>JAEAOA010001235.1:762500-1055000 GCA_016746295.1 Potamilus streckersoni
TTCTTGTGTAGGGCTACGGTCTACACAGTCTAAGTAGATATTAGTTTTGCACCGTTCGTTGTCAGTTTATTGCACTGATCTTAATCAATCCCTGACACACGTGATCCCTTGCTGGATCTAGTGAAATTTAAAGGACTGTTATTTGCCATATGATACGAAACGATAGTCTAAATTTAATGGGGGAGGAAGAACTCGGGGAAAACCCCAGAGAGAACCACCGACCCACGAGAGGAGGTACTGGCAACCTTTCTCTCATATCCACATTGGCCGAATCTGAGACTCATAGCCACGCAGACAAAAGTGAGATGGCAGCGATTCGTGATTCGTCAAGATTGCAAAATTTTACATGACTGTTTCTACAGGAATAAAAGCCTCAAAGTTTTTATGTTTTCAGTTTAAAAGTATTTCATATTGACATAAAATCGATGAAACTTATAGCCATCTGTTTTTAATATTTAGTTGTGCGTAACCGCAAATTAAAATTTTAAATTTTAAAAAGCCCTAAGCGCTTTACTGTACTTCTTAATACATATGGACACGTACATAAACAAGATTAAAAATGATTGCATTAGCAGTATGCGACACTTTAGTCCTCTACGGAATTCAATATTACGCCGTAGCTTGACGTTATATGGTACTGGAGTCCTCGATGGAAAATTATATGCCGAAATTTTTTCACAGGTTTTTCATTTTATGGCACTTGAACCCTTGACGTCAATAATAAATAGTAACATTGATAGAAACTGTTGACCTCAAATTGGTTTACACTTTTTCTTTGTTGGATTTGACTTCAACGGGAAATCATATGTTAAAATTGTCCATAGGTTTAACAAGTGGGGACACCATATCCATCTACGGCAATCTAATGTTAACTTCAAAATGTAATTATCTGTTTCCATGTTGAAAGATGTATAGACTTCTTCTGGAAATGTAATATAAAAATTGTGTAGATACTATACAGACAAGATGAAATGCGATAGACACTTTTGATATAATATGCAACACACCTTTTGATTACTATCTATCACCCAATGTTTGTATTACCATCCAACATAAACTGGTTGGTATACTATCCAACACAGTTTCTGATTACTATCCAGCACCTGCTACCTGCTTTTTATATACTCCTTAATATTAATTTTTAATACAGCATTAAGCACCTAAAGTTTGCTATCAAACACGCACTTTTTCATATACTATCAAGCACCAATTTTTTGATATTCTATCCAACAAATAATATTTGATATACTATCGAACACACACCATTCTATCAATTATCTAATACACACTTATCCGTAATAGGCATGTGTACATAGTTGAGCACCTACTTTTTGATATGCTATCCAATAGGCACTTTTTAACATACAATCAAGCACCAAAGTTTTTATTACTATCCAATAGCAGTTTTTCAATTACTATCCAGTACATACTTTTTATTGCTATCCAACACACATTTATGAGTAGCGTCCGGCACGCACAATTTATTTAATCCTAAACACCTTGATTGCCATCCTTCACCTTATGCATACTATTCAATTAGTGACTAGAAGCTTTATACAATGTATCCAGCGATTGGGGGATAATGTCACATGACTATCAGGACACGCAAAAAGCTTATCTTCCTACGCGTTTTTTTTACAAAAAAAACAATAGGGATTGTAAATAAACATCGTAAAAATGAATTTGTTTTCAATGTTGATGACATAGGCTTGATTGTCTTTAAGGTTTTATGTGGAAGTTAACCTTTAGTACAAACCTCTGGATAACAAGAAGCTGTGTACAAAATATGAGGCAGACGGTAATGAAGTTCCCAGGTATCCATTATCACAGATTATGATAAAATCTAACATAAATCCGTTTACATCTGGATTTTTCGTTCAAGCCTATGTCATCAACACTGAGATACGGTCGTCAATCAGAAACCAGCTGAGTAGCCAAGTTCTCACCGACCACACTATGCAATGTTTTGATCCTTAAGGATTACTGCCTCTGGACATTAAGAATTTATATATTCAAGGAATTACAAAAGCAAAATCAACAGCAGTTAATATCGGTGTGACGAGAAGAACGTGTCTGAAAAGATGTTGTGTTATTACCTTCTCTTTATAGTCGATCACTTACGTAGTTTCTTTGCTTTGTTTTTTTTCTTTCGTTATAACCCATATCTCATGTTTAAATTGTTTTCTCCTTTTCCGTGATGCATCATACATTTTTTAAAAAAATCGGTTTGCTTATACACACTATACACACTATACCCACAAATACTTATATACTATGTTGCAAGCAGCATGGAATTATATTCCAGGGATTTTGGTTTTGCTTAATTTAAGTAGTATCATTTGTGTCTATCTTTTCCACAAATATTAAAGCTTTTCCATAAGCAGTTTTGTGGGTATAGAATGAGTAAGTTCATAAGTACATTCAACCTTCTCTGATTTATAGATTTTTTTATAGATATCTAAAAAAAGTCTTTTCTCAACAAGAACAAACACTTCCTGTATGATGCATATCTTAATTTCTATCCATCCTGTTTGATGTGTTTTGAATACTCTGTTGTATGAAGTTTGCCGTTTTCAATTACAAGCAAACATTGTACATTCTGTCTGTCTGTGTGTCTTTGGTTAGACACAAAATTATATCGCATGTGACATATTCACCATAATGTTTAAAATAGAAATGAAGAAAGTAAATTAAAGAAAAAAAATAAAGGAAATTTAAAATGAAAAGAGAATCTGAAAAAATAAGGGACGAAGCGTAAAGATAAAATTGACAATGAAATTACAAAATGAAAAGTCAAACAAGAAATTTAAAAAATGAACAATGAAAATTAAAACTCAATATCAAGAAAACTTTAAGTTTTAAAACAAAATTATTAAGAAAATTTATAAAAGAACAAAAATTATAAACCAAAATAAAACCTAAAGATAAATATTGAATCCAAAATTGGAAAATGAAATATTAAGAAACCAAAATGAAACTTTAAAATAAAAGTTAAGAAAGGAAATTGAAAACCAAACATTTGAAAAATAAAATTGTAAAATATAATTTGGAAATAAAAATTGATAACAAAAAAGAAACAACTTGAACATAAAAATTGAAAATAAAACTGAAGACAAGAATGTGATTAGAAATCATTTGAAAATGGAAATTGAAAAAGAAATTTGAAAACCCAAAACTTTGACTTTAAAACAAGTTCAAATTTTGTACAATGTTTAAAACTTTTCTTAAAACAGAATAGTCCACACCCTATACGATGACAACCAAACAATAGTACCAAATCTCTTGACCACCTATATCTTTTAATGTGATTGTATTTAAGTACCTTTGTGATTTAAAAAAGTGTGTAAACATAATCAACTTATTTTTTAGTGTGTTTCTCTGTGTATTTGTTTGTGATAATTTTTTTGTTTCACATCATATTTTCTTGAGCGATGGTATACGTTTGAGCTGAGGAGTATTGTTTATATATATACTCCCTTTGCTTGTTTAGTTAATACAGGATATTGTACAATAGAAAACAATGTTTTGGTCACTCAAAAAGCATATTGGATAGTAAGTGTGGGGTATTGCACGTTCCAGCGGTGTGTTGATGACATAGCGTGAGTGTTGGATAGTAGATAACTAGAAGTTAGATACCAAATAATCGGTTGTTGTCTCCCCAAACGGCGTGTTGATGGTAAAGTGTGGGAGTTACAAATTATATAGCTCATTGATAGATAGCAAATAATTGGATAATATTCACTTCAAAAGACGTGTTAGACAGTATTATCTATGTGGGTAATGTTCACTCCAACCCGAGTGTTGATGGTTTAATGTCGTTTTGGAATAGCAAATAACTGTGATGAATAGCAAATAACTGGGTGATGGTCAATTCATACGGGGTGTTGATGATATAAAGTAGGTACTAGCTAGTAGATAACTGAGTACTAGTGTATTGGATAGTAAGTGTACTTTTATCGTTAGAGACTAGTAATGTTAAACATATGGATATTTTAACAGTACGTTTCTTCGTTAGGGAACACGGAGATCCTTACTGTTAAATCTATGTATATTTTTCAAAAGCGCTCATTCAGTAAGACTTATGGCTACTAGTTTGAAGTCAAGATATTTGCTTTATCTGTCTAGAAAATGGACATTTTTGTCTCCATAATATCAACACCTTCAAAGGAAAGGGCTAAGGCAGGGGCAAAGAACTCATACCAGTAAAGATATTCAAAAGAGAAAGAAAGTAACAAAAGGTTGACACATGTGACGCGTTAAGAAATGTCATTGTGATTCTGATTTCAAATGCATACACCAAAGAAAACGTAAATGTAACTTTGTCTTGATTTTATCTTTTAATGTGTATAAGATACCAAAGTACACATATAGGGACTGAAAATGGAATGCTAGATAATAGCTGTAGAATGTTGGATACTAAATCAAGAGTCCTGAATACAATAACTGAGCTTTGGTCACTCTACCTTTATTGGTTACTTAGTGTGGGGCATTAATCTTAAAATTTATCGTTCACAACTGATACAAATTTTATTACAAGTTTAAATTAATCAGGACAATTTTCAATCTTTACTAAATTCGCTATAGTTTATTTATTATTTACAAAAAAGTAAATTTGTAAATTTCTCACCATTTTGTTTTTACGATCTGCAAATTATGTTTGTAAAGTCTTAAATTTACTGATATTTATCTTCATGTTCTCTGGAGATTTTACACACACACACACACACACACACACACACACACACACACACACACACACACACACACATAAACTTTATTATTAGAGTAGTAGACTGTACTGTGTGTTGAATGTTCCTATTTAATTTCTTTTAAATAATAAATGAATGAATTGTTTACACACTTCAGCTGTCAGCATGCACATTTTGCACGATAATTAAAAAAAATAACTAAACTCCTTTTACATGTTTATTTCACTATATTTTGAGATTGCTCCAATAAGTTTGCTGCTTGTATTCCATTATGTAATTATTTTAGCATCAGACACAAACATTGCAGGGTTTATAAACTATAAAACTTGATAAAACATACATGTGGACAAAGTTAATTTTGGTGGGATAGATACAAGATGCAGAATGGTGGTGTCTCGAAGCCGTACCTACATATCATAACGTATGGTTCATTGGTGGAATGCAACACATTATGGAAAACAATCCATTTGTAATTTGTAACTATTTAAGTCGTCGTCTTCTCCACAGTGGTTCAATGTTCCGGAACAGAGCCTCTTTTCCACTTGTCACATTTGAAAGTAATTTCTAAATTGTTTGCCAGGTAGTTGTTTTACTGGACAATTAGATCAAGAACAGTACGCTGTTATCAGAAGTCGGTTGGTGAAAATAACATGTCGGTATGAATTTTTCTTTTGGAGGAGTACACTAACAAGATTTTAAAGGAAGTCTGTCATGATAACCATATTGACTATCATATAAGCGTTGTGTGTGTGTGTATGTGTGTGTGTGTGCGAATAACCTTTCTTCGCATAATAGATACACAAACTATTATATAAAGATAGTAATAACTAAAGTTTGCTGATACAAAGAGAATGAAACTGGTTCATGTATTACTACTGATGTAAAACAGAGTTATCAAATACAGTCCACTCTCCTCTGAATTTACACATTGACACGTTTGTAAATGAACGCGTTTCAGCTGACTTTAACGTCTGAATATCATTTCTTTGCACCTCTAGAGCTCTGTTTTATGTCAAAGCTAGAAAAGAATCTTTCTTCAACGTATTATCCAGTTCTCAAATATTTCTTGACAGAAACAGACATTAGTCACGCTGTCTTTGACATACGCTGCACATATTAATACCATTGCAAGTATAAAGCAAATATGTAAAGGAAAGAAAATGACGAATACGTAGCCGATATCTATACAGTGTTACAAAAAATATACAAAAACAAACAAACACTAACTATATTCTCATTATCCAATACTAAATATCGAAATCTCCAAAGTACAGGGATTTATTTCTTAAGTGGCCAGGTCAAACAAATAAAACACAGATCAAGAAAGCATGGAGTTATCTTATGATTAATTATAATAATCAATAAAATCCCTTTGCAAAAAAGAATAATTTGCTTTAAAAAGATAAACTGTGTCAGCATGTGTACTTGTCCGAATCTCACTTTCCTCGGTCACACCCGTTTGATAGCTCTGATTAAGAATGGTGCTGGGGAGAGTGTAATTCCCAGTATTCCTTTCAGTTCTGGGAGCTGTTTGCCTTCTACCGGTAGGAATTCGAAATTTTGGATTAGTGCTGCCAGGAAGAGGAATAACTCCATTCTAGCTACACTTTCTCCAGGGCAGAAGCGCCTTCCCAGAGAAAATGCAATGTGTTCAAGAGGTTTGTTTAATCGGCCGTCAACATCTAGATATCTCTCTGGACGAAATTTCTCTGGGTCTTTGAATATTACAGGGTCACGAAGAACAGAATCGAGATTTACGATGATAGTTGTTCCCTGTGGAATATGGTATCCATGGAATAAAACGTCCTGTGATACGGCATGTGGCATAGGCAAGGGAATCACGGGGTAAACCCTCAAAACCTCGAGAATTGTAGCCTCCAGGTAGGGCATATGATCCTTATCTTTTAAAGAGGGCGATCTGTCTCTACCAATAACGCGATCCAACTCGTCAAAGCAATTCCTCTGAATCTCTGGAAAGTGGAGAAAGTGAAGTAAAGCCCATATAATGCTTGTAGCTGACGTTTCGCTCCCTCCACCGAATAAATCCCTGATAACCGTGTAAAGCTGTGTATCAGTAAAAGTTGAAGGTGTTCCACTATTTTCCCTTCGTCGTGCTTCAGAAATATAAAAGTCGATATAGTCACGTGCTTCCCCTTCCTTGTACGTATTTTTATGTTCATTCAGCATTTCTTCATACCATATGTCAAACTCTCTTTGATATCTCTGTAGTAGTCTCATTTTCATGGGATCTCCAGGCAAATATTGAAGGAAAGGAAAGCAATTCACAAGCACACTAGTGTTTGCCACAAGTCTAGCTGCTTCATCTAGTTTGTTCAAGAATTTCATAAAATTTGTGTCTGTGTGTTTGAATCTCTTTCCAAACACTATTTGCGAGATAATATTGGACACGCATGTATTTACAATACCCTTCATTTGAAATGGTCGACAGTTTTGTTCCTCAATGATATTTATTAACTCTTTGGCTTCTTCGATGATGTTCTGTTCAAAAGATGAGCGCCCAAATCCGAGCTCCTGCAATGCATTCATAGCGAATCGACGGTGCTCCTTCCACTTTTCTCCGGATGTACAAAGTATTCCATAATCTCCGGTCAACATCTCCGTCAAGAAGTTTTTAGGCCTGTTTGAGAATACACGACCGTTTTGAACCAGGGCTTCTTTAATTGTGGTGTATCCGTTGATTACAATTATTAACTGGCTACCCATATATAAGCTGAACACGTCGCCATATTTGTCTCGAAGCCTGCGGAAATATTCGAGAGCATCGGTATTGACTAAAAGATGAAGGAGGTTGCCGAGAAAAGGCAACACTGGCGTTGGACACGGTGGAACACCAGCAGTCTTTTTGGTAATGTAATGCACTACTAGAAATACTGCGAAGAACACAAGAACTGACGTTACGTTTACACTTTGGTGGATATATTCAAACATGGCGTGCATCTCACGCAGAGACAGGCTCTTGTGGAGTGGAGTTCTCACCAATTTTCAAGCTCAAATGAACATACTGTACCTACTCAATTATATATGACCTCAGCGTATGCAATGCTGTGCTACGGAAAGCCATCGTCACCAAAAATATAAAATTAAAATTAGGTAAGTAACTTTCAAATCAGGTAAAGCTAAAATAAAACAAGCACTTTTAAAAAATATTGGTGCTCAGACAATAAGGTCAATGCTCAAATAAAACAAAAAAAAACACAAACGAAGATACAAATGTAAGAAGGAAATGCGAATGAAACAAGCACATGCCACAGAAACAACAACATTTGAAATAATGAGATCAATAGTTAATAAAACAAAGAAGGCACGAACAAGAATGACAGATGTCAATAGAAATAGCACAAATGAAACAAAAGTACAAACCAAAAGAAATAGACAATAGTGAATAAAACAAACAAATTAAGCTGTTTAACATAAAATGGAACAAAGGTACAACAAAAAAGAGACACATATACAAAACACATGCGAAAACACTAACAAATTAACAAAACTCGATAATGGTATAATCAGCTTACGAAGAAAAAGAAACAGGAGGCACATATACATTGTATTTATTTAGCCAAGGGCGAACAACATTTGAAACAAAATGATTTAATTACCACTGCAAGGCTGTTTAAATAAAGCAGACAGTTTGTTTCCACATGTTATAATACAGGTGACCAATATCATCGACACCTGCTACAGCATCACAAACATAATTGTCAGCGAACAGTTATTTCGAAGAGTTTCCATTATAAGCAGGCTTAATTGTTTATTAAATGTTTACTTTCCATGTCTGATAAATTATCCATCGTTTTCTTCGAGTATTGATCCAATGGTCTAAGCTTTATTGTTTTTATTTTATAAGCAGGTTTGTTTTATTTTAGCTTTTATTCGTATATTTTAAAGTTACTTTTTTTGGCGGAGATTATCTTCCATACTATGCAAAATTTGTGTGCTCAATTTGAGTCAGACTAGGGTTAGATCAATTTGAGGTTAGATCAGGGGTGCACACATTTTCAGCATGCGATCTTCTTATAAAATGTCCAAGCCAAAATGATCTACCTACCACAAAAATGCAAAACATATATAGGCTGACTACTATTGTTTTTAATGCTACGGGATCTACTCTCACAACCTTCGCAATCGACCGGTCGATCGCGATTGACGTATTGTGCACCACTGGGTTGGATAATGACAACTACGAGTTTATCGTGCGACCACTGATATCAGGGACCAATAACTAAATCTTCGGGACCTTTTTATAGGAGGTCCTGAGATTTAAAAATAAACGCATGTTCCGAAACATCGTGAAAAATATGTCTGTATTTATCATAAAAGAACTAATTTTAATAGTTTGTATTGGTTAAAAAGATTTCTTGGTGCAAGAAAATCTAAAGCCCTCCATACCCCTCGATATTTTAAGAAAGTGGCCTGGTATACCAATTAATCATATATCAATTATACGCATTTTGCAGTAGAGCGAGGGTTCACATGATGTATAATATGCATATTGTCATTCAATATATTTTTTACTGCATAAACAAAACGTTTTTTTTCTCGGGAGAAACGTTTTACATATATAAATCAGTTCCAAAACTCATTTTCTTCGTTTGTCGCTCAATAATAATAATAATAATAATAATAATAATAATAATAATAATAATAATAATAATAATAATAATAATAATAATAACAACAACAACAACAACATCGAAAGTTTAAGTTTTAGTAATGAAGACACTGCACCAATAGTACGTCCAACTGGCAAACAATTCAGTCAACAAATGTATTAGAATGCGATAAGTATGGTTCTAGTTATCACAGACCTCACGCGATATAATATGGGTCAGGGGATACGAGATGATTCTGGTCATCATGCCCCTCGTACGATATCTTGCTGATCAGTGGATGCAATGTATATCTCGTTATCACACCACCATAATGTATATCTCGTTACCACACCATCATACGATAATAAATGATCAGGCGACGTGATATGGATTAGTGGATGCAATGTATATCTCGTTATCACACCACCATAATGTATATCTCGTTACCACACCATCATACGATAATAAATGATCAGGCGACGTGATATGGATTATGCCCCTCGTACGATATGGTTGTCGTAGGTTTAGCTACATCTGATACGGTCGCGAACTGGAATTCCCACTTACATGAAAAAAGCACTGCGCCTCGCTATAAAATGAGCCAGCCGCTGTGAATTCCCATGCAAGAACTACGGGATTTCGTGCAGCAGCCCCAGCCACAAAACGTCACTTCTTGACCATATATCCCAAACTCTCAATATGCTTTCTTTTCTTAACCCTGTCACTGCCACCAAAACACGCTACTTATTCATAACCCTATCCCCTATCCCTTAGTTCATGTATCTATTCTTAGAGTGAAGGTCCATACTTGAACTTTACGTTGATTCAAGTTGCAAACAGGTATGACTGGACTACTTTTAATTGATAAATTGATACAATCTTAGTGGGGTTCAAGGCAGCGAGCGGCCCCGAAAATTCTTTACTTATGAATGGGAGTCAGCTGGAAATTCGCGATTAGTAGATTTTCACACCTTGTGGCTTGAAAATTGTGAGTTCGAAACCTATGAATTGGAAGGTTGAGACTAGATTTTCTGAATCTGAAAATGGTGAGGTCTCGCGATAAGGAAGTTCTGAATTTTATAGTTCAGAGCCCTAGAGATCAAATGTGCAAAGCTCGTGATCAGAACATTGTGGGTTTTAGGGCTAGTGATGAATGAATAAGGGATATAAGCACACAAAATATTATAATAAGTGAAATAGAACAAGAAATATGGTTGTAAATTGGGGAATTATATTAAAAAATTGGGAAAAAAATAAACTTTCCAAAAATACAAAGCATAATCTTTAAATATTTACACAACACATGGTTAACTGGGGAGGTAGCCATGAGGAGACACATGATAACGCAAATGCCCAAATGTCCAATGTGTAAGAAATATAATTATACGAAAATACATGTGCGAAAAAAAACAAAAGTAGAAAGAAACGCTATAATTGCACAAATTACGCAAACGGAGAAATACAGGAGAAATAAGTTTCTACATTTAGATGGTAAATTTAGAAAAGAAATATACATGAAATTAACTGAATATATTATATCAACTATGAAAAAATGTGGACAAGTTAACTATCAGGAAATAACAAAACTGACAAAACTAATAAAACACTAACAATTTCTAATACTATTAAATACTATCTAATTATTATTTTTCTATTTTATGGATAGGAACATGCACATGGAAGAAGTAAGAGACAAGGACGTCGTAGGGCTATATCACACGGCGACACGCGAAGTGGGCAGGCCTGCGGAAGTGCCTTTGAAAATCCCATGTGCGGCAAACGTATATGACCCATACTAACATAACAACAAAAGTCCACTTTTTTTAGGCAAATTTGGCTCACCTATAATAAAGTTTAAGGAATGCAGAAGATGCAGGGAGTAACAATAAAAAAAGAAATGTTTGCACCCTGCATTAAGCAAAAAAATCCCTTGAAGCCCGTGATAAAGTATAATACACATATATAAAGGAAGAGAAGACACACCACGCTTATCACATAAAACATTAGATTTTTTTAAAAAATATTTTAATCCACCGTCTCACTCTCAAATTTATGAACCTCCAAATTCCAAATTATATAAACATTTAAAAATTTATTAATTTACTAGGGAAACAAATACCCCATCAAAAATTTTTAAACATAAAATTTTTTATTTAAAAACTGTATTTAAAGAAAATATAACACATCTGGTGGAAAACAAAAACACATAAAAACACTTTACTGTTTTTTTTTTCGGTTAAGTGGGGGGGCTATATGTCTGGTGCCCCCACCCCCCAAAAGAAAAGAGTTCCAAGCTTGTGACTGGGTGGTTGCAAGTCTGGTTTTTAATGGAGTGTGGTTTGTACAACACAAATGGATGGAGGCTTAATTTGGTACATATTTTTTTTAAATGAAGGTTTTCCTTTGAAATCCCGTTGAATTCCTAAGTTTTCTTGCCTTTTGGCATGAAGACCTCAACCAACTCTAACATTTATTATAATTAGGCATTAAGTTTTGGCTGGAAAATACCTTTACCAGCCCACCTGAATATAAAAGGAAGAAACACAAGATATGTGCATGTTAATGAGGTGGCTATGCATATAACCGCAGTGGAAGTTATATTTCTGGTTAAGAGTTTGATCAACATCCCAAATCAATATCCTGGATGATCCACAATTTAAACAGGTGATCATACACTTAATTGATTAAGCTTTTTATCACTATAGAGGCTGTAGTTTTGTTAAGAATTTGATCAAACTTAGTAAATGGGCTTCCATCATGAAGATTTGAGATTAATGTGTGTTATCCATAAATATTATGAAGGCAACCTTGCATTAGATTGTCTGAATTTTTGTTTTCATTATCTGAATTAAATTAATTAAGAGCAAGACTTAGGCATAGCTATGCACTAATCTATATGTTTGGCTGAACCAAATGCCACTCTCAATACTAAATTTTGTTTGGACTTGGCTTAAACCTAGTAAATTAATATCATCATCTTAGTTTCTATAATAATAATAATAATAATAATAATAATAATAATAATAATAATAATAATAATAATAATAATAATAATAATAATAATAATAAATGAGGTAATCAAGTATACGATTTGCTGTGTTTGTTACCTGTCCATCGACTACATTTCTATTTTGACAGTGCTTGGTAAATAGGTCTAATTCATCAATATCTAAAACAAGTTTAATTATAAACACATTAATTATTCCTTAAGCTTTGAAAAGAACATAAGATTATATCAAAAAAGGTGAAACTTGCGTGATAAAAAAAGTTTCACGATTACACAAGGTTGTATTGTACAGTACTTTACAAGTCTGCATAGTGATATGGCAAAATGTTGTTAGCTACGTAAGCAATATACATCAAAATGTATTATTAGTATACCACATTGGACCTACCAGGTAAAATGTTTGTTATGCAAGAAAGGTGACCAATATAAGGCCCAATTGGGCCTCTTCCATTATTTTCAATACTTTGTTTCTCTATTTTTAGTAAACGGAGACCAATTTTCATGGTACATAAGATGCATCTGTATAAATTTGAATGCTTTCATGTCAGAATGTGCATGCATGTAGAAAATGTATCATCACTTTCGTATTTAACCATCTCCCATGTACTACATGACTCAAGTCATTATATTTGAGCGGATTTTGGATGGGGAGTCTTTGAACTTTGTGGGGTATCATGTAACCCATACGCTGCTGTTGAAGATGACATTTACTCAGGTTGTTATTGGCTAGAGACCAAATGGGTCTGCAGAAAATATGAAGTGTTTTGAGGAATCCGCGTATTGGGAGGGGTGGGCCACGTGTTGTGGCTACTTGATCAATCGATGAGGGCTGTGGAACTTGAAATACTTTGTTACTGTCAACTGGATGCTATGAATGTTGCTAACTTAATATTTGATACCACTATATGAATTAAATAAATAATCCAGTATTACTATACAAGTAAAAATTATTACTATTCAAATATACTACTGAACATTTTTCTTATTTTGTATTGATTCTATAATCTATCACCCTTGGTGAATCGTTTTTTTTATAAAAAGTTACATAAATCCTATTTTTTAAAACCATTTTAAAAGTATTTTTCAATTTTGTTATTTAAATTCCAAATATCGATTATCCATGGTGATCGATCTGTTAATCAGTGTGTGTGATTTAGTTTTTAACATAGCTTTAACAATTTTTCAGTCATATTAATACGATGTCTGCAGTGTGACAGTTTAGTGATGTCTAGCACTAGGGCATCATGCCACAGACATTCGGCATGATGTCCTACCTAGTCACATTATCCTGACACCGAACTGACCAGTCCTAACACTAACCTCTTAATGCTGACCGCCAAGCAAAGCAGCTGTTAGTACCATTTTTTAAAGTCTTTGGTAGGACTCAGCCGGGGTTCGACCTTGCGACCTCCAGCATCCGATTTGGACACACTAACCACTAGGCCACTGGAGGGGTGATCCGTGTATCAATCATTTGTTTATAAGTTCCATAAAATGATTCTTGTTTGATTTCTAGTTTAGGTTTCATGTTGTGTTCTGATTAGTTCCAGTTAGCAATATCAATTCCTTACATCATTTTTTTTAACTCAGTCTACATCATTCTGTTAAATCAATTGCTGGACTATATGACCACGAGTATGGTCTCCAATTCAATCATCATTCAGTTAGATTATATGTAAAACATCACATTTATGATATTGCTTAAAGCAGCTTCACATTATCCAATCCTAACCTGGCTTTATCCTGTCAGAATTGTTACTGTCCCCAAGGATACAACAAGACCGCTAATACAGACTGGCATTGGGGAGTACTGAAACCACAACCTTTTGACTACAAGTCCAATTCTTCACCAAATAAGCTACCATGGGTCACTGGCTTTAAGGAGTCTAGTCAGAAGTAAATGTGCTGAAAATCTAGTCAATTGGTATATTAGATGATAGAGAAAAAGAGTTTTCAATAATTTCATTCAATGTAAAAGACACAGTTGGTTATTCTTACAGTTTGTTTTCTACATAATTTGCAGTAATTTATGGACAATTTTACAGCAAAAGTATAAAATTATCAATATATGAATTTTTATTTTCTTTCGATAATGTCAACATTGTATCTTATGCAAATCATATAGTGTATGGCAAATATATGTAGTAAATGTAATTATATAAAATGTTGTCAGATAATGAAATCTCACCACAGGGACTGTATCAGAAGACACGAATAAGGCTGAACCAAGTTCTTTCCACAAATTCTGATCCCATGGGTGGGATTTTCCCATCCAACACCAATGCAGTTGATGGATTAATATTTTTATCAATTTCTCACAAGGAAACAATTTTAAAAGTTAAAATCATATAGTTTAACTTCTGATATATATAAATATATATATATATATATATATATATATATATATATATATATATATATATATATATATGTATGTATGTATGTATGTATGTATGTATGTATGTATGTATGTATGTATGTATGTATGTATGTATGTATGTATGTATGTATGTATGTATGTATGTATGTATGTATGTATGTATGTATGTATGTATGTATGTATGTATGTATGTATGTATGTATGTATGTATGTATGTATGAATGTATGTATAATAGTTTAAGTTGCATCCATGGATCCTGCTTTTTTACTTTAATTTATTATGAATATAATGTCTTAGAAATATATATCTGCATTAAGTCATGAAATTCCAATCATATGCAATAATAGCACAACCTATTAAATAAGATGGCCAAACAGCAGTCCCTTAGTATATTGCACCAAGCAGCAACATGAGTGTAGTGCAATAAGAATCATAAAATTAACACTTACAAAATGAGCTGCTCTCATACATAAAACCCCTTTCCTTTGAATTATGCTTCTCAAAAAAAATAATAATTGCTGAGAATTTAATTGCTCCAAATTTTTTTCAGACACAGGCTGGATGTGGTTCTGGAGCAAAATCACTTGTGTCTACTAAAATACCAAGGGCCTTACTGTATATTATTATTTTAATATGATGTAATTAATTTGTATACATGTAATTTAAGAAATATTTTAAACAAATTCATTTTGACATATTATATTTGATTACTGGTTGTTAAAAAAATTGTTTATATATTTATAGTTTATTTCAGCAAAAATTATATGACTCGATTTACTAAACAATTTAATTATATTTCATTGAAAGCAATCTTTCGCCAATTCTAGAAACAATTGTTACTCAATCCCAAAATAGGTCTAATCTATGATTTACATTAATTTCAGTAACAGTTAGTGTAACTTTGTTCACTTCAGTTGCTGTCCATTTCATTTCAAGCAATGCATTTGAATTTTTTTATTTTTGAAAATCAATCTGTATTATTTTGTTTATTAAACAGAATATACAATACTTTTATACAGCCTTAGAAACATGTAACTGGCAAGCAGTTATTTCTACGGCCTCCTTTAGGGATAAATGGGTTGACAAGAAAACTGGGCAACAATCTATGTTTAATGTTATGCATTTAATATACTTTTGATTCAAAACTCTGAAATGATGAAAATAATTGACTACTTCAAGGGAGATAGTATACATGGAGCACCCAAAATTCTAAATTGAAAATGAAACTGACCCAAAGTTAGCATTAGTAAAACTACATTCATGAAAATGGTAGTTTGCTATTCTTATGCTAAAATTTGGTTAACGTCATTGAACACAATGAATGCAACATAAATCAGTGGAAACAGCATCAAGCTATGCAAACATGGATTAAAATATTGACTTCTATTCATTCAGGGTAAACATTTTTATCATGGGTGTTTTGATACTTTATTTTGCTAATTCCAACCCTTAGTTTAGTTGTCAAACAACTGCTTCGGTACTGGTCAATATCTGTAACTAATGCTTTACACAGAGGTATTACATTGTAAGCATTATGTTGTTAGCATTACATTGTAAGCATTATGTTGTTAGTATTACATTGTAAGCATTATGTTGTTAGTATTACATTGTAAGCATTATGTTGTAAGCATTACATTGTAAGCATTATGTTGTTAGTATTACATTGTAAGCATTATGTTGTTAGCATTACATTGTAAGCATTATGTTGTTAGCATTACATTGTAAGCATTATGTTGTTAGCATTACATTGTAAGCATTATGTTGTTAGCATTACATTGTAAGCATTATGTTGTAAGCATTACATTGTAAGCATTATGTTGTAAGCATTACATTGTAAGCATTATGTTGTTAGCATTACATTGTAAGCATTATGTTGTTAGCATTACATTGTAAGCATTATGTTGTTAGCATTATGTTGTAAGCATTACATTGTAAGCATTATGTTGTTAGTATTACATTGTAAGCATTATGTTGTTAGCATTACATTGTAAGCATTATGTTGTTAGTATTACATTGTAAGATTTATGTTGTAAGCATTACATTGTTATTGTTATAGGGTTTAGAGCCATTTTTCAGCACAAGATAGGCTATACATGGTGGCCAATATTAATGGTGGAGGAAGAACCTGAAAATCCCCTGAAAAACACCGACTCACGAGAAGCTACTGGCAGGCTTTCTCATTTACCCATGTTAGCTGAGCCTGGACTCGAACTCACAAAGACAGAGGTGAGATGGCATTGATCAGTAACAGTCAGTGCTTTAGACCACTAGGCCACTCGGGGCCCCCACTACATTGTAAGCATTATGTTGCAAGCATTTGTGAGGCCATGAAACAGTTATTTTTTATTATTCATGAAGGACAAGTGCATGCTAATTATTGGCAGCCAGTGAAATAGAAATAGTAATGTTCCCTATTGAGGAGTCTGATGCTTAAACATGTACACAAAGTTTAAAGTTTTATGAATCATTTTGAAGACAATCTCCTTCAAACTGTACAACATACAAACAGAGCTGAGTAGTTATGTGTTCTTCACAAAGTTTGTAATAAATGTCATTGCTCAAGGTTATACTGGCAAAATAGTTGAATATTGATATGTTTTGTTTTGTCTGTTTGACAACTTGTTTAAAATCTCTTAAACCCAATCAAGACTTGAAGGGACCAGGGCATTCAGTTATCTAATTTCTGCAGCACTGAATTTACTGAAAAAATCTTGCAAAAATTAGAACTGTAATATATAACAATTTCATCTGAATTGTTTAACATCAATATTCAAAAGTCTATCAGTGTATACTGACTCATTTTTGAGTTATGACATCTGTGTCATGCTGTGTTTGGCAGCCAATTTACACACGAAAGGAGTTTTTACATATTTTTCTCGTAATCAAAGCTTAATTAAAATGAAATATGCAGATTACAAGGTTTAAGTGACCACAATCTTTGTGGATTATTTTATTGGTTTATCTAACAATCCAAACAAGTCCAAATGGAAGCATGATTATACCTTTAGTGTAAAACTGCTGACTCTACTGAAACGATTTCAGTTCAGTAGATTTCCCTTCCCCAGCTATTGATACAGATGTACTTTGTGTTAATTTTAATTT
Organism: Potamilus streckersoni; assembly: GCA_016746295.1. Classification (NCBI taxonomy): domain Eukaryota; kingdom Metazoa; phylum Mollusca; class Bivalvia; order Unionida; family Unionidae; genus Potamilus; species Potamilus streckersoni. The sequence continues at coordinate 780,310 of JAEAOA010001235.1, forward strand.
ACATTAATCTGTTATATATTATGTGAAATGGTAACTGATTACATTTTATCTTGTAAATACATGTGGTTACACATTTTAAACACGAGATCCAAGTAGGTCTGATGCTGCTCATCTACTGAAATTGGCCTAACTGTCAAATGCAAGAACAGTTAGCCAATAAATATTAGCAGAAAGCATTCTGTTAAAATTTCTTCAAGTGCTGTTTATTTCATGTTATGATAACAACGGTGTTAAGGTTCCTCTAGTTGTTAATGTTGTTATTTTCATCCATATCTGAAGCTACAGCATTATATATGTAAGATAGTGAAAAAGTCCCTATGCCAGAACACTTTGCATCAGCATCAGTTTTATTAAGAGTTTTCATAACATAAAGTTATTCGGACATTTTTCTACTTCTTGTAATGGCAGTCAATATTTGATGAAGGAACATTGTCACTTGAATAACTTGGATAGGTGTTTTTATTTCAAGCACAATACTTTGTCAAATTTTACCAAAGCCTTAAAATTGATTTTGGGTTTTTCAATTAAAGCTATTATATTTTCTGTTTTCAGTAACAGCATGTATATTTGATAACAGATTGGCCCTCTAAAATATTGACATATTTTGTTCAGTTTTTTTTTTTTTTTGCAAATTCATTTAAAAGGTTTTTCATTTTCAGTACTGACAGCATTAAATTGAAAACCATTATTATGTGAATGCTTTCTGTAAAATTTTTTTGAATTTAACTAATTTATGAATAAGCAGTTTCATGCTTTTTTCTCAACTGTTTTGTAATGGCCACTATAGTCAATGATCTAGTGGCATCAGTCAGTATAAATCTGAAAGTCATGTAAGTAAGCCAGGATGCTTTCTCAGGTTAATAAGAGAAATTAAATTTTAAAAGGGAGTAGTCTCATTAAGGTTTTCAATTTTTTTTGAGGTTTGAGACAAATGGGAGCTACAAGATGATGAAGCATGATATTTATAAATTAGTATAAAGCATCCAATGAATGATAGAATAAAACGATCATATGTCTTTAATTTCTATAATTTGTAAGCTTTCTTAATTGCTAGGCTAGTCTAACAAACAACAGTGCACTGTCAGAGAACGTCCTTTGAGGTTTTGAGGATATACAGAGGATATACATATTCCATACAGATGATATTATTTTGCTGTTTTTTTTTCCTCAAATAATTTGTTTTAAAAACAGTGACAGTATCTGATCAATAAAATTTGCGCAAGTAGAAAGGACTTTATGCCAGGATGTTTTCAATCAAGTTAGATCCTATTCTATTAAGTAGGTTGAGAAATATTTAAGATTTTTGAAATTTCACAATGGTGACCTAAACTGTGGGTGAATTAGTTACAACTTTTGTTCAATTTTATTCAGTGGTTGTGAGAAGTTTTCCCAAGTATTTGTTTCTATTTTTTAACAGTGGAAAAATTTTGTGTCAGATCAGCATCATTTATAAAAATATGATGGGTCTTCATATTACAATGCTTCCTATCAAGTTTTGATTAAATTTTATCTAACAGTTTTGGAGACAAGATTGCTTAAAGGTTTGTAAATTTTTAGTATTGGCAGCTGTATTTAATGTTAGACCAGCATCTATTGTACAAATATGAATATCCATCAAGGATGCTTTCATTCAAATTCAGTCAATCTCTATTCAATAGTTTATTCCATAAAGTAATTTTAAGTCTTTATATATTTATAGCAATACTGACCATACTTGATGACGGATCAGCATCATCTGTATAGATCTAAAAGGCCTTCATGGAAGAAGGGCTTGATAAAATTATATTTAATGGTTTGGAGAAGAAATCATTTGAACAGTTTCTCTTTTTAGTAAATGGTGGCCATAAATTTGAAATATCTTGATACGAGGCCGCCATCTAAATTTTGGTCAAATTCTATTCAGTAGTTTGGGAAAAGTCATTCCATGATGTTTGTTTTCAGTAATTGTGGCCATATTGGATGACAAATCAGCATTTGCAAATTAAAAAATCTTTCTGCTTCAGTTCTTTTTGCCCAGCACGATCAAATTCTTCTCAGCAGTTTTGAAGATGTCATTTCAGGCTTTACTAATGGTGGCGACATGTAATAAGCCTAATTTGTAAAACCCGAAAAGCCATTCTCATGTAAAAAGACAATACCTATGAAACTGCTATATTTGTATCCTTGACAGTTGGGGTTGAACAGAACCAGCTTTTGTTCAATTCTCTTCAGTGGCTGTGAGAAGTTTTTCAAAGTTATTTCTTCTATTTTTAGTAACAGTGGCCAAATTTTGTGTCAGATCAGTATTAGTGTAATTAAACTTTCATCTTAATTTCTTGCTGTGGATCACTCCTAAATGTCAAAGTTTGACTTCTGTGAAACTGCGTGTCAAAGGTACATACTCATGGTGTGTGTGATTTGGATTTTTAATGTAGCTTTAACAATTTTTCAGTTATATCAATATAACATCTGCAGTGTGGCAGTTTATAGCACTGGGGCATCATGCTGCAGACATTTAGCATCATGTCCCACCCAGTCACATTATCCTGACACCAGGCCGACCATTTCTAACACAAACCTTTTAATGCTGAGCACCTAGTGAGACAGCTTTAGTACCATTTTTATAAATCTTTGGTATGATTCGGCTGGGGCTTGAACCTGCAACCTCCCCCACCTGAGGTGGATGCTCTAACCACTAGGCCACTGGAGCATAAATATTTATGGCTAAAGTCAGGAATGTTTAGTTAAAGCATTATAGATGAACAAAGAAACAGCAACAGGTCATAAACAACACAATAAAATACTAAGCAACAACAATAACACAAGGTCTTATGAATATTCACTTCGACCCTGAATAGTGTATTAAATGAGGTATTCGTATTCGGCCATATAGTATGATGCAGCCAAATACAAATAGTACAATTAAGTCAACCTTCGTGAACAGTAGAATCACTGTAATCAGAAATGAGTACCTCAATTTGTATGGACAACCAACTGAACCAGCTCAACGTTATCAAGTAGTCTATCCAACAAGCATCCCAAGTGAACGTCTATTCAGTACAGCCAGCAACATCTTGTCAAACAACAGATGGTGTCTACTGGCCGACACTGTTTTGAAACTTTTTTTTATTAGCTGATGTATTCATCATGCAGCAGTAACTGTTGGACTGCTTTTGAAAATTTAATTCTTGCTTTCATTAGTTAATGTATAAAGCATTATTAAGACAATTAACTGTAGCACTTTGATATTTTGGCAATGCAATAGTTATTTCTAACCTTTACATGTTCATTGTTAGTTACTTTATAATTAAATAAAATGTCATTAGACCTGCTGAAAATATATTTTATTTTGGGGCACTGAGTCACTATTTGTATTCATATTGGCTGAATTATTATGGGTCTCTGTTCATATTCAGCTGAAAAGTTAAAACCATTATTCCATAGAGTCCTAAATAATATTGAATACTTGAAATTTCATTACTCAGTGAAATTTGTCTACAAAGACCTTTAGAAAACAAGTTATAGATAGGCAAATTCATACTGATTTATTGATAATAGGGCATATATTATGCTTCACAATTATACTAAGACTGAATTTATTTGCAGGTTATCTTTAAATAAATGGCCTCTTCACCACAGCCTAGGCTGCAACTCTTTTTATAAAGTCTTGACATAGATGCCACATGTCTATAAAATAAATCTTTCAAATAAAATACCATCTTGAATCTTATACTTCTTTGTCGCAATATTGTCTTATTTAATTAGCTTACAATGATCTTATCTAAAATGTTCCCTGAAAAATATGCAGCCAATTTTGTATTAATGCTGCCTGAATTAATTTTTCTGAGCTAGGCATCACAGAATGCAGAAAAATAATATAATAAATATAATTTTATATCATCCTAACAACACCAAACAATATTATTTCCATTAAAACCATCCATATCTCTTTGCTTTCTCATCCTCTTTCTTATATTGCTCTTCTGTTTCCAAAAATGAGTCCCTGTCATAACCTTCTGCAAGGTCAGCATCTGTTGCCCTTGCAATCAGGGATTGGGGCTGTGGAGGAAGATTTCTTAGAGCTGCCTCAAGTGATATTACTAGATACCGATTTTCCTCCTTGCGTAAAATTCCAAAGTCCTGGAGAAGTTTGACAGCTTCTGATGTGTCCACCTTCACTTTTGATCCCGTTTTTTGAACAATCCATTCTTCAATCATTTTATGCAATCTAGCCTCTGTCAACCCACCTGAAAAAAACAAAAAACAAATTAGAAGCAACTTTAAAGTTATTGTGAAAATTGAGTCTCTTGCCAACAGCACACAAACACTTAAAATATATTGCTCTCCCCCCCTCTCTCTCTCTCTCTGTTTACTAAAATGAAAATGATGTAATATTTAAAATATAGAACCAAATAAGCCATTAGAGCAAATAAAGAAAAGTACCAATTATCAGAAACAAACTATTCTTAGTGACAAAATCATACACAACATTCCAAAAGTTTATGAGGATGGAAATCCCTTCAAGCTAAACACTGGTAACTCACCTATTCCTGAAGCAATGTCTTTCCTGCTATCTGTGCTGGATAATGGAAGTGTCCTGTATGTCAAGAGGAATGCATAAACCAGCAGTGCCTCTTTGAAACTCTCATCTTCAGCACGGTCCACAAGTAATGCAAGCAAACCTCGGTTGTTGGCAATATTCTTGTAGTACAATAATCTATTTAAGTCTGCTAAGTATCTGTTTCTCTTGTTTTTATACTGTGTCCAGGACTGCACAGCAGTTAAACATGTAGCACCTGTTAATATGACAACCCAATTTGTGTTCATTTCTGCTAATATTGTGACAATTTTGGTCACAATACTAATAAAGCCTATACCAAGTGAAATCCCTAATAAACTTTTGTCAAATGAATTTATTTTAATCCTTCCATCTGGCAAAAGTTTCTCCAAGGCATTTACTGGGATCTCCTTAAAACATTTCAGGATCAGCTTGTCATCTTTCTTTAATCGAAGAGCTACTACAACCCTCTTGAAATAATCTGGAGATCTGGGAACTACTTTTAATGTCTTCCAAAACATAGCCTGGTACCAAGGCAACTTTTCCTTTGGAGTCTCTTTTCCCAATGCCCAGAAACGCAGTATGTCATATTTATCAGCATCAATGATGACCTACAAAAGAAAATAACATGTGTAACACAGTTAAAATGACAAAGTTAATTCTGTGAAGCAGAACATTGCTAGTAAATATTTTTTTCTTACCATTACTGACCTTTCTAGTAGAAATTTATTGCAGATTTAATTCCCCTTTGCCAGAAGATGTCACTACACACACTATTAAAGTACTGATTGCAGATACTGATCCTACTTATGCTTGAATTGAGAAAGACCAATTAAAAGATACGACACCAAAATAACTTTTGTATTCCTTTTTGAATGATCTTTTATTTCTGCAGAAAAACATATAAATTTTACAAATAAATATTAACAAACAAAAAAATGACATTGGTTTTGACACATATATTTACTAAGTTTCATTTTTTATATTCTTAAAAGACACTGAACAAAAATTTAGCAATAATCTAAATTACATTAATTTAAATAAAACCTTGAAAATTAATTTGGAAGAAGCTTACAAAATTAATTTAGGACTCTTCCATTTAAACATTCATGGTAGCCATGAAAAGCAGTATTTGAAAATCATAAATCTGAGTACACTAATAACACGAAGACTACATATGAAAATAATACAATATTTTAAATTACACCTATGGGTGATTACTCCACAATAAATACACCCTCCCTAGGTTCTTGGTTTATTTCACCGGAAGAGTGCACAGGAATTCCAAATTTTTACAAATTAAATGTCCATAAAGAACAAAATGCCCTAACTGTCCAAAACTCAACCAATTAAAAATCTAGTTCCTTTTTTTCACCCTTTCATCACAAATTAGTAATAAATACAATTACTTTCCTACTTTAAGAAATCTGAATAAAATTCACTTAGTAAAATACAGTATTTTGAAATATACTTTGAAATATTGGCTTATATTTTTGCAAGCAATGTTTGGGAAAAAATAATTTCTTTCATGTTTTTTATGGGAACTATAATCCATATGATAACTAACTTCTTAAAAAAAAGATAAAGGATCAAAAAGATGATTGGATTCACAAGTGTTTTCATTCAGAGTAATAAACTCATTGTTATGAGAGTAAATGGTACTATTTACATTGAAAATATCAAAACAATGAAATTCAGTCATGATAAAAATGGGAAAATTTACTTACTGCCTAGTGCAGTAAAATTATTCTTGCAATATTGAAAATATGGTGAATGCACTAAAACTTCTAAAAATAGTTTATATCTTTTAAGATTCCTGTTCATTAAAGCATTCAATATTCCTGTGTTTACTGAAAAAGAATTTAAATTAATTATTAATATTATTATTTGTCTAATTCATTACCTATCTGATTTATCTTGGTGCTGATTTATATATTTATTTATGTGAAAACATGTATAATTTCACTAAAGAAAAATATGTGAATCAACATTATATATGAAAATTACGACTTTCCCAAGCTCCTATACAGCAAAAATATTTTTAAAAAAATGTATTTTCTATATAATCTGATAAAAATAGTTAATAATTTAAAATACAAGACAATTATTTCAACAAACAAGAAATAAAATCATGATTTACTGCCTCATGTAATCTTATGAAAGTAAATGGGCAAATGACCCTCACCTCTAACCCTGTATAACAATGAACTTTATGATACACAGTTTCTTACATTTACAGTAAATTGCATGTAACATATCTATTGTACTGAGTGCCATGTGATATGAACATGGCTATGTCCTTTAAAACCATAAGACATTTTTAGAACAGTATTCGAGGCCCTAGGCGAAATGAAATAACCCTTACTTGAAATTTTTTTAAAGACCTTTCCCCAAAAGTGGCTAAAAAAAAGTAAACTGCACAGGTTCTGCTCCAAAGTTACTTTTAAAAGAGGGATGGGTGTAAGGAAAAGTTGTGTGTATTTTCAATAATCACAATGGATAGAATGTTGGCATGCATTTATCTTATCTTCAAGTACTGTAAGTGAAATTTCCTTAGATGTTGTTATCACTCTAAGCCTTAAAGTAATAAAAATAAAGGACACTGAAAAGTTTTGTAAAATTCAACAATTACTATACTGTAAGAGAGAACAAAGTGAAAATGTAAAAAAAAGAAAACAACCAACTTACAGTATTGCAATTTAAATCCCAAATAATTCAAGAACTTCTAACAATAGTCCTAATGATCACTGAGTTCTGAATAAACTTTAGTGGTATTTCAAAATAAATCCAATACCAATGTGTTTATGTGCCTGTGATGGCTTGTGTGGCGGCAATGTGCCAACAATCTTTTGTTGGATAACAATAATACAATCCAAGGATATATCCTAATTTGAATTTTCACTATAAATCCAAGTCTCTATTTCCAAGAATATTAGTTTCAAACATTTTGAATTTCCAGAGAAATATCATCTGAACTGAATAATTTTATCCAAATCATAATACTACACAACAATAACGCAAGATGATTTTGCTTGGATGTTTTTGCATGAATGACCAATTATTTAGTAAAGAAGACTCATGTAAAAAAAACAAAGACATAAAAAGAAAATCGAATGAGGGTAAAAAGTCCCCTGTTTTATAAGAATCAAGTTATAATTAAAAGATCTGTTATCAAAACCAAGACAAAACCATCACATAAACCAGCTATGTGAAACTATACCAACGTGCTTGATTCAACTTTAAATATATAAATAGTTCTAATATTTATCCTTAAGTTAGAACAAGGTAAACAATGTTGTTTACAAAAAAAGTCACCGATTTTGGAGAAGGTCAGCTGCTAGATAAATTTTATATTACCCACAGCATAAAATAAAAATTAAAACCCCACCCAAAATCAATGATGCAAATTATATATACATAACAATGTGGTATTAAGAAAATAATGCCTGGCCTAAACAATGTAGCAGACTGAAAAGACTGATTCCATGTGCTCAAGAAATGAGTCTGAAAAAGTTCAAAATATGCTAACATCAGCAGCTTTTAAAAAAGGCATGAGTTTGTTTTTAGAAGAAATTACTAACATTTCAAAGTGCAACAAAAGAATATATACATTATAAAAAAACTGAAATCATTAACGATTAGTTTATTTTCCAATTTACCACTGAAGACATGCAGTACAAATGACCAAGTGAAGCTAGCAATCTTTTGAAAGATTCACATCTGAAGCGAGCCAAATTACACCCATCAATTATACACCAAAATAAAGGAAATTAAAAGTTAATTTAACAACACTATAACAAAGTTTTTTTAAAAAAACCAGGATAACTAGTGAGGAAAAGCTAAAAAACTCACCCAGGACAAAATACAGAACTTTCGAGTGGAAGCTCAGCTTCAGCTAACACACATAAAGCCATTAAAGTATGAATAAAACTCAACTGGTGTGGAAACAATCAGCTAAATTTATAAAATACCCATCTTTTTCACAAGTTTTCAGAAAGTATGTACCAGTAGAAAAAATATTTTTTGTGCATCAGCACCAAATATATATCCATCCTACAAAGTATTGCTAATATTATTGATGTGGTAGAAGAAGCAATGGCAAGCTTTGTTACAGATGGAAGGATAGATTGATAGATGCATGGAGATAACAATAGTATCATGCTCTATGCAAAGGTGTATAACATAGTCATCAGACAATACTCCCTGCTGGCAAGTCAGTCTCCAGACAGGTCCTCAATTAGAAATCATTACAGTTAATAACACTACTTCACTGCTCTCAGCTTAAATACAGATACACTTATTTTCAAACAATGTTGATTTTTCCAGAGGGTAGTGGGAGGGCAGATGTGTATCAAAACGAAAGGGCAATGATAATTTTAAATAAGATAACTATTCTGACCAGAATGAGTAACATCTTGATCCAAAAGCCAATTAAAGTACTCTGGATTCACTATTTTTTATGAAGTACCAATTTTTGTGGATTTTGTGGTTCCTACAAATAAAAACTGTTATGCTACACAAGATTGCCATACTTTAGGTAAATTTTTGAAATATAAACATAACTACCTTGATGTCTAATTTATTAGATACCATTGTCTCTCTTTGATGATTTTATATCAAAAAAATGCTTGATTCTTTTAAATTCAGCTTCATTACATGCTATGTCATTTCAGTACCACACTCTCCTGTGTCAAGGCATTGGAACTATATCACATGCAATAATAGTAATATCTATAATTTACCTGGTCTTGGAATATATTCCAAATTACCACCAATCCCCATCTATGGAAGCACCATAACTTCCACACAAGTTAATTCCAATCTTGAGTAAAAGTTCCTAATCAGATATACAACTCTTACATGTAGAAAAATAAAGTAAGGAAAATTACTAATATTACAGTCTGCCAAAAACCAATGTTTTGAGATGTATAAATTGTGTACCAGTCATCACAAACCAAAGATACCCTTCTTCATTATCAGACAAATAAAAAAAAAAAATAGATGGCATGATTGTCATGGATGTTTGTATTTGTAATGTTTGTGTAAATAAATCTATTTTAGTTTTCTTTTTCTTAAGTGGAACATTGGTATTTACCTTTTCATGAAATTTTGTTGACTGTAAGTGGATAAATTAAAACATTATTCAACAAAAATGGCATTTTTTAAAAAAGTACAAGATCTGATATCAACAAAATAAGAATCTGCAGTATTTATTGCTTCACTTCAATTTTCAGCTTTTATTTCTTTTGCAATCATGTAAAAAATAAGTGACAAAAAGTTTAGAAATACAACACCACTGCTAGTGCAACCACCAACACATCAATGCTGCTGTTGTGATCTAACAACACTGGAATCATCAATGTCGTCATCATCATCATCATCAACTCTATGATCATTATTATTATGATTACCATCATCAATATTCAAAGAACAAGAAATGTGTTGGTGGAACACAATGCCCCACATAAATGCAAAGCTTAACCAGAAGTATGAATGGAAGAACATACCAAGTAAAATTACATCCTCTCATCACTTTCATCATCAGGCCTGAGAACTGAAAACTACTACCAAAAAATACCTACCCTAACTCCTTCATTCACTTCATGTTCTTCAAGAGCTTTCTGCACAACATTTTTTGGCAGCTCATGAAAATTTGCTCGTTCTAGAATATCCTCCAACTTCTGCATAAGCCAAAACTCATTGTCCAGTCGCTCTCTCCTGTTCCATTTACGCGTCTGCATTGTGTCTTTATCTGGGTTTATTGGATCAAACAGTGTCTAAAAGTAAATAAAGGTATTACATTACATATACAAAGTATACTTGCTTATAAATCAGATCCAACTGCACAAAACACAGATCTTGACCTGTCAGATATACGTTGTCAGCACATCAGGGTCTATCTTGGTTTGTATTTTTCTTGTTTTACTGACTAGTTCTGCACCAGCATCTTTCCCTAACACAAAAACTTCACCCATGTGTTATAATCTATAAACTAATGAGATCCCCAATGTGTGTGTGTGTATACATATTATTTGTATTAAATATTAATTCTGCCTGGTATTGTCAAGCATTCTTCTGTTGACTGGCAGTTTCCATTCTATTTTGTACATATAACATACTTTAAATGGAAACACAAATTGTAAATGCAACAGACAATAATAAAAGCAAAATATATCAAAGCAAACTACAAGTCAGCTTTAATGGTATTAGCATAATTTTTGAAGCATTATTTCTGAAACTTCGTTTTATTGTATTTGAGAGATATCATTAAAGTTACATGCAGTGGTGCCAATGATTCAACTCCAAGGAATATACTTCATTTAGCATGTGTTGAAACCTACATGCAGTAGTACCATAAAGTAAATATGCTCATTAGCATAATTGTGAGTGTTCAAACCATATAGCTGTTCGTTGTGTCATCAGTCATCATACTGGGATCATATACAATTTCAAGGCATATAAAAATATAATTACTTGTGCAATGATATAAAAAGTCCAATGCAATAACACATAAACAAACAATAACCGAGTCAAAAGGGAAAGGTAGTGTTACAGCAAGCCACGAATGCTCAATTCTTGTATTCGTTCAATCAAATTAAACACAACTTTGAAATAAAACAGAACAATCAGAAAACAGAAAATTAATAAGTTTGTTTTCAAACAAGTTGATACCATGTCTTTTTAATAATCGTACCTGGACAACCCCGAGAGAAGTATATGTGTAGGTTTTATTAATATAAGTTTGCCTTAATAATAAATTCATTTTTAAAACTTGAAATCTAAAGCTGACAAAATAGGCATTCAGGGGCAATAACTCCTACAAAGGAGGAATGCCTGAAATCAACTTATTCCAAGTTCCACTAGTACAAAGGTGTACAGCAAAACTCTTGTAAATGTTGCAGCGAAATTATGGAAGTAAAATTTATTCAGGATCCAATCAATGTAAAGTTGCATGCTAAGTCTGACTGAAACCATGCCAACATTTTGCTGCAAAAACCAAGACAGATGGACAAATTTTGGGTTTCACGATTCATGTACATGACATGATAAAATACTTGAATTTAAATTCTATTATGTATATTTAATTTGTATTGTTTGTTGGCTTTTTCTCAATGATTATAGTGAAAAATCAAGTTAATGCTACACCTGACCAGTGACATTTTGTAAACAATAACTGGCTAATATTTCTCTGAGAATACAGACTACATATTCAGATCATTGAAAGCCATATCCAGATCTAGGAGACAAAGTACCCACATAATAATAATAATAATAATAATAATAACAATAATGAGGTCTTGTATAATACCTAATCTTAAGTAGCGCTAAGTGCTTTACAACATTTGACAAAACTTATAAAACATATATAATGATATGATTATAAAAATAAAAACAAACACCATGACATTAGAAAATAGAAAACATGCTGAAAATGTTTAAGGTAAGGAAAAATTAAAAGGCCTTTAAGTCTGTTCTTGCAGTTGAAATGGTGAGTTTTAAGAGTGCTCTTGAGATCACGGTCTTTCTGTCTACATAGATTGTACCAGAATATGTTGAATGGTTCCTTAACTATGCTAGGTACAAGGATTTACTGCAATTTAAAACTGACAGGAAAAAAAAAGAAGAAATATCTGCATCAAAATTGAACCTGAAAAGATGAAACCATTAAAAGGTACATCTATATGTATTTGGTTATTATTATTTGGTTATTAACCTACCAAACAATCTCCAATAATGTGAATGGTTTGAAGAGTTCTGATTACTGCAAAAAGTGTGAATGAACAGAGTGATGGATGGACAAACAAGGTGATTAATAATGCTACCTCACTTGATCATAGGTTAGAATTAAACCATGAAAGGTAAATATATATCATCAGACTATTTTTCGTATTTAATAAAGTCTCCAGAAACTTTCATCTGAATTTCAACAAGTTTATCAAAGGAGCTAATGCTCTATTGTCTGAATGAATTTGCATGAATTCAAGATTTCTTGTTCTAAACTAATGAGTGATGAAACCGTCTTTGATATTCATGAACAAAAAGCTTCAAACTTGCTGCTCTGATAGCCAAATCTTATGTAGGATCAATGTCATTTTCATTTAGAATGAACTATAAACCTTTAAAAAATTAGCACGGAAAACCCAATATGACATATCCTTTCTGTAAAATTTGTAACAAGATATTAAATATTTTCATTGTGGCAGCCATATTGGATATCTGTTGGGCATTATTTTTTAAGACCAACTAGATACCATAACAAGGCTTTGATGAATATCATATGATCATATGACCATCAATTCTGAATGAGCAGCCAAAATAAGAGCTTCAAGATGCCTACATCATTAGCCATACTGGACCATAAATAACTTTATAAGATATTGCCAAACAGCTGGACACTGAAAACACCTAGAGGTCACTGGGGCTAATGGCTGAATACTCATTCTTATAATCCTATTGGGAATAAGTATCAATAAAGAGTTTTCTCTAATGAAGTTTTTTGCTTTTTTTAATATAAATTATCTTTATTTTTGTGATACCCAACCTGTGAAAGATCATTAACAACAAAGCTCCAAGTGGTTTCAATGACTGTCATGTATATGTGAAAACACTGTATTATTACATCACTACTTTTTGCTGATAGATTGCCAACAAAACAAAAATTAGGGATATTTATTTCTTGAAACAACCAACAGTATTATTTCTTTTCTTTGTTTTATCAGTAAAATATTGACACGTGACTTCATTGCAAGCAAAAGTGAAACTTCTTGTCATTCTTGAGGAAATCCCTAAGCTTAAATTCAGGAATGTTAAGTTCACTAAAAACTCTTGAAATCTACATCTCCTTATTGACCCATATCTGTGAAACAAAGCTTTTTTATCACCAAGTACTCGTTTTGCTTGGTTGCCTTGCTACCTTTGGTCACATTTGTTGATAAGTATGCTAGTTTCATTACTTACATATATATGAGTGTAACATACAACAAATAATTCTGCAAGTCAGAAATCAAAACATAGCTGTGATGGTAGATTGACATTTTTCAACTTTGCATGCAAAGAGGTCTATTGCATCGATGATGATTACATCAAAACTGGGTTTAAAGACTGAAACAGAAACACAAATATCACTTAACAAAACTTATTTAATTGGTATTTATTGATTTATTTCTGTGTTGCCACCAGTAAACTTCTCCACAGAAGTTGAGAATTTCATGATGTTGATTCACCAGTTTCTGGTGATAAAATGAGCAATAGATCAAGGTTTCATTTACCAATTGTGGCTGTATTCATCAAATACTGCCAGTTTTGGGAGATATTTTCTAGTTTATAAAATGAGATCCATGCCTGGACCTGCATTATAAGCAGGTTCATGAGCCATCTGGCACAAGTTATCAAGGAAGAGGTGTCATAAGATTTCTAAGATGGCTGCCATGGTGGCAATAAAGGACAGGCAATACAGCATCATTTTCATTTAGTAATAACCAGATCTCAGGTGTAGCCTTTAAGTTAAAACCTCATTATTTTGTGATCATCCATTCAGAAGGAGCACCAACAAAATTTTAAAATTGTGGCAGTCATAATGGATGTTAAAGCAGCACAATTTTCAATGAGAACCAACAAATGCAAGGGATGAATGCATCCATAAAAATCCATTAAAATCCTCCATGTAGTTGAGGAGAAGCACTTTTGCTAAAGGATGGACATAAGCACTTCTGGTCTTTGATCAGTAGAGATAAAAGTAGCATATGAAGCTTAGACAATGTCACATAGGTACGGTTGGCAAAATTCTGACATTCACTGTATAAAACTTGCCCTAATTTACTGTGTATCAGTATGAATATTCACAATAGGAATTAGGTAGAGCAATATGCTCACATAATAAACTACCACACTTCTTGTACATCACCCCACCCTATAATGGATAACTCTTTAATATCATACTATATTGATTAGATAGCTCTTAATGATGCTGATTCTATTGCCATTCTAGCCACAAAAAGTTGTACCAATCCAAAGAAAAAATATGACTTATGCTGTAAATGTACCAATTACAAAAGTATAAACTTTAATTATGACTCTTACTGACCTACTGACCCTATTTTGCATAAAAAGTGGGGAAATAAACTTCTAATTCCTTGTTCCTGCAGGCTCTATTATCCAATACCTTAACTTCCTGTAACACTCCATGATATCGGTTTACAATTGCTGAATCCAGGGCAACGGCAAAGTCTGTAAAAATTTTCTTTTCATCTTGTGTTAGAAAGTCCTTCTCAGCAATAAGGTGTCGAACTATGGATCTTCTTGTTATAGGAATGTATCTTTCCCTAAAATTATGAAAAGAATGAAAGTACTAAAGCATAAAAGGGGACCAAAATATTTGGTTTTAATCATCAAATTCATTACATTCAAAGATTTGATTCTGAACAAAGTAAGCAAAAAAAGTTTTAAAAATTTGGATTTAGAAAACAATCCATGCTGAAGACTATCATTTTGCATGAGGTTTCCAGTAATTATATGGCATAACTTTATACTACTCTTTGTGCTGATTTCATATTTTTCATGAGGTTCAAGTAAGTATGTAGTTTTCATTTTCCTTTCTGCTGATCTCTCACACTTTGTATGAGGTTCAGGTAATTAGGCTGCATCATTTTTTTCCTTCCCCTTGTGCTACATTCTGCTCGAGTTTCATGTAATTATGTTGCATCATTTTTCCATTCCCCTTGTGCTACATTCTGCTTGAGGTTCATGTAATTATGTTGCATCATTTTTCCCCACTCCCTGTGGTGACCTAAAGTAAACCATTCTCTCAACAAAAAAGACCCAGCTCAAAAATGAATAAAAATATTTAGTCAAATCTGCCTTGTCCATCCAGTCTTATAAGGCTATTTCTGTCATGCTTAAGAGGTGTCTCTTTAAGACAGGTTTTCCTGTAAGATGAAAGAATTACAGCCGTGGTATCTACAGCAAGCTGGTCTATTCATCTGACTTTCAGTGTTCCACCTGTTACTATATAACTAAAAACAGGTCATTTAGAGATGGCATATCACTGATACACCATGCTTATGTAAATATAGTGGTCCCCCTCAGGAATGCCCCACCCACCCACCAACAACTACCTGCTCCTTACAGCCAGAATCTGTTGGCACCAACATATTTGTGTTCAAAAGTACCCCCACGAAAGGCCACCTCACTAACGCCACCAGCATATTAGTGCAAAATTATAAAATTTACCCATCACAAGTGGCCGCATTTTATTTTGTAACATGTATATAGAACCAGTATTTTATTCATAGCATGTGTTAAGTAATTTGATGTCTGTTTCCCAATGTCAGGTTTTGCTACTGAAAGAAGTGTTGACTAAAGTATCTGTACCACTAAGGTTAATAATATATCATTTTTGCCTTATGAAAAGCCACATTTATTCCAGTACCTTCAATCTATATACTATTTTTACCATATGATGCCATACTTTTTATTTATATAATGTTATGACTATGGTTTTAAGATAAGTAACAAAAATGAACAAAATCATTAAGTTTCAACTGAACAAATAACTTACTTTCCTAAAACAGAAAGTAAAAAATTAAAGCTATTTACAGTATGGTAAATGAAATCCTTAATAGCACAACAGTTCTATAACAAGTCCAAAATTATTCAGCATTCCAAATGTATTAAAAGAGCTGTTCCAAATGAAGTCCGATCTTTTGTGCTGATGTGCCATGTCTTGATATATCATAATGATACAATCTAAAATGTCTTAAAATAAATTCAAAATTCCAAAACTGACTACTAAATCTTAATGTCTGAGCACCAAAAGTTCTAATGAATAGTTAAAATAAATAAAATAAATCCTATCAAATGAATCAAACAAAACTATTTGTCTCATCTAAGATGGAGGTTTATTAAAGGAATAACTAGTTTCAGTATTCAACATGTTTACTTCTATCCTAAAACTATGTAATGTGTTTCCTAAAAATGACCCCATCTTAAATTACAAACCCACAACTACAAAGAAAATTTACTAAATGATGTATATCTATAATCATGAAAATTAACACACAAAATATAGATATACACAACAAAAATACCAGTAGTTATGCTATGGTTTATTTATATGGCAAAAAAGAATACATCTATGCAACTGGTTGAAAATTCAGCTTGAATAGTTTAAGAAATATGCTCCTGAAATGAAAATATTTCAGGACTCACAGTCTAGCTAGAAGACAGACATAGAGATAATTATATTCCAGGGAACAAATATTCATTAGCCCAATTAGCCAGAACCTGTACAACTCCCTCCTAGACTAGTGAAAGTTAATGTATGCAGCCCAATTTTTAACAAATAAAAAGAAAATTGGAATTATTTTTTTTTTACTATTTTCCTGTAATCTTTCATTCTTGGTCTACTGAATCAATACTGAATGTCAAGTAATGAACCACTGATTTAAAATCCAGTGCTTTATCAACTGAGAAACTGCAGATTCCTGAAAAGGTAATGGAACTACACTTTATTACTAATTTTTTTGTTTTGTTTTTGCTTTGGGTTGTTCCATTAAAACATACATGGGACTCAGGAAAGGACTTTTAAAGTGGCATAATCACCCACAGATGCAATTTAAAAATTTCTTATCATGTTAATATGAAGTGTGAAATAAAAAATACACTGGCATATATTTTTAAAAACTGCTTTCCATGGGTACCATGTGTGTTTAAATGGTCCTGGTTACAAAGGATTAAGTAATGGTTGGTGGCATTTTTGTGATGCAGCCATTCAACCGAGTTCAGAAATTAATATTTTGCCAGAAAATTATATTGCTGTTGTGTTCTGCAGGTGGTCACTTTGGACAGTGCTTTTACATAATAAAATCAACCATGATTGTGGACCTAAATGAAAGGTGGTCACTTACAGCAGAGTTTGATCAAGAAAGGGTTTACTATACTTGGAAGGGGTATAGAGTTATACTCCAGAAATAAAAGTGTAAATAACTGATGGATAGAGAGAATTACTGACAAAAAACATGAATACTAAAAACTGAAGAATTGTGAATAGCACAAGACACATATGAACCAGAAGACCAATATAAGTACTAAGTGAATATTTTTCAACAGGCAAAAAGTTTTTGCTTGTCTCATCTTCCCTAATATTTTATGGAGAAATGAGGGAAAAAAATCAGCTGATTATGATATTATATCATATCTGCTGCAAGTCATACTTTTGTTGCCTTCATAAAAATTCACCTGTATTAACCCACTTCTCCCTTTACTTTTTTAACTGATGAGTGATGTGATTATGATTTTTAATGTAGCTTTAACAATTTTTCAGTCATATTGCTATGATATCTACAGTGTGGCAGTTTATAGTGATGTCTAGCACTGGGGCATCATGCCAGACATGTAGCATGATGTCCCACCCAGTCCCATTATCCTGACACCAGGCCGATCAGCCCTAACACTAACCTCTTAATGCTGAGCGCCAAGTGAGGAAGCTGTTAGTAGCATTTTTTATGTTTCTGATATGACTCGACTGGGGATCGAACTCACGACCTCCCGTATCCAAGGCATGTGATCTAACCAAGGCGTGCAATCTAACCACTAGGCCACTGGAGCAGTCTTAACTGATGAGAATTTCCTCTCTCAATTTTTAATATCTGAACAGACCTAGGTAATGTCAGAATTAAATTGTTAAAGAATGGTTTATCAATGATATAATATTTTGGATAAATGTTTATAAAATACAATTATCAAGTGTTACCTATATACATCTTCTGTAAGAAGGTCTGATACTGTCTGTTTTATCTTCTTCTCTGGTTTGGATGTGATTGGAATTACCTTCCCTGATGAACTTTTATCAGTTGCTGCTGCTGCTGTTGTAGATGTTCTCCATATTGTTCTACCATTCAGCAATATCTGGACATCATAAAGTTGGACTGATGTAACCTTTGAAAACAAATACATAGGGTGTGCATAACTGTACATCCTTCAAATTTTCAAGCCTATCTTACTGTACTAAGAGTATGTCATGCCTACCCTGCCAAAGACCATTTCAATACACAGCAAATTCACCTGAACTTGAAAAGTAGGTCACAGTGACCTATTTTGAGCAGTATCCTTCAAGTTTCATGACTGTGCATATGTAAATACAAATACATACTATTTTTTGTGCTTATGCAATCATGAATGAAAATGCCATTGTAATGGCTGTACATGTCATAATATTATCAAATACTCATTAGAAAGAACTTCCACTTTCTGGGCATGGATAAGTAAATCCAAAACCTTTCAAGCTGAATAAATCAGGCCATGAAAACTTCCTGTAATTAAGGCAGAGCTGGAACTAACATGCACAGAGATATGAAACTTAAAATCTTCCCAACTAAGTATTACTGCTCATAGCAGGTCCATGGAATTGATCTCTTTCAATAATTGGGAATGTCTAAACTTTATGGCTGTTCTCAAATTTTGTGTTTTTTCATTCTTCTGATGGTAAATGAAAGTTGTGCATGAAATACTTGAGGGTAAGTTTCTACCATTCTAGGAATAATTTATCATTTCTGTATATCAATTATTAATGATTTAATTTTTTTTTAATTTGAAACCTACTTGTACTTTCTTCTCTAGCTTTCAAGGAATGGGGCCTTTAAGGGCTACCCAAGGTCAAATTTATGGGCCCTTTTCACTTTCCGGGGACCTGTCTATTATTTCATTATTTACTAGCAATATTACATTACAGGACCAAAATTATTGCAAAAAGAATACAGACTATATACAAAATTCTGAAATAATACAATCTGTACTTGTAATCAATGTCTGAAAGGCACATCCTCAGAAATAGATACTCAGGGGTTATCCATATAAAGGAAATCTTCAAATAATTCCTGTTTTCCTAACACACACACAGACACACTCCTGGCTGCATACATCCCTGTCTAGCAATTTAAATTGCTCTATGGTCTGGCAGTGCAAGAGTTGGGTGTCCTCAAAATACAACACCCACTGATCTCATTACAACATGCAACTCAAAACAAAGAAAAATTAAACAAAGTTCTCTCTTTAAAAAAAAATCTTTATTTAGGAGATAGAACTAAAGTTGCCATGTCACAGAAAGCTAAATTTGATGGACTGTCAATATCTTACTTCACTTCAACAAATGCAGACTGTAAGCAGTCAAAAAAGTTGCAAACAACTAGCAGACCATCATCACCGCTTTCAGTTGATGAAGCAGTTGACAGAATAGCGCTAACAGGTTTAGGTTCCAGAGCACCATCGTCTGCCACTTCAGCTTATCTGCTCACTGCTGCATGCCTGTGAATATGGGCATGATTGTGTTTCACAACCTGAAACGGAAAGTACAGGCCATACTGATTATAAATGCGCTTCTCACGATTAGCAGTCAACAGACATTAGAAATCAAATGGCATCCTCAGGAAGATGTGTGAAAGCTTCAGAGGTAAAAGAGCTGATTGTTGATAATGTGATCCAAATGTTCCTGCCAACTGGTGCATATATAATCCTTTTATCTGTGCTGCAGTGTGGAACAGGTGGAGGTAAAAATCATCCAGGAAATATATTGTAGTTAGTTCGACGCTAACCACAGCATGATTCACTATTATACTTCACAATCTGCAAGCAATACTGTGCCTGTTGAATGTGCTGACTTGACCACTCACCTGATGTTTTCCTGCATCACATGATAGAAAATAAGCTACCACATCCAATTCATCAATAACTGTTGAGCTCCAGATTTCTCCCAGCACTTCACCGGCCTTCTGGAAATTAGCTCTTTTAACTCTACATCACTTGTCTTGCCACTGTTGTCCAATGAGATCCATAATGATTATGAGGCAGGATCAATCCTGATAAGTTGTATGACAGAGGAGCCCAGCATTGTTCGATGGTCTTGTAGGCAGACTGCCCTTCCAAAGTGTCTATGACTCAGACCAGGAAGCAAGTGCATATTGTCAAAAGTAAACTTCAGATACAAGTTGGTCTGCCTGTTTGCAATTAATGTCTGTGTTTGAACTGTTAAATGAGAAAAGAATGTTGTTTGTCCAAGCAGTACTATTTTTCAGGATCATTGTTTATAATCCTTTGTACTTGTGATGGGTCTGTAGAAGAAGTTGCAACAGAAGTAAAACATATCATCAGCAAAAAGTACTGCTTGTGAGTTAAGTCATCTGCATTATAGTAAATATAAAAATAATAGTAAAGGCTCTAGCACAGAACTTAGGGAATCTCAGCTACTTGATATTTTGATTACACTTAAATTCTACGAAAATTAGCTCCAAGTGTCAATAATAACAGTCCCTATATCATATTATTGTTTTATACACAAATTAATAAATTAATTATTCCTATGTCAGAGATATAAAATGAAAATAGAAACAAAGAAAAACTATTTAGAGCCACAAGAAATATGTGTGTGTATGTGTGTGTGCACATGAGTATGCTACCATGTATGAATGTGCACTCAAGCTGGGGAGTTTTATGAATATGGACTCAGATGTATTTTGCTGTGTTACTTTCTCCCTTGCAAGCATTTATTTGCTCTTCATATGAGAGAGAGAGAGAGAGAGAGAGAGAGAGAGAGAGAGAGAGAGAGAGAGAGAGAGAGAGAGACTCACACACTGGCACACTCCTTTAGACATACACTGAGTCAATTTCAGATTTATAAATATAAATAGAAGCTTAAGTTAGTAGACACATAATTGATTAAACTTGTGATTGAGACCAATGACAAAACTGCAATGATCAAAGCCATAGAAACTGCATTTCCAGATTTGACTAATGTCTTATACACCAGATACCTTAGCAAAAACACTGCTTGCAGACTTAAAGATGATGCTGTTGATTGAAATCTTGTTTTGGATAAATTATTTGCATTTGGAGGAAATTTTGATGCTGATGGCTCAATTTGCTTTGAAGAGGATAAGTTTCTTCACACTTTTTTGCCTATTTTTAGTCATGACTGAGAAAAAAGTTTCTGATCAAGGTAACAATACCAACATTTGTCATTTTGACAGCATTCCCTTAAGAAGACCAAATTTTCTCCAGTGGTACATCATCATAAAGATTCTCATATGTATGTATGTATGTATGTATGTATGTATGTATGTATGTATGTATGTATGTATGTATGTATGTATGTATGTATGTATGTATGTATGTATGTATGTATGTATGTATGTATGTATGTATGTATGTATGTATGTATGTATGTATGTATGTATGTATGTATGTATGTATGTATGTATGTATGTATGTATGTATGTATGTATGTATGTATGTATGTATGTATGTATGTATGTATGTATGTATGTATGTATGTATGTATGTATGTATGTATGTATGTATGTATGTATGTATGTATGTATGTATGTATGTATGTATGTATGTATGTATGTATGTATGTATGCATGCATGCATGCATGCATGCATGCATGCATGCATGTATGTATGCATGCATGCATGCATGTATGTATTTTATTCATGAGGTTGTGTGCAGAGACCAAAGTCTTATCAGTTTAAATGATATAAGTTGGGATGTCTTTGTTCCTGTTTTTGCTATATTTAATCATATGTTCTCTCCGAGTGGACACAGCAGACTTTTTTTATTATAATTTTTAAACATTTGTGTGTTGTATGAAACAAATACATTTTGAAATATGTTCCTAAAACTGTCTTTGTGTATTAAACCGATTTCTGCCACTATCCAGTATCCATACTCTTCATCCAATAGCAGAATAGGTTTAAAAAACAGTCAATGAAAGATGGATATGATTTGAAATACCATTCTCGCACATTTCTTTGCATTTAGATCATTATCGTGCTTTATGATAGTTACACTTAACCTATGCAGCTGTTTCACCTGCTGGTTTGCGCAAATCTTACACATCCAGCGACTTAAGAAAATGTAATTATTAATAACCGCAATATGATAATCAAATTAATGAATATTAATGTGTTCATTATAAATAGCTGAAGCAATAAACTTATGTATAAACTACCATACACGCTGTTAATATTAAATTTGTTTACTTTCCAAACTGTCGCCAAAATGCGTTGTTTCCAGTTTCTTTTTAATTTTATGTTGCATCACTTGCAGAAAAGTACATATTAAATTAAAAAATATTAAATGTCACAGATATGAATTATACATACACATCCAGTATACAATATGGTATATATGATATATTTGAAGTGTGTTTTTATTCATACTGCGTTAAGTCGTTTCGATGAACCCAATTATAAGCAATGATACGAGCCCCTATGAAACTAAGGTCAGCAATCTTAGAACAATAAATTACTTCTTGAACTGAAAGGCAGCCTTATAATATTCGATCATTTAGATAGGCACGCCAGACTGTATACCAATTGTAGTACTAAATGCTTCCGATTATCGCGAATTTAGGAATAACTCGAAATAAGAAATGGGGATTACTACACTGCAGTCCTTCCTTTTACCAGAATGACAGTCAAATTACTTCTGTGAAATCACACAAAAGCGTTAAAATAAAATGACGCATATGCAACAAGGGCAATATCTTTTTCTTTCAAATTTGTTTTCTCGTGCTGTACCTTGGCCGCTGAGCAACGTATAACTCTTTGCCCAAGGACACTGGCCCGTCCAAGATGGGACGCCATATTAGACTGGTCCCAAAACAAAATAAAAGAATAACATGTACTGTACTTTAAACCCAGAAGTAAGTATTTACAAGTCGGACGAAAACGGAAATATATAATCAAACTGAACTCAATATCATTGATTACATCATTAAATATATTGTGTTTCTAAGTGATAAGTGATAATTGGAATAATTTTTAAAAAAAATAGATTAAGTAATGTCATATAAAGTTTTGGAAATGTAGACCTTTTGGATTAAGACGGTCAATTCAATAGGTTTACTTTAGCAGACGTTCCATCTCAGAACCAACTGTAACAATAGGTTGAAAGGTAAAATTTTGCAAGTATGGGAACTCTTGCTAAAATGTGCCGCAACATAAGATGAAAATGATTGATTTATATAATTTGTTATGTCTGAGCTATGTTGGTTCATACGTTTATATATTTGTTGACTGGTTTGTCAGATATATTGGATTCCACATTTTTTGCGTGTGATCAAATAAAGAAAGTTTAATGTTGCACAGTTGGTATCACAACGCATGTTAAATGTTTCGTTCGTATTATTACTATTCAAAGACGTATTTTCATTAATAAAAGAACAGCACAAACATCTAGGTATATTATATTTAGTTGATGATCCCTTTTTATATAATTTTTTTTATTTAGAATTATTACGAGATTTTTACGATTATTATGTCTTTTATAAGCACGTGTAGGCTTGCTTTCGTATAACGATTTAACACTTGCTTTACATGACAATTTTAATAAATTCCAATATTTTTGACAATCTTACGTATATAAGATAATACCTGGATTTTATTCAATAACACAAAGAATAATATCTTGATTTCTTTTTTTTTTGTTTTTTATTTTTTGTTTTTGATTTTTACATTGTAAAGATTCAAGTTGCGTAAAAGAAGATACTTATTGAAAAGCAGTATTAGTGATCTTCATAGGGTAAAAACATTTTAAAAACATAAAGATTTGTTGATGAAATCAAAAGTATCTTTGACATAAGAAGGTATTGATTTCATCGGTGGTTGTAATATATGATCAATATATTGCGATATATTATTTTAATTGTGTTATATATGTAGAGCTGATGAGTCCACCTGATATCCTAATGGTAGTGACTTATCAACCGTTTGGGTAAAATATAAAGATATCTACTTCATCATATATTGAACAATTGTGGACAGATATTTCATTTACTAATTTTTACTTTAATTTCTTCAGAATGATAATAGGAAAGTTTTGTATAATATTCTCCATCATTTAATTGGCTTTCAACTTCTTTAATATAATCTTCCATATTCATCATTAATATGGCGATATACATATTAGCCTTTTAAATAATAATAGTTTCGTCTTGCGATAAAATATGAAATAATTTAATTCTTCTTTAGATACGTTTGTAAAATGTTTTCTTTTGGGATTGCTATTTAAACATTTTTGTCTAGTTGCTTCAATATAACAATCGAGATAAATATCTTGTCCACTAGAAGGTGTGAATTATAATTCATTGTTATTGAAAAATAGCTTATTTTTTTTTAAATGAAAACTACTTTCATATTTTGAATATGTGTATGATTGTGAGAATTTTTTAAAATGTTAACGATCTTGTGTATTTTTTAAAATTATTGACCCTTTTTATAAATAGTTAAGACTATGTTTATATTATTCTAATTTACTGAAAAACTTACCTAGTGAAATTATACTCTAATATCATAAAAATAAGCTCAAAAATTTCTTAAAAATGAAAGGACATTTTAAATTAATTCTGAATATATTAAGATTAATTATTTATAGAATACTTATTTATTTTATGATAATAAGTATTACGCACACTATCATTTTTAAAAAAATTTAATACATAATTTGAAAATTTGAATTCTGATACAAAAGGGAATATTCGTCGTCAATAATATATATATATATATATATATATATATATATATATATATATATATATATATATATATATATATATATATATATATATATGTATGTATGTATGTATCTATGTATGTATGTATGTGTGTGTGTGTGTGTGTGTGTGTGTGTGTGTGTGTGTGTGTGTGATTCTTTCTTATTATGTGGAACCCAAGGACAGTTACGTTGAGATAATAATTTGCGTAGAGACTGTCTTTTATTTCCTTCAAGTTAAATTTATCGATCTTACTATGTCATTTTGGGGGTGAGTGTCGGTACTTACCTAAACATTAAATTCACTTTTAATCACTGTCCTTTAAAATGTTTTGCCTGGTTACATGTTATATGCGTGCTGTGTCTCTGTACTAACAAATCAATTTTCAGTTAATGTCATTATTGTTGTTTATGTCATGTCAGTAAAACGTTTTTTACAGACTATGATGATCTGTTGTTGTAAATCATGCTAAACACAAATAAATCTTATCTTTCGAAACTTAAATAATAATAATTACTACACCAAAGAAAGTATTGTATAGAATACGGAGAAATGATATATCCACTCTAACACAACTGGTATTCAAATGATACTACTGCAATTAATGACGATGAGAAAATGCTGGTAATGAAAAATGGCCAAACGGGCTGGCTCATTTAAGAAGCAGCTTCATCGGGTATAATCAATAGCATACTCCAGGTTGTGGACACACACACACACACACACACACACACACACACACACACACACACACACACAAACACACACCATCACGATCTGCTTCTTAATTTGTAAGTATTGGATGTTTTCACAAATCCATTTTGATTCATTTATATAATAATATTATTTGTCTAAATCATTATTTTGAAATCTAGTGAGATATTCTTCTGCGGTTTTTATAGGAGATTTACCTGATTAATGTCAAGGTATTATTTTTTATCATAAAAACCTTTCCGTTCTCTGTATTTACCGCCAAATTTTAGACCTATTTTATAATAAAGGAGGAACTAGCCGCAATTGATCCGACTGTATTCTCAGTGGTAGCTAGATTTGATGTTGACAGACAACCAGAATATAAATTTATTGTTTCGATGCAAGTTCTGGCTTTAACGAATGAGTATGTAACCAAGATATTTGTGAAGCCAAGGAGTATTTTCGTGAAGATGGTGCGGCTCGTGTTGGGTCAATATTCAGAGTTGGAAATGTTATCAATGTAATTGATGACAAACGAGGAAAGGTGATTATTATGCAACTTAAAGTTCAAAGATATTTTATTTTAATAGAATTTATTGTAAGAATTAACGACGATACTTTGGTTTTTCGTGACAAGCGTGATCCAGTCTACATACAGTCAGGAAATAATATTATAATCTTAAATAACAAATCCAAACCAGGAATACTGACTGGTATTGACAGACCGTATCATGAACAATCGTGCCATATGACTGCGAATTTATTTGCAATGTATCCGCAGAATAATAAACCTGACGTTGGAGATCTCAAGCCGATGAGACTGTCAGAGTCAAGAATAAACTGTGTAGCTGAGCGGGTTACAGAACACTTTACAAACGTTATACGTGATAATGGTTTAACAGAGTTACGACGTAACAAAAATAAATACACGGGCAAAAGGAGTTAAAGATATATCGAAGCTTCTATTAAAGATGTTGCTGAGGTTGGAAATCTATCAAAATTTCCAATACCTGTGAAGACGTTAACAGGGTAGATTTTGTATAAATTGAAATTTGAATCAAGAGGACCTTTGATAGATATTACTGATCATAACGCACATGCATGGAGTTTGGCAGTAGCAATATTTCCACGAGATGGAACATTCAATTTTTTTTAATTGTCATATATTTGATTTTATCAGGAATATCAATAAAAGTGACCATGTGTCTATTTGGTTTATTCAAAGTTCAGAATATGATTATTACGATCAGTTTGTACGGTCTACTAGTAATATTTATCGCACAGAATCTCTTCGTGAAGAAATGAGAAATCGTACATTTAAATATACTTCTAACGATGTCAAAGTTAGACAATTACTGAATAATTGTTTTACCGTACCATCAGTCACTGCTCACTTTGCTCAGGAGAAATATTCATGGAAACAGTTACGACCGGAATTTCTTGAAGATGTCCAGAAAAGTTGTATCGAATATGATCGTGGTGGATTATGGAATACTAAATACGATTACAGCGTTGTTATGTCAGTCGATATGGTAGCATGTTATCCTGGAAGTTTTCTTGGATACGGAGAGTGTTCTGAATACTTCAAGAGATTTGGGTATCCATCACACAAGATGACCAGAATTGCGATAAACGGACCCATACCAGATTTTGACCGAACCAGGGTCACCAGTATAGATTCATTCGAGTTTACGGAAAATCTTCATCCTATTACTTATGTTTTGATTGGAAGACATTTTTCAGAGGAATGTTGGTTTCCAATAGTTCTATTGCGGTATATGCTTGATGCTGAAATTTTAATATCACTAAAAGTAAATGAAGCAATTATATCATATCGTCCACAGACACAAGTTTGACTACAAGAACCAGATAGATTTTATATTGATGATGTCAGGAAAGAATTTCCTGGTCTTAACAAAGATGACATTGTTAAAATTATTAATAATATACGTAAATGCAGGGACGAGCAGGTTGAGAAACTTGAAAAGATTTTGGTAGAAATATAATCAGTAAATTTACTCAAGGTAGTTCATATGATCATTAACGACACTGTACAAGACTGATTATGGACGATGTTGAACTCGATTTTATAATTGCTGATTCAACTTAAAAACACATTTATAAGTCGTAGTAATGCTTATTTATCAGACAGAACCAAATTAGGTACAATTGTGAAATTGCTGATAGCGACAGACCGCAGTTTAATCATTTAAGATGTTCAATGCTGGCTTATGTTGCGATAAATCTATCGACGATGATAAAACGATGTGTCAGAGTTGCTACGGATTCGTTTTATATACTAAAAAAAATATACGGAAAACATTACTCGGTATTATTGAATGGGGATCATAAAAAACAAAAAAAAAAAAGAAAAAGAAAAGGTACTCAGTTATTCTGGATATGCCGACGTTGAAATTAAGGAAATATATTACAAAAACGAATCAAATATCAAAATTGTCATCTGCACTATCTGTATATGATTGTATGGCTAGACATAAGATTATTTATCTTAATGCATTGCATATGGTGGTTATGGTAAAACAACTCACGCGATTAAATTATTCATAAACAACCATTTAGATATAATTGTTTCACACCTACACATAAACTCACCTGAGAAATAAAAGAACGAGGGGTACAATCATGTACATATCATAGTTTCTTCAAATGATGTGGAGACGCATGGACTCCTGAGCGAAAAATATATACCTAAATATAATATACGAAACGATATAGACACGGTGTCGTTAGAAATATTACAAACATTTCTTGATTGGTTATTTACTAAGAATACTCCGGTAATAATGTGTGGTGATCATGATCAACTACCACCCTTAATTGGACAGTCACCACATGAATGGCTAAGAATAATGTAGATTATTATGAAGAATTAAGTGTTGACCATATAGCTCGTTGAAAGAACTTAAAAGGTTAATCAGACTATAGCCAGATAAAATACAGTGTGAGATAATTTGTAAAGTAATTCGTGAAACTACTATGAATGATTTTTTTGAATTCATGGAGACATGCTAATTTGATAATCTCAAGCAGAAAGATATTTTGTGATGAACTGCAAGAGAAATTATTTACGTCACATAAAGAAAAGTTTTCAAATCTTCCTGTACCATTATGTCATTCGCCCAGCAGATACTCGACGAAGGAATATTGAAGTTGAATTTCCAGGTGGTGGAATACAAAACCTTGTACTGAATGATATTGTTTCAGTTGCTGTTGATGTTGTTGAGAGAGCATTGAGCATGGATTAAACGCCGTGGACGTTAGGATATGCTATAACGGTTCACTCATCATAGGGATTAACTATTTCTGATACAATTATTTGGATTGTAGATGATCGGATAGAATGGGCAAATTTAGTATATCTCGCAGTATCCTGAGTCAAAAGAAATTCTCAGCTACTAGGGTTATTATAGACTATATGATAAACGAAGAAATAAAAAAGGACCATGTTATAAGAAAGAAAAAATAGTGCGTTATAAACGTTGTGACAAAAAATAAGAGTGAATATGATCTTGATGCTAAATTTAGTATAATACTAAAACAACGACCGAATAATCATTGTGCAAGTTGTAGCACAATAATGTTGTGGCAATTTTAGAAAACTAATCCAAGACAGTACACCGTAGACAGAATTAATAGTGATCTTGGTCGTATATGTGAAAATGTTATGCTAACGTGTCTTGAATGTAATCGAGGTAGTATACTAGTTTACATAAGAGAAAGGTGGTGGTAATTGTGTGTCTTTATGAATTATTTTTAAATGTTCACGTACAAATCAACGTTGGGCAGCTGTCGAATCAAGTCTGTAGATTGCAGGTCTACATGTGGATCTAGCCATGCTCGAAATTTCATGTGTAGTCACGCTCAGGTAAGAACAGTTGCTCTTTTTTACCACCTTCAAGTTCACCAGAAGCATATAAATATCTTACAGTTACTCTACCTAATACTGGTTCAGAGGAAGCTTCACGTCGTTGTACATACACACACACACACACACACACACACACACACACACACACATATATATATATATATATATATATATATATATATATATATATATATATATATATATATATATATATATATATATATATATATAATTGCATTTGCAGGCTTCACAGAAGTTGCACGAATAATTTTATTATTTAACGCAAATACGCCTATATCACACTTGGTAAACTTGCAACCCATTCACGTTTTCTCTCACCGGACTTAAAGTCTGTATATGTTTCCTTTGCATACTGATATCGAAATAACCGCCAGGCAAGTGTTCAATTAATCATTCTACGATTGCCTAATCACGATGACTTTCAATATGTCATCTTCTTATTTTAACGTTATTTTTTTCATCAAGGTTAATAAAACAGCAAGAAGTTCTTTGCCAGGATCAACCTGTAATGGCTGTGGGCATCATAGACCACCTAGTTAATAAATTCGATCAAA
This sequence comes from Potamilus streckersoni, assembly GCA_016746295.1. Lineage (NCBI taxonomy): Eukaryota > Metazoa > Mollusca > Bivalvia > Unionida > Unionidae > Potamilus > Potamilus streckersoni. The sequence goes on from JAEAOA010001235.1 coordinate 810,550, forward strand.
CGCAGAAACAACTTCAGTTGCTGTTTTCGTTGATAGTGGTTCCGCTTCATTATATCTACTTGCAACGTCAATGACAGTCAATGAGCATTTATATATGATTGGTTAACGTCCACGTGTTTTATTGTCGTCATGTGGTAAAAACAAAATATCTAATTGATGAACTTCATCATTGATTCTAACATCAAAATGTGCGTATGGAATTTTTTAGGTGGTGGTAGATAATTTGCCATATATCCTGTCGTGCTAACCAATATGCAGCAACAGAAAGTGAGACTTTTACTGCTTCAGCAAGTTTATTAATCAATCCTTTGCCTCTCCAATATCCTCTTGGGCTATAATAAATAGATTCCATTATAATAGTTATATAACTAATTATCAGCCCCTAACACTATTTTACCTTTCATAGCAGAGTTTATTAGAAAACTAGCTAGTTTTTCTCTGAGATATTTATTTGGTATAGAATTTAACGCATGAATCAATTTCACATCTGCGACATCATGAACATGACACGCTTAATCAATCTGATTTATTGGATGTTCACTAGTCTTGGTTGATGTTGATCATCAAGTCAGATATCAAGTCGAGTTTCAGGACCACAATAATTATATCCAGGATGATGTTTCTCACCGGGGTATTTGACTCATGGAAATCCTAGTAATTTCCCTAATGAAGCAACGATAGCTGTACCATTGACATAGTCATGTGGGAGATAAACCAGAAGCAGTAAGGTACCATCCTGCACTACCAAATTCTAACAGAGTAATTATAATAGGCCCATCTGGAACTGGTAAGACACAATTATTACTTAATCTGATAATGCGATAGCATAAGTGAAAAAAAACAATATATAGTAGGAGCATCTGTAGGTGATCAAGGATGTTATGAAATACTTAAAGATTTTAATAAAAATGCAAATATATTAGACGAAGACGGAAACGATATTATTGATTTTATTACCGATATTGATGAAGCTCCAACTGTTGATAACCTAGATGGATTTATTAAAAATTTAGTTGTGTACGATGATGTTATGCTGAACAAACAATAAAATCCATCTATAAAATTTTCTCGAGGTAGACTTAAAAATACTGATGGGATATAGGTTACTTAGCGATATACCCAAATACCCAAAGTGACCAGAGATATCTGCAATATTTTAGTTGTGTTTAATAAAGTAGATAATTATACCTTACACAATACTTAATTTTGATTAAGTTAAAAAAAAATTCTTTTCAAAGGCACAAGTTGTTCTATTCGGATTTTTAACAATAAATTTAGATGACCAAAGATTCAGATATCGTATAGGTCTGGATAAAATCTTTGGTTAATTATAGCTGCAGATGAGGTGAACGACCAATATTGAGTGATCCAGCGAGTAAACGAGTCACAGAAAAATAAATTCGTCAACGAACGTGTAATAAAAATGAGATAACCTAGACGATTTAAAGTTATTGCGGTCAGTTTTCCACTGTAGGGAAATATGTTCGGATAGAGTCTTTCTTTTATCTTTATTGACTTTTTTCAGCCTTCGTAGGAACCTTTATTTTTTTTTTTTTTGTAAATAAGGTGTCCAGCAAAAGTGACTGTTCACCTCTTCTGCTGCTAAAATTTAATTTGGATGGTATATATTTTTCTTTGGGTGAGATATCTTTCAAAGTTCTAATGATTCTTTAGCACTGGTGTCAGGTAGAAAGGTGTACCACTATCATTGGAGGCCTCTAATGCCTATCGGATTTATTATGTGACCAGCGTTCCAGGTTTCCATTGCCATTTTTCTGTAGTCGTACAAACAGTGGTAATTCATCAAATGCTGTGTCCGATTAAACCCTGTTGAGGCTCATAGGCAGTCGAAATCTCGGGCTCTCGCAAATTATCTCCTACTACGACAATATCAAATCCTTTGTCGCCGGGCCCTTAAAAGGTATGGGGCCCATAGGTCGGTACCTACTCTGCCTATTTCGTAGTCAGGCACTGATCAAATGTGGGTACGTTTCGATCATATGACTTAACTTCGGTCAACATCACTAAATATACTGGTTTACAGTCAAAACTTTCCCAAACCGAAACGTTTCCAAACCGAAACGTACTCTTACCGAAACTTACCTAAGTCAAACTCCCTTTAAATAATTATATAATTTTATTATATTGTATTTTATATGACTGTTACCGGTCCAATGAGCAATTGTCTTATGATTTAACTCCATTAAGAAATACGTATTTAAGTTTATAAGTTTTAATATATTTATGTTGCGCTTTCATGTGGGGAAAATTCTAAAATTGATTTGATCCATGTTTGACGGCTGCTTCATACGTTTTAACCAACATTCAAATTCACAAGTTTCATACAATTTTTTGCGCCAGTTTTGAAAATGAATTCTATTTCCGATTTTACAACACAAACATATTTACACATCTGATGACTAGAAACTTCATTTGATTTTTTTTAATTGAAAAAATTATAAACACAAATTAATTTCTATTTCGTCTTTATTTCCATTATGTTCCAATATTAATTACGTAATTTATTTTACTTGCATTGCGTTCCATTTTTTCATTGCTTATTTGAGTCATATCAACTTAAATTAGTAGTAATAATATTCTGTTGCGTCTCTCTTTTTTTTTTAAAAAAAATATAAATGCTATTGATTTTAAGGAATAATTTAGCTTTCTTAGAATCATTGCATTCTTCCAAACATTAGATTAACCAGATCAGCTGAACTTTAAAATTAAACACATGCAATCCACTCAAATCCAAAGAACCTTTCGGAAAGAGACGCTAATTATCATACAAAAGCTCAATGGCCGAAATTTTTCTTGCATAATGTGTTCTTGCACATTTTTGCATACGATACTATCGAGATGAGACGGTTGTGGGAAAAATCAACAACTTAGGAAATACCAGAGAAGAAAACAAAAGCTACAAAACTGAATAAAATATTAAAATACTGGCATCAGTATAAAATTGGGACCATGAATACAAGCAAGCTTTTAAGGGCTTGTGGACACACATGTGCTCTAGCGACTGGTTCATTTTCTGAGAGAGAGAGAGAGAGAGAGAGAGAGAGAGAGAGAGAGAGAGAGAGAGAGAGAGAGAGAGAGAGAGAGAGAGAGAGAGAGAGAGAGAGAGAGAGAGAGAGAGAGAGAGAGAGAGAGATTTATGCTTCTTGCATTAATTGTATCTGCGCGACATAAGAACAATTTGATAAATCCAGGAACATTATTGGAGATTTTCTGTTCAAGTAGGTAAATGAAATGGTAATTAAAATATTGCAAAGTTATGACATTCTATCTATCTATCTATCTATCTATCTATCTATCTATCTATCTATCTATCTATCTATCTATCTATCTATCTATCTATCTATCTATCTATCTATCTATCTATCTATCCATCCATCCATCCATCCATCCATCCATCCATCCATCCATCCATCCATCCATCCATCCATCCATCCATCCATCCATCCATCTAAGTAGTCTTCTTTGTTTTCATCGTTTACATACAGATTTGATTTGCAAATTACACCGTTTATAGTAAAAGTCATACCGGTCATGTATGCGCATTTACTTATATTGAATTAAATTAAAACTTGTTATTTTCAAATTTAATGCTAATTTCATTTTTTTTTTCATCTTTTGTTAAATCCTGATTACTGAAAATCTGCACCTTGATTGTAATCAAGAAACTTGTAGACGAAACTTATTGATCAATATGGGGTATAATTTTTTCATTTGGGTACGTTAAGACTGGAATGCGTTTTGATTTGGATACGTTGTGATTTGGGTAAATTATGGTTTAGATACTTTTTGTACTTTTTCAGATATACTGACCGGTATTAACAATGTTAAATTAATGCAACTATTTAAAACGCATGTTTGTCTCACTGGAATCATTTAATAATACATCGCTAAATGACTGAATGTATTATTTTTTGTTTTGCTTAACAAGTACCGCCATATAAGGCAGAGTAAATGTTCATCTATACCAAATGATTGTTGTTATAGCATAAAGTTCATGTTATTTCCAAAACGTTTTTTGAAATTGGCCATTGCTGTTCGGAAACTGTGTAGTCTGTTTAAATATTTTGTGAATTTTCACCAACAAGTTTTTTTTTAGGGGTGTGTGTTTCTCTTTTAGTATGGACCTTAATCATTATTTCCATGAAAATGTTTTCGAAAACATTGAGTATTTACCTACTTCTGACAAAATGAATTTAATATATTAATACCATCAGCGTTTTAGTACCTGTTGATTCTAAAAGAGAACGAAAGAAATAAAGATAACATGCTTAAGTTGTGCTTGGCAGAAAGTCCGTTGTACTGTCTTGTCTAAATATCCATTTGATAGCATAATATTAAAAGCTCTTAAACCAGTCTAGATTTTTCCCGCGAACATTTGACAACATGGATCCAGCTGAAGTAGAATTTCTTGCTGAAAAAGAGCTGATTACAGTGGTCCCTAAGTTCTCATTTGATAGAATATACTTAATTGGGGTATTTTAAAGTTTAAATATCTTTGTACAGAAGCCTTATACCACAATATTTTACATAATTGTAGAACACAGCCTGCCATGGGTTGATTGTGTTGGTTAGTCCTGTATTTTAAATAGCTATGCTAAAGTATTTTGAAATATTAGTTTTTAAAAAGAACTGGTAATAGTTTGGATTTACCGGGCTCTAAAAACAGTACCCACAAATAAACCACAAAATATGTCGGGAACTGATAAACAATGAAATCTTAAAATACAAAGTTCCTAGTACTACAGCATAAGACAAATCACCCGATATTTTTTTTTGTAATTTGATGCGATGGGTCTTGCCGTCTGATTAACGGCGCTATGTAGTGTGTTTTGATGTCGACTAACAGTGTAACGAACGTCAAACTTTCAGAAAAATCATACAACTGGAAGTTACAATTTAGTCGGACTATACGTACCCTTATGTCTTTTCTCTAATAGATTAAATATCTCACAAAAGAAAGTTTTGTTGGCCTATATTTCAGTTAGCTTGAAAGCTGGGAATACTGAAGTCAGGTTAAGCAGAAATATTGTTCTTTAACGAAATGAAAATGGAAAAATGACTATTGGAACTGTAAGCAACATTTTGTTTCATTCAAGAAAGATAGCCCCAACATGAACCTACTTGAACATACTTCGGCATACCTTGACTAACGTCCCATTGCAACAAATTAAAATGTATGCCAATAGAACATGAAAATGTGTCCATTTGCTAGTCAGGGGTCACATTATTAGGTGAAGTGGGTGAAGTCACTCTGACTTTCTTTAGAAGTACATTGACAAATTACACCTTTGGAGATTCCCCCTCACCATAGGCAGGTTTATTCTAGTATTGTGTTTCCCAGACTGTATTCTTTAAGCTATCAGTAGCTAGTCCTAGTTTTGGTATCAACTACCCTAGCAAACAACCTCTTGCACGTTCACAGGCATGTGTTTTGAAAACTGATTGACTATTAACCATTTCCTGAGTTGGTAAATAAGGCCCCTAACACTACCTGATTTATGCATGTTATTCTTCGATGACAAAAACGTACAAACTTGTGTTTTGAAACTTTAACAATATCATTTTGTCTTTTAAGAATAAAATTGGTAATTTCGATATTTTAACTTTTAATATTTGGCATAAAATTAGTTTCAAAATAAGTACCAGTAATGGGGAAAAAATGGCAGACATCGCTATGTCTGGAAAGTACCAGTTTATTATATTGTTTTTGTAAATCGTCGAGCAAATATACAGAAAAATATACAGTTTATAGAAAGCAAAGGCTAGGTATTATGTTATTTAAGATTTAACTTTAAATGCAATTATATTGGTCAGAAATGTGAGACAATGCTCTGTTATGGAAGTTGCAAGAAGTGTTGTAAGGTCAAAGTTGTTTTCTGATGTGACTTGTAATTCTGAAAATATGGAAATAAGCTGCAAAGCAGATAATATTTAATCATTGCCTAAAATTAATAATACAAGTAAATTGATAAATAAACCATAAATTTGCAATCCTATCATGGACTATTGTAATGAAGCATATATTTAAATTGAGTGATTACATTACAAAAAAAACCATCCTTCTAAAAATAGATGCACTCACATCTCTGTTCATTTGGTTGGAAAGAGGGTTTAGTTCATATACCGACTATATATTAGCCATGTCTGTAATTGTATGCCTTTTCTGTGTGCTTTGTATGAATAGCTAATGTTTTATCTGTAACAAAGAAATGATGACACTTGTGCATTTGTACATGGTACAGGAGTTGTGTCAAATGCATTTAGAAATTTTTGAAAGTGCCATTATTGAGAACTTATAAGAAGTATTTTAAATTATGTTACAATGCAGTTTCTTTTAATCTCCTTTAGAGTCATATGGCCAAAATAAATACAAGTTTCTACTAGAAAAAAAAAGTATTGCTTAAATCCAGTGTTAAATTCAGATATGAATACAAATAAGAGAACACATTGTCATTATATATATATATATATATATATATATATATATATATATATATATATATATATATATATATATATATATATATATATATATATATTGTTTCTTGCTTCCACTTCTACCTATTCAGTTCTCATTTCTCAACTGTTATTCCCAAAAGGAGAAGTCACTTTTCCCTAAAATTCAAGTCTAGCTTGACTCCAGCTAGTATCATATTTTTATTCCACAAGGATAATGACAGCACAGTAAGTATATTAGTTACACATAAATTAGTGGAAGAGAGTTGATGTAGGCTTCTAAGTGTGTGAAACATTCCTGAAACTTTGATTACTCAAAGTCAAGGTCATTAGTTGGATTGTAAGACATAGCACTAAAACAAAAACAAAATGTACTATGTCTTATAATGTAGGACTACAAGTCCCCAGAATTTGGAGATGAGCAGTTTTCTTGTCATCAAAAGGGAATTTCAGACATGTTAAAACTAGAAGCATTATCTATCAAACCTTAAACTAAATGTGATATACCAATAATTTTTCCAGGAGAATTAAAAAGACTGAAATTGTTTCCCCTTGTATTTCCTCTCTAGCATAAATTGGCAGTAGGTTTTCCCTGATGGTGCATTAGAATTCTCGTTGCACTGATTTACTCATAAATAAAAACTTAAAGCAAATCAAATAAATGTAAATAGCTATGTTTTAAGTGTTTTGAAAAATGCATTTTCAAGGTGTAATATTAACTTTTCGGGATTTACCATGATCTCAATATATTTGCCCCCACCCCCACTACCCAAGTATACTCTGAGATATTGTCTCGGTAGTTGTCCGAATTTCTAAAAATGTAAAAATTTCTGACTTTTGAGATCAACAGCTTTCTCGTCAACAGAGGGAAATTTGCAAATTTTTTTTAAAAAAACAAACATTTTTTATACTTTTAAATGTTATTAATAAATTTGCACAAGTAAATAAGAAAGACCTTTAAATCATGCAATCATATTTTTCCAGTTTTTGATAATTTAGGGTAATTTTTCACTAATTGTACATTAAAACTGACATAATTTTAACATCAAAATAAAAATAAAATCTGGATGAATCAAAAAGCAAATTGTTGCCCTCCTATGTTTAATTTCTCATATTTGTTCCTAAACACCGAGTAGTAAATTAAAATTTGAGACTGCTTAATATGGATCACGTGGTTCATCAATATATCGATATATTGATACTTTTGCTGTAACGATAATACATCACGACAAGAGATGGGGAATTGATACAGAATGATATTTATTATTGTAGGCAAGATATTTCAGTCCTAAACAGTCATGAATATTATTAGTTTGCCGCCTTTAAATTTTAAATTAAGAACTCATCTGAAAAAGAATTAGCAGTCACAGGTGCTCATTTTTATCTGTAAAAATGGAAAAGAGGGGAATACTCATATGCTGTATACAAATTAACAGTGACATAGTTTGTATTCTGACACCTCTTCCCTCCCATTAATTGTTTTATCTGAACCCAGTAGTGTGTTCAGCATATAGGATATGTTCCAGATGTGTTTCTATATGTAATGAAGTATGTTACTCATCATTTAATAACCACTTTTATGCAAACTTTTAATGTTAAATTGTATCTTGTCTACTTTGGTTGATTGGAAGCTACATTACTGGAGTGTCACATTTTGTCAATAATTTCTATAGTTATGAAGTGTATTGGATTATTGGAGCTGGGGAAATGTTAATTGAGATACAAATGAGTTTTTTTGTGCTGGAAAATTTTGTTAAATGCAAAAATAGATGGCATGCAGTATTTAAGATTTAAATGTAGAAAGGGTAGAATACTGAGTCAAATTAAAGTACGAGCAATTTAAAAGTAGAATGAAATTTAAATTTTTTCTATCAATCAGTTTAGCCCTGCAGATCATATACTTTTTCAAAACCATATATCCATATGGTTATGGATGAGAATAAAATGAAATTAAGAATTAAAGATGCATATTTGAATATCTCTGTCAACACAAACACGCTAGGTCATTTCATGGCCTAAATATCCTAATACAAAAATAGATAAGAAGTCTGGCATAATAGTTAGTAAACTACTGATTTTTACATTTTTAGCAGAAGGGTTTAGGCATTTGTCTGACATATACATGGTGTTGTTTTATAGATTAATTGATATATTTATTTATGTTTATTTGCAGGGAGATATTGGCCCATTTAGTGCCGGTCTTCCTATCGATGTCCCATTATGGCTGGCTGTGAACCTGAAGCAGAGGCAGAAATGCAGAATTCGACCACCAGAATGGATGGACAGAGGTACTTGTAAAGTTTTCTAATTGTATACAAGTTTAGTTTGATCGGTTATAACATGCTGTTCTAATCCGAATTAGGATATGACACAGTTATGGCATGGCTCTTGTAACATTTTCTAATTGTGTATTAGTAGTTAAGATGATAGGTTCATATACTCTAGTTATTATATAAGCTGAAAAATGTGTTTCTGGTTGGCGGACCATGCCTGTTTTTGGTTGCCTCCCGAACACTTACTCCCTCCCCATGGAAAAAAAATATCCTGAAATTGATTTGTGCATCAGATTAAGCTGGTTTAGCCAAGTACATGAAATGCTTATTATATTATGTATTCTAATATACTAATCATTATGATACATATAATGTGAAAAAAAACCCAGCCTACCCTAATTTAAAACCATTGCAACAGGAAATGTAATTTTTGTTTTGCCATCTTTGATATTTTAATAAAGGACACTAATATGATGAAATTATTCTCTGCAAGAACTGAAATTGTGAATTCAGTTAAAATTATTTCTTTTGTCACAACTATTGTCATTCTTATTATGTTGGTTTTTATTTTTTGTTTGTTAAAACACTTGTATCCACAAAACAAATGAATATATTGTCAGTAGCCTTGACTGACAAATTTCATTTTTAATCAACAATTTTTTTTTTAATTTGGAAATATTTTGATCTTAAGTTGTAGAATATAGTTTAATCAGTTGGCATGTACCTTGCAATGGTGATTTGAGAGAATTGTCTAATAGAGTACCTTGTAATGGTGATTTGAGAGAATTGTCTAATAGAGACCATGTGTTGGAAAATTGGGGTTTATAGTTAAAATAATAGTACTTTACCTTTCAGAAAAACTGCAGGGGAAAAAGCAAGAAGAGATGGACTCCAAGTTTTTTATTGAAATGCCAAACCAGCACTATATGGAGATCACCCAGCTTTTGTTAAAATAGTGAGTTATTAGTGTAAATCCACATAATGCCTCCTTGCACCCCCACCATCTAAGAGGAGGGAGAAATATATTTCTTATAAATATTGAAGATTTCCAGTTTTACACTGTCTTATTAAAAACATTTTTGTTTACCCTTTGGTATGCATATCAGCTCAGTAATCACTCTAGTCTATCAATTATATCATGCATACATGACCTTAATGGATACAAATCATATTTATATACAGCTTTTTGCATGTCAACTAGATCAGATTGTGCATTATCTCATTCCCACGATCTTTTGATAACATTACAGGTGGCTGAAAGCTAACAGGGAAAAGTGCATTGTCACAGGGGCAAAGGGGTGGGGGACATCTTTTTTAAATCTAAAGTTTAGCTGGGCAGTCAGTGATAAAAGTATTTGGATCTAGCATCATGAACTGGTTGGATAAATTAAATATATGTTTGCTTTATATATAGAATATCTCCAGAGATACAAAGTTGGTAAAAAGTGTTTTGAAATGCAGTATGAGAGTCTGTTGCTTTGTAATGCTAAAAGTGCGATATATGAAAACTTGAAGCAGTTATGGATGTTAAAAGACAAAAGGGGGTAAATAAATCATTTTGGATATATGCTCATTGAATTTTATTGTGTTATATGTGGATTACCCTTTTTCTGCTCAAATTACTTTTTTGTCCACTTGGATTCCACTTTTTCCTCATCAGGGTTTGGCATGTATGATGTAGAGTAGTAAACCAAATTGTTGTATGTCTTGAACTTTAATTCCCTGAGGTAAACATTGTTACTAAATTGTCAATCTGTTTGAGATGTAGCTTGAAATATCAGCATTGGAGATGTTTAGTAATGTATAGGATGTAGTCCAGTGCTTCTAATTTTGTTGCCATGGCCAAACTAGTTTAGAATATAACAAAGTCAGTACACAAAATGTTTAAGACAACAGTTTGAATGCTGGCAGACTAATAAAAGACATTTCATAGTATTATGGAAGATTGAAGAAATTAATGGTGTCAAAGGAACTGTTACAGGCAGCTCAGACTGCCAGTCAAAGTACCTTGCCCATTTAGAAGCTCAGAAGATAGAAAGAAAGAGAAATGTGTTTAGAGAAAACTAGTAGAAGAAGAGATTGGAAGACAGAGTAAAGAGATCAAAATGCAAGAGTCGGACATTCAGTTGTTGTTTACAGATGCACACAAAGCTACAGGTAAAACTAAGAATTACATAGCTGTGCACATGTAACAAAAGCCAATAATCTATGTAAAAAGACAAAAGATAAAGAGGAACTTGAAGTTGTTCAGAAAGATTTAAATAATAAGGTGCATTCGCTTAATGATTGATTGATTGATATTTTTTACTGCACACAAGCACTATGAGGCTATTTAGCGCCAAACATAATGTTATATCCTTTTACATTTAAAACTGGTAAAATAATTTTATCGACCAGTGATTGGAGACCAAACAGTTAAAGGTAATGCGATAAAAATGGTAATGATGGTAAATAATTAAAAGTTTCCCAATCAACGGGGAGTGCAAATGTATGATAACGAAAACATATGATTGGCAATTAAAATCTATCGACTGCATAAATATAACACAGAATTGAACAAGGTGATAAAATATTAGCTATAACTTATAATAAATGTATGCTTCCTTAAAGAAGTCTATAATGTTGGTAATGTTAACTGTATCATTCGCTTAATAGCATTTAATATGACCAGATATATGACAGCAGATTTCAAGTTGAACATAAACTTGAGGGAATAGCTTATAGGAAGTAAGCATGCATATTATCAAACATCGTGCCTCTCAACATTTTATACTGAATCTCATTGAGCCAAATGAAGATGGAACTGATTTTGAATATTAGATTTTTAGTTTGTGAAAAAAGATGTTCGGTTTCAAGAAGTTTAGCAGTTTTGTTAAAATATTTGTTTTCTTAAATTTCCTAGTGCCCCAGATGATATCCCCCATGCAGATGAGATGCGCACTTTGATTAAAGACTTGTGGGACCTTAGGATGGCAAAGCTACGTAGCAGTATCGATACCTTTGTTCGCAGTGATGCTACTCATGCCAAGGTATGGCTGTTTAAGGAAAATATTGGTAAAATAATCTTGATAACCTGTGTGTACATGTCTGGTTTTGTCTAGTCAGTAAATTAGGAAATATTGGTAAAATAATCTTGATAACCTGTGTGTACATGTTTGGTTTTGTCTAGTCAGTAAATTAGGAAATATTGGTAAAATAATCTTGATGACGTGTGTGTACATGTCTGGTTTTGTCAAGTCAGTAAATTAGGAAATATTGGTAAAATAATCTTGATAACCTGTGTGTACATGTTTGGTTTTGTCTAGTCAGTAAATTAGGAAATATTGGTAAAATAATCTTGATAACCTGTGTGTACATGTTTGGTTTTGTCTAGTCAGTAAATTAGGAAATATTGGTAAAATAATCTTGATAACCTGTGTGTACATGTTTGGTTTTGTCTAGTCAGTAAATTAGGAAATATTGGTAAAATAATCTTGATAACGTGTGTGTACATGTCTGGTTTTGTCAGTAAATTAGGAAATATTGGTAAAATAATCTTGATAACGTGTTTGTACATGTTTGGTTTTGTCAAGTCAGTAAATTAGGAAATATTGGTAAAATAATCTTGATGACGTGTGTGTACATGTCTGGTTTTGTCTAGGCAGTAAATTAGGAAATATTGGTAAAATAATCTTGATAAGGTGTGTGTACATGTTTGGTTTTGTCTAATCAGTAAATTAGGAAATATTGGTAAAATAATCTTGATAATGTGTGTGTACATGTCTGGTTTTGTCTAGTCAGTAAATTAGGAAATATTGGTAAAATAATCTTGATAATGTGTGTGTACATGTCTGGTTTTGTCAGTAAATTAGGAAATATTGGTAAAATAATCTTGATAACGTGTTTGTACATGTTTGGTTTTGTCAAGTCAGTAAATTAGGAAATATTGGTAAAATAATCTTAATAATGTGTGTGTACATTTCTGGTTTTGTCTAGTCAGTAAATTAGGAAATATTGGTAAAATAATCTTGATAAGGTGTGTGTGCATGTCTGGTTTTGTCTAGTCAGTAAATTAGGAAATATTGGTAAAATAATCTTGATAACGTGTGTGTACATGTTTGGTTTTGTCAGTAAATTAGGAAATATTGGTAAAATAATCTTGATAATGTGTGTGTACATGTCTGGTTTTGTCTAGTCAGTAAATTAGGAAATATTGGTAAAATAATCTTGATAAGGTGTGTGTACATGTCTGGTTTTGTCAGTAAATTAGGAAATATTGGTAAAATAATCTTGATAACGTGTGTGTACATGTCTGGTTTTGTCTAGTCAGTAAATTAGGAAATATTGGTAAAATAATCTTGATAACGTGTGTGTACATGTTTGGTTTTGTCAGTAAATTAGGAAATATTGGTAAAATAATCTTGATAACGTGTTTGTACACGTTTGGTTTTGTCAAGTCAGTAAATTAGGAAATATTGGTAAAATAATCTTGATAACATGTGTGTACATGTCTGGTTTTGTCTAGTCAGTAAATTAGGAAATATTGGTAAAATAATCTTGATAAGGTGTGTGTACATGTCTGGTTTTGTCAGTAAATTAGGAAATATTGGTAAAATAATCTTGATAACGTGTGTGTACATGTCAGTAAATTAGGAAACGTGGGCATCGCTTTTATGATGCCAATTAATCGCTTTGGTGGTCTAGTGGTTAGAGCATCCACTTTTGATGCAGGAGGTCATGGATTTAAACCCTGGGTGAGTCATACCAAAGACTTATAAAAATGGTACTAGCAGCTGCCTTGCTAGGTGCTCAGCATTAAGAGGTTAGTATTAGGACTGGCTGGGATATGTTACTGGTGGGAAATGATGCAACGTGGCTGCAGCATGATGCCCCAGTGCTAGACACCACAATAAAATGCCAAACTGCTAACAATCCAAATCACACACATTATTTATTTTAAATGATTGAACCTTTAATATTGCAATGTTTCAAGTGGTGAGTAAAAACAAAAAAAATTGTCACCTTTGTCACAAACGGTTTGTGCCAGTAAGTGAAAAAATCGAATTGGTTCATTTTTACAAACCTTAAGAATCATAATGTGGCAAGTAGAAAGTGACATCAGAACTTTATAGTTACAGGCATATACCTTGATTTATGCCAAAGACAGTACATGCAATGGAACTCGCAGCAGTTTTTTTTTTCAATAGTGAGATGGTTGGTAGCCTTCTTTACAGGTGATGTGTCCGTCTATAAAATAGTGTTTTATATATATGTATTAATTAGAGACAAATCTAATATATAACCTGTACAGTTAACCTTGATTAATAGCACAGTTAACCTTGATTAATAGAACAAATGCAGTTATGGAATTATGGGAATAAATGTTTAGAAGTTAGAGAGTCAGTTGAACTAACAAAAATGCTGATAGGCGTGAAACTTGAGTGAAATAAACAATTAAAAAGAAATTGAAGATAAATTCCATTTGTCAGTAAAGTTGAGGTCACAGAATATGTAGAGAGATGATATAGAAAGTCACCCCCTTTTTTATGGCTGGCCAGCAGTGATTACTCCAGGACATGCATTTGTGTGAATCCCCACTGTATGTAATGAATCCCTGACTTAAACATTAGTGAGTTTGTGACAATAGTGCATTTGTTTTGCCATAAAACAGTAATATTTATGATAACAAAGATCGATATAGATACATAATTAAGGTCAAAGACAGTGCCAGGGAAATTTTTGATCCGCAGTTTGTATCCATGTATGAGAATGACTTGAACCAGTGAAGAATAAAACTTTAGATTTTCACAACTTGAGAGTGACTTGTTTGCTTTGCCTCATGGTCAACTTCACAACAAGGAATAATGCAACTGATTGATTGCTTGAATTTTTACAGTGCACCAGCAGATAAGGTTAAATTTTTTGATTGTTTAAAAGTGGTAAAAATTTTGTAATGACCTTCAATATGAAACCAAACAGTTGAAGGTAAAACGATAAAATGGTGACGTTGATAAAAAAGTAAAGTTTCCAGCTAAACGAGGACTACAAATGATATATGACAACAAAAACAGATGAAAGGTAATTAAAATCTCGCGACGTTATCTATTGCACATAAAGCTGATGTAATACAAGTGATAGTGGGTCTAATATCCTAAAAGGTCATAAAAGGTTGAGATGAGGCTTGAATTGATTTAATATTAAATAGGGTAGTGGGGCCGTTATTGTAAAGGTTCATAGGCTTAGTTGATTTATTATTGAGTAGAGCCTGCTTGCCTGGGAGGTCATATGTTTGGGTTTATTTAATATTGAACAGTACAGTAGATCTGGGGCATTTTTATTTATATGTGTGCACTGTTTTCTTTTGACAGCTGAATCACCTTACATTGATGGAACTAAACACAGTGCGGCTGTTTCTTACGAATTCCCTTGACCAACTGTATGTCCTGCGATCAAACTTGTCAGGGAAAGTCCAGGCCACCCAGGAGTGAGAAGGGATAAAAATTTGCCTCAAAGCAAAAATTCTGACTCTGGAAGATGAAATGATGGAGATAATATAGCTGCCTTTCAAAAGACAAATAACTATACATAGATTACTTGTTGAAGCTGAAAACTTGTAGACATAGAAGTCTGGGTTGACAAATATGGGTAGCTAATTATTCAGAGATGAATCTTTTGTCTTCCATCTTCATAACTTTTTCAGTCCTACATCAGGATTTAATAACTGTTTAGTTCAGACTTTTCATACATGCAGCAATGTCTTGGTAATAAAAATGATTTATTATAGAATAAATGTACCAAGTTTGTGCCTTATAATATACCTCTACATTTAACTATTCATAAAAAGTATATGTGTATGTGTGTACATGCATTTGTGCCTGTGCAACTTTACCCATGTATACTTAAATGTTTACCACACCCAGGTCCCTAAATCGAAGTCAGTGTAATGGCAAAATAAAATGTAAATTTGATAACTTTTTTTCTTGTCAAGATTGCAGAATTTTGAACCACTGGAGAAAATGTAGACTCAGTGCTGATTTTTTTTCCAGGCAGAAAACTTGAATTTGTGGGGAAAATGTAAATTTATTGACGTTATTTCTTGTTAAGGCTGCAGTTTTTGAACCAATGGGAAAATGAAACTCTGTGACTTGATTCCTTGTCCAGGCTACATGTTTTGAACCACTAGAAAAAAGTAAACTGACTTGATTCTTTGTCCAGGCTCTAACTTTTGAATTATTGGGGAAGTGTAATCCCAGTCTGCAGACTTTTGAGCCACTGGGAAAATGCAAACTTGGTGACTTGATTCCTTCTCTACGTTCAGGAATTTTGAACCACTGGAAAATGTTTACTCATCAACTTAATATTCTTTGTCCAGGCCAAAACTTTTGAACTACTGTGAAAACGTGAACTTGGTAACTTGATTTCTTTTCCATGCTGCAAACTTTTGAACCACAGAAGATACTTTCATGACACTGCCTTCATATGCACATGGCAAGATGACGTATTTCATACGAATCATACCACTATCTCCAAGGTCAAGGTTATAGCAGAAAACATGAAACCCAGTGACCTATTTCAGGGTAACTTTTTTCTTTGTATGGTTTGTAATATTTAAATGCAGGTGATAAAACACGGTTACACAATGTGAATGAGAGTGTTATACATATGAGTGTCAGTATGATTGTCAGGTTCCAATGAAGACAATAAAGATATGGTGGGGGCATATTAGGGCATATTTAATACTGTTTGTGATACTATTCTTTTATTTTAAGAACTTTGCCGCCATTTGGATTTGGAGTTGATGAAGCTCGGTCCTCATAAATACCATTTCTTTAGTGATTCTGTTCATTTATATTCCACCATAATTCCATATTGTTAACTAGTGGCTCCATTACAAAAGTGCATGGATAAAACGTGCTGACATATGAACGCAATGCTAATTTAATTTGTGAGGGTGGACACCCTAGTAGCTTTAAAAAGAATTCTGCATATATGAAATAATGAACATGGTCAGACATCATTATGACTATTTACACAAAGGTAAAACTTTTCTCCTAATTTTGCTAGGTGTTAACAAAGGATTATGCTCATCAACAGCCGTTAGCAATGATACTTTGTGTGATCTTCTGTTAGTGTTATAAATGTCATGCATATTTACTTGAGCATTACTGCTGATGCTGACATTGTTTTGATGTTTGTTAACTGCTTTAATATCTTAACTTTTGAACTGGAGTAGAAAGTGTTGACTTAGAACTGAGTAAACATTTTAAAATCATCTGTTAATCAGCTTATACAGTCATGGCTTAATACAATTCAACCACTTGATGAGTATCTGCAGGAAGGTGAATTCTCTACAAGTGCAAAAATACCTAAAAAAGACATTTGGACAAAGATTTTCAAATTTTCAAATCAAGTGGTTGGAATAATTAAAGCAGCTGAAAATTGACTTTAGATGGTTTGTTTGGTTTTGTGGGGTTTAGCACAATAGGCTGTATGTGGCAGCCAGTGTATTTGGTGGAGGAAGAATCTTGGAAGACCTGAAAGGATCACACATCCATGGGAAGTATTGTCACATTGGTTGATTTGAGACTCGGACTTGAACTCAGACAGATGTGAGATGTGCAAGTGATTTGTAAAGGCAAGCACTCCCTTCCCCAATGACTTTAATAAGATGATTTTACAAACTTTCTTAATATCTTCAGATTCCCAGGCTAAAGATGGTACCAGTTTTTCATTTAAAAATGTTTTGTATCAGGGCAGAAAAATATCCTAAAAGATGTATTTGCTGTTGTTTTTTAAATTTGAATATTTTGTGGTCTATGCTAGCTGATGCATTTTTCTTGTAGGTTAACAACAGGAGATAATGTGAAAAAAAACATTAGATTATAAAACTACAGCATTACATATATGATAGTATGATGATTCCAACAACATTAAAATCAAGGCAGTGTAAACGCAAGGGAGGGTATTATCATGCCGTGAATGTGATACAATTGTTTTTTTCCTCTTACGTTAAAATGTATTGCATTGTAACTAGCCATGTAGTAAATATTTTGAGCTTCAGGAAGAAGGATGCTTTCATGATAAGTACTTTTAAGTTATTAGAAACTTTAATCTGACAGTCATTTGTGTGTGTGCATGCCAACTAATAAAGATGTGTATCGTGTAAAATTTGGTATGAAAGATTAGATGCTTGTGTATTGCGAGTAAATATTGTACTGCATATCATTTTCTTGTTTGTATAGCTAAGTCTGATACAGATGTCTTTCTCCACCCATCATCACACGCACACAGAGACTCTGGCATGCATAGTGCATCCATCAGCTAGTACTGTCTATTTTTTAAACAGATTTTGATTCATCTTTCTGTACATGGATTATGAATATCTGGTACAAATTCAGATCATCCACACATTAGGAGATATGAATCAGATTGGTTGTTATCCATGTAGAGTATGTAATTTCGAATAGATTTTAACCAGACTTGGAAAATGGGATGTATTGTCAAATAGATTTTAGTCAGAATTGGAACATATACTGTATTTTAAAATAGATTTTAATCGGACTTGGAGTAGAGACTAAAATTACCAAGAAAAATAAGGCTTAATTATTATCAGTAACTACTTGCAGCATAGTTGTCTGACATCATTACTTTAGAGTAGGTTTATTGGAGATCAAATTGTTTAATGGAGTTTTACTTTGAGAAACACACCAGCAAAAGAAAGGTATTAATTCATTGCACACACTGCAAACATCGACATACATATCACCCAGAGAATCCAGCCATCCAGTTTCTAGTGAGTACAGTGATGAACACTAATGGCAGTTGCATTTCCTTCAAACCCCTTTGAACTCTATTGAAATAATATTCGAAATGTAACTATTACAAAGTTGTGTGACAATAAGAATAAATGGGAAATTTTGGGCATGTGGCGAAGGGAGTCCAGGATAATGGAATTTCAGTCAGGCTTGTGAGTTTATTGAAGTCACCAGCTGTGAGCACGTGTCTAAAAAAAAATTTTGAGCACTGCAAAGGCCAAAAATATCTGAAGGAAGCATGTAGTTTCTATACAATATGAATAGTTGTACAATGCATATTGGACAAAAGAGCCTATTTAGTTTGGGTAAAAGGACAAAGTCACTGTGATTAAAGGAGAAAATAGATTCTAACATTGTTCGAAAATACGTGGACAAAGCATTGTGACAAGCTTCCACTTTGAGTAAGAAACAGTTGTGCTGAATTTTGGGGGATCCAAAAGGCCAGGTCAGTGTGCCTGAAAAAGATTTCTGCATGGTAATGTCATTTAGGAACCCCATGAATTTGAGGTCAAAGGTTAAGGTTACCAACTCAAAATAGAAAAATGGTATATCACAGAAATGGACCAAACTTCCATGGATGCTTTTGTTTTTTAGTAAGTGAGAAGCCTGTTGATTTTGGACTGGAACAGTCAAAGGTTAAGGTAAGTGACAAATAGAAAATAAAAATGGTTTCTGCACAAAAATTTAAGTTCTTGACTACTGTCATCAAGTTTGTGGATTACATGCATGCTGGGGAAGACAAACCTACTGATTTTAAGGTAACAAGTTCAAGGTCACTGTTTAATAAAAAATGTTTTTTTTGCTTTTTATTTTAGTTATTCTAAATTATGTACCTGGTACAATTTGACCTGGGGCTTGCACTTAAGGTACAAAAAAGTACTTTTGATCGTCCAGTCAAAGTAAAATCATTTTGCATCAGACAAAATGGGTTTTAATGAAAAACTTTTGTTCTTGAGCAAGTTTCTCAAGGGCAGGCCATAGTCCTGACATGTTTACCATATTTACTGTATATTTATATTTATATAATTTATATTTATATTTATAGATTTGATGTCTGAAGGTAAATAGCATATACAGCAATAACTTTGATTTAATAATTTTTGTAACCAATGATGATAAAAAGATTGCCATTCGCACTCAAAGTGAATATATTTTCAAATGAATTTTATATTTGTGAGATGCTGTCCTATAGTTAACCTGGATATAACAAAATCTTGGTCATTTTGCACCTAACACCATATCAAACATGAATGGCAGATGCCTTCATGCAATTAGTTGATATTTTCCTCTCTTGTTTGTGGTTTTGTTGGATCTTGTTTTCAGTCAGATAACATACTCAAACCTTCGAGTACAACCAAACAGGATTTGTTTTTCAATGTTCACATCAATGAACAATCTGCTTTATATCTGACATCAGCAATACACACTACAGTATGGATGCCTATGTTACATATATGGAGTTCAAGGATATCTTTTCATTAATGCTAATGACAAATATAGAGAAATAAATGATAATGAAACATGGCTATTTTCTTTCACTTTATTATCAAACAAGTGTTTTTATTGCAACATGCAGATGAGGTGCAAATTCTACACAAAAAAATATTTTGTTTCTTAAGTCTTGGGACATATGAGTTGTGTGCATATAAAGTTTCACCATAAGTTATGAGAAAGGAAAAAAATAATTATTTTATTATGTCTCAATATATGCAGTAAATAGGGGAATAAAAAACTAATGCTTGCAGCATATACATTGGCCGTTGGGGCCTGTTGGTAAAAAATCTCCAGAGCCAATTAATACCTATATCAGACCAATCAAACATGAGGCTTGTGTATGAAGTACTATTTACTGTAGTTTAATATGCAACATCAGGTAATGAGGATGTATGGAATCGGGTGGTGGTTTTTTCCTAACAGTTTGCATCCGATCTAGTGCACAAACTCATTGTAATGATTCTGGACAGGTTTGATTTAAAATAGCATCTGCAGATAATAATGAGTAGATCAGAAATTTAATTGGCTGATCTTGTTACCACCATAAGAGTGGCCAAGTGGTTCAAAGCACTCACCGTTACGGATCAGTGCCATTTTGAGAGCTTGGACTCTGCCAATGTGGGTATGTGAGAAAGCTTGCCTGTAGATTTTCATGGGTTGGTGGTTCTTTCCAGGGTTTCTTAGGTTCTTCTTCCACCATTTATACTGGCCACATTGTATAGCCTATCTTGTGCAAAAAAATGGGGTTAAACCTTTTGATAACAACAACAACCATAAGAGCTGTATCACGGAACTAGTTTGTTATGACTTGTTGGTAACTATACATATTTAATGAGCTGATGCTTTGTCTACTGTTTTTATTGTGCTAAAAGAGATGATATTTCAAAATGGATTTTGGTCGTCAACATTTTGCTCTGTTTTGATTACACGAAAAATCGTGGCTTCTGTGTAATATGTGCTCAATGAGTTAATGTTATATCTAACATTTGAGCACACTTGTATGAGTTCAAGAGAAATCACTTTAATATTAAAATTTTTGCTACACAGGAGGTGCAGTATTTTCTCACGTCATTCATGAGATGTGACTGATATTGCCAGATATTTTCATGTTGCTATCATCAGGTTTGTTGAATTCCCAAGCATTATTGTGTACATGAGAGAAAGTAAACATGAGTGTATACTAGTATTTCAGGTGTAAAAAGGGCTCATATTATCAGTCACAAAGTATTAAAGATACATATGTTTTTAAAAGAAATGCAAACATAATCTAAAAGAACAAACACAAATCTGCAAATTTTGTCTAATTTAGGATGTCTCCAGTCAAAAACCCCCCAAGTCTGCAGTATTCTGAGAAGATTTAATGAGACAAGTATGCCATATGACATGTTCTTTCCTAGATTATGATAATAAATCATTAAATGTTTTAGTTAAAAGACCTACTTATATTAACTAATATAAGAAATGACATAAGCATAGCAATAATAGTATTTGTACATTTTCCATAATTCTTGAATAAAAAATTATTTACATCGGGTAAAAACAAGATTGTTATGTAACATATTTTGATGTAATAAATATATCCTAATATAGTATGCAGAAGTTAAAAACAACTTAAAAGCAGTCTAAGGAATGTAGACCAAAAAGTGTTTACATTCCAACCATTATCACAAGTGTGATATGCCTCTGAGAAAAAGAAAGCCCAGTGCACCTGGAAATATTGGAATACCCTGTGATAATTAAATTTTAGCATTTATATTTATTAACTGATTAGCTGCAACTTTATAATTGGTGTAAAGGGATAGAATTGTAAAAGGATTAGTGTTGTGATAAGTTGGAAGGATGAATTGTCCTTGTCTGATAAATCAGCCAACAACCATCAGTTAATATCAGTACATGCTTGGGGAGGATTTATGACACTAGAATTTTGGATGAAAGTGGATATGATTAAAGAGATGATCTTGCAACTATTTTGCTCAGCCTCATACCTGTGTTTCTGAGCTGAACATAAAAAACTTTCATTCCATCATTCAGTGTAAAATTGAACATATAAAACTGTTACATTCCATCATTCAATGCAAAATTGAACATAACAAACTGTTACGTTCCATCATTAAATGTAAAATTGAACACAAACTGTTACATTCCATCATTCAGTGTAAAATTAACATACCAAACTGTGTTGCATCCCATCAGTTTAAAATTGAACATATCAAACTGTTATATTCCACCAATCGGTGTAAAACTGAACATACCAAACTGCGTTGTTTCATTATTCAGTGTAAAATTGAACATACCAATCTGTTACATTCTTCCATCATTCAATGTAAAATCGAACATACAAAACTTACATTCCATCATTCAGTATAAACTTAAACATATTAAACTCTGTTACATCCCGTCATTCAGTGTAAAATTGAACATACCCATCTGTTTTACATTCCATCATTCAGTGTAACACTGGAGATACCAAACTCTTACATTCCATCATTAAGTTTTAACTTAAATATACCAAACTGTATTATGTTTAGTCTTAATATAATATTTTATTATTGAATTTCAATGTTGCTTCATTTTTCAAGAAATGGATTGGAACTCCTGATTAACACAAGAGTTTACAGAACCCCAATGTTTGCTAAGATCAAAGCAAATAAGACTAGAAATGTTGACACGGAACTTGTGTAAAACACGACAAATGGGACCAATTGCAGAAATGTAGACACCTTTTAAAACATAGACAACAGACAACGTAAATGATACCAGCTGTGGAAAAGTAGACATTGAACTTGCATAAAACAGATGAGGCAAATGAGACCAATTGTAGAAATGTTTACACAGCTTTTGTATTAAAAACACAATTACATGAGACCAGTTGTACAAATGTAGATACAGCTTTTGTAAAACACACATACAAGGTAAATAAGACCAATTGTAAAAATGTAGACACAGAGCCTTTGTATATGACACATACAGTGCAAATGAGACCAGTTGTAGAAATATAGATAAAGAACTTGTATGAAACAGACAAGGCAAATGGGACTAGAAATGTACAAACATGCTTTTGCATCAAACACAGACAACATGAAACCACTTCTATAAATGTAGACATTTTAAAATGCAGACAGGGCAAATAAGATCAACTGTATAAATGTAGACGCAGCCTTAGTTTGTACAAAACACATGGCAAATAAAACCAACTGTATAAATGTAGACACAGCCTTAATTTGTACAAAACATGGACATGGCAAATAAGACCAACTGTATAAATGTAGATGCAGCCTTAATTTGTACAAAACACACATGGCTAATAAGACCAACTGTATAAATGTAGACACTGCCTTTGCACAAAACACAGGCATGGCAAATAAGACCAACTGTATAAATGTAGACACGTCCTTTGTACAAAACAGGCATGGCAAATAATACCAACTGTATAAATGTAGACACATCCTTTGTACAAAACAGGCATGGCAAATGAGACCAACTGTATAAATGTAGACGCATCCTTTGTACAAAACACAGACATGGCAAATGAGACCAACTGTATAAATAGACACATCCTTTGTACAAAACACAGGCATGGCAAATGAGACCAACTGTATAAATGTAGACAACCTTTGTAGAAAACATGGACATGGCAAATATGACCAACTGTATAAATCTAGGCATAGAGCTTTTGTACTAAACATAGGCTTTTGTATTAAACATAGACAAGACAAATGAGACCAATAGCAGAAATGTAGACAGCCTAACAGAGACCAAGTAAATGAGACCATTTGCAGAAATGTAGACACAGCTTTGGTATCAAACACAGACAAGGTAAGTAAGACCAGTTATAAGAATGTATAGACACAGCTTTTATATAAAATGGATCAGTCAAATTGTAGAAAAGCAGACACAGCTTTAGCATAAAACACATAAAAATTTAATTATCTGTTAATCATTTAATATTTTTATAAAGAATTTAAAGTCATTTTGTAAGCATATATTCATGAAAATGTAACAATGTTTTAATAACAAAGGACCTATTTTGTGCTACTTGTGTACATTGTTAAATTACAAAAATTGGTCATCCAGTACATAGACTGTAAAGTGAACCAATCAGAATATCAGGACCACTTGGCCAATTAGAATACTGCACCTGAAAATAATCTCCAGCAAATCTTCAATATTAAGAACTATTTATGGTAAATATGTTAGCAAAGAGTGCCAAATGCATTTATGAAAGGTGTCTTTATTTTTCGCAAAGTTTTACATAAGTTTCATGTATATTCTCTGCTGATCACTGGGCTCTTTCATGTAAGAAAGAGCAGTCATGTTCAGATAAAAATGTCAAAATTTGAGTCACAGTGATCTTAATTAGAAGAAGTTGTATTTGGGGTCATTTTGTATACATGATACTCTACATGGCAATCAGATTAGAAGTGAGATCTCTGAGATAATGGAGATCTAACAGACACTGATATGAGGTTGCATTCTGTTGGACTTTTCACTCACCAGTCAAAGTACAGTTTTCACATTTATGACAGTGAAAAATGCTTTTGGATCGTAATGTTTCTAACAATAACTTTTCTCAATATGAAATGCAATTATATATCTGATAGGCTACTAAATATAAGTGGACTAGAATTATAATGTTCACCTTTATTGGTGCCTGACAGATCTGCTAATAACTTGATTTTGAATTTAGTCAGATTCATTGCATTGCAACCTTAAAATTTATAAGAGGTGACAAATATTCAGGATAATGACACACATCGCTGAACTTTTGTGTAGAGAGGAATGACAAACACATTATCTTTGTAATTAAAACATGAAAATTAAGTCAAACTGATCTACAGCTGTACATATATTCTAGTATCCAAAGCAACTATAGTTATGTGTTATTAATCTTAAGATTTTGTACTTGATTTTTTCTTAATAGAATTTAGACAGCAATAAAGGAACAGTGCAAAACCCGTTTTATTTCTTGACTTATTTATTGTTATCTTTGTCTTTTCTCCCCCAGAGTTCTTATGATCTTGAATGATCTTTTGTGCATGTGTAAGGACTGGCATTTAATTTTTGGTGATTTGCCATGGGTGGGAGTTGTGTAATATAAAATGCTAGTGCCGTTTTAAGGCCTAGGCATGTGCCTAGGGCCCCACACATCTGGTGGCCCTGTGGTGGCCCAAAAACAAATTTTTGGTGGCTGTTGTGTTAGCAGTTTAGTAACATATTAATAAATTTAACAAAATGACACACATGCACATGGATATGCAATAATTGCAGTACTCTTTATCCGAGACTGAGAGATTGAGGTGCAATTCTGATTACGTTTAAGGTTAGAGTTTGTGCCTAAAGCTCCCCAACTTCTTAAAACCGCTCTGTGAATTGCTGATCCCCAGATTGCTTGAAAAAAAAATATTCATGCTCAGATTTTTAGAACCACCCACTATACAATAAAAAAAAAAACCAACCAAAAACCTTAATTAAATTCATTATATTTTTGGAAAAAAAATAAAACAGCATGTCTTAAGAGAAAAAAAATTGTTTGAACAAAAATTCCAGAAGGATTACATATACTCAGTGTGGAAAAGATTCTTTCATGAATGAATACAATATACTACAGCATTTTTGTTTGTTAAGTTGCATAGCAAAAATGTGCAAATTAGTCAGTTTTTGAATTTTTTTCTGTAACTTCATCACTGTATTTTACAGTTCACTGCCGTTCACATCTTTTGCCTTCTATGCAGTAATGCAATTACATCATATGTATGGGTCTATCCAGCAAGCCTTCATCCACAGGAGTCTGCAGTTTTATCAATAAAGCACAACAAAATTTCTGATGACAACATGAAATCACCTTAACTGTATTATAAATTAACATAATACCATTAAGGTGATTCCATGTTGACAGAAATTTCGTTGTGCTTTATTGATAAAACTGCAGACTCCTGTGCTTCATCTATGTTGTTCCAGGGACTTGATGCTTCTTTTATATACATTTGTATAGAAATGTCATGACCTTCCTTTTCACCTTTGATATGAGGATCCAATGTGTTCTATGAAGACGTCTTGACCACTGCATACAAAGTAGCAGACAGAAAAAGAGGTGGGAAGACAACATTAAGAAGTGGACAGGCATGGGATTTGGAGATGACCAAGAGGCAGTGGAGAACAGGGAAAGGTGGAGAGAATTGGTTGTAAAGTCAACTGTGGCGCCTCAAAGACCTCTTGGGTTATGGGATTGATGATGATGATGAATTGTTGCTTTTAGAAAATAGATTTATAGTTAGAGGATTTTCGAATTTACTGTCCGTTATTTTAACTTCCGTAATTTATAAAATATTTAAATCGCAAATATTCCGGTCCTAATTTTGTTTTGGAACGAACTTTCAACGGAAGTGGCACGTGCACTTGTTTACGTCGGAGGATATTGGGAAATCTGACGTCAAATAGTTTTGTCAAAATGGAGAATAAAGAAGGCCATTCATGAATTTTTCTTTGTGTATTGTTCTTTTCGTCACCCCAGTTATGTAATTTACTATTGGCTTAAGTTGTTTCGCTTGAAAGATGTTGTCAGGCTTGTTAAGGACAGACTAATGTCACGGTGAGCTATGGGATTGAATGTATGGAGCAGGTTCGTCAACTGTTAAGCGCGTGTGAGCATGGTGACGCGCAAACGGTTCAAGAACTGTTGGATCAGGGGGTTGACGTCGATAGTCCAGATGAATACGAGACAACGGCGCTGCAAGTGGCGGCGGCGAACGGGCATGATCAGCTCGTTAGGCTCCTTCTGATGAGAGGAGCCGCCGCAGATAAACCAAACTTCTTCGGCTGGACACCCCTTATGCAAGCCAGTCGTCATGGACATGTAAATATTGTGGCCCTATTGCTTCAACATCAAGTTGATCTTAACGCAAGGACCAGATATGGGAATTCTACACTTACTTTAGCAGCTCGTGGTGGGCATCATCAAGTGGTGCGTTTGCTTGTTGAATCTGGCATAGATCTTGATTCGTCGGGTAGTGTTTGTGAGATTACGCCATTGTTGGTGGCCGCGCAACATGGTAATGATGCAGTGCTGCGTCTGTTGCTGGACAGAGGCTGTGACGTAAATTATAGGACACAATCAACAAAGATTACGCCATTAATGGTGGCTGCATTGAATGGGCATATGACTACTGCCCAAATTTTGATAGAAAGAGGTGGAGATCCAAATATTACAGACGTTTGTGGTAAAACTGCTCTGGAAATTGCATCCATTCGAGGAAAGCGTGAAGTGACTGGATACTTAGATAGAAAAACAACGAACAAACCCATTATAGGTAATTCATATGCCTTGGGATCTTTTAAAAATATTGCATAATCTTTTAAAAATTCTGTATAATTCATTAGTCTGGATTAGACCATCAAGTAGATCTCCAACTTTTTTGTTGTTGACATTACTATTAACAGAGTCAAGCACTTTTTGGTAATGTTGGTGCATGAAGTTTTCTGTTCAGATTCTGTCAGAAAATTGGTAGCTTGCTGGTAATTAATAAAATTTTTTCGACTGACATTTTTATGCAGACTGTATAACATCCCTCTTTTCTTGATTCATGGCATTACATCCTTCTGTTATTTTTAATCCTTCTCTACCAATAACCTTATAACCTATTGTACCCCTTGAAAATGGATAAACATTGAAAACTTAAGACCCACTACTCATAATATTAATAATGATGTCTCAAGTCTCATATCATACAATATAGTGGATGTATATTGAAAAAATTATAGATCATGAGAATACAATTATTTATAGATTTACACAGATTATCACACTTGTCAGTCTCAGTTTTAAATTTGGGACCAGCTTGACTAAGTTAATGAAGCCCTTTATTTATCATGTCTATCACTTCATTTCTCAATAATTTGGTTTTCATTATGTAACTTGAATGAGTTTTGTTAGATTTTTTTAAAAAAAAAGGTGTTTAGCTTCTCATGATAAGTCTTTGATTTTAGTTTCCAGCTGTCAGTTTCTTGCTAACATTTCAACTGCTTAATTTGATTAAGGAGTTTAGTTATTAATAAAATAAATTTTGAAGTTTTAAAACTTCAGATTGAAGAAGAGTGTTGGGGACATTCCAAATGTATATTGTGTTTGTGTTGATGTTGATGTGATTAAATGCTGTCATTTTATACATTGGATTGGGTAAGAATGTGACATCTCCACTTATGGAATATTGGCAGCAACTGGAAAACTAGCTGACATTGCGTACAGTACATTGTTCATTGTTTATTTTACATCTGTATGCTACCCATTTTACTTGATGTCTTACAAGGCACATGCTTCTCTTTGTTAATTGGCAGATGAAAGGGAAATATGCCTACCTTCTTAACATATGTATGGAAGCTTTTCTATGTAAAGATGACAGTAGTATAAATGACTATAAATTGGTGAATGAGTTCAATTTACATGATATTTTTGCATTAAATTAATGCAGACATCACTATAGTATCTTGACTGATTTTCAACAACTTAAATTTTAAATTTTTGCAGTCTATTCGTGCTGAATAACCTTTCTTGTTTTTATTCATTGTTACTTGTAACTTGTTATTTCAACTTTAATCAACAATTTTAACCTGTTATTTTAAGTTTAAATAACACTTGTAACTTGTTATTTCAAGTTTAAAAAAAAATCATTTTTATAAATTGGATTGAGGAAGGTAATTACAATAATTCAGGAAAATAATTTAGGAATACTTGCCTGAAACTGTACAAAAATTTTGATTGCTTAATCTTTTAATTATTTTTTATTTGGAGAGTTCTCAAATATATTGCATAATCTTTGTTATAAAAGCAAACACTTTATGACATTGAATTCTGTACCATAAGAGTCTTCTTGGTTTTGGTACAAATATAGAAAAAGGTCTCACAAAACAGGCTGCAGCATAATTGCATGTTACAGAAGAACTGTTGAAAAATTAGGAATGCACATCAGTGATGAGAGGAGGTGATGTAGATTAAATGACAGAATACTGGTTTTATAATCATGTTTGGATTACATGGGTAGGAATTGTGTGCATTTTTTTCTTTTTTATTTGTCTTGGTTCATTTTATTTGAAAAAAAATGTATGTTCATTGGACCATAAATTTGACCAGGTAGTTTCAGTGGTAAACATAATTATTAAGGAGGAAACTTTTCAACCACAGCCTGTGGCTAGGTAAGAACTTGCAAGTCATTTTATCCTATATACTTAGAAATATTTCAATCAGGAAAAAAAAAAGATAACAAAAATATTTGTTTCCTGTTTGTCAAAACATAAAATAGCAAGCATTCACATTACCATGTCTGAGAGAAAATGTGAAACCATGTCTGAGAGAAAATGTGAAAACCGACCTTGACAATGAATAGAAAGTCTAGTTTAATGAAATTGGCAGCATTCATATCAATGAATCATGCTAGTTGTGTGTATGTATGCAGGCTATATATGTTAAATGTGAAAAGCATCTGCAAATTTCCTTACCTGGCCTGAATTTGAGCTTGTTACAGATGTTGGGCAAGTGGATTTGTCAAGCCCAGTTCACTATTGAGTGATTATATTTGACAGGCACATACTTGAGCTCTCAATATTTTTGTTCATTGAACTGTCAAATAAACACTTTAACAAGTAAAATTCAGTGGTTACTAGGTTTAACTTATTGTTTGTTTGACAGTCAGTTGATGTTGTTTCTAAGCACATTTCATTATTGTTTTCTTATTGTTTAAACACTCTATAGATTCAAAACATAAGACAAAATTCAAAGCTGTATCATTGAACCATTGTCCCATGGCCCTACGTCAGCTATAAGTTGATTCCATGTGTCAGCACATTATAGTTTTGGTAATGAACCATCACTGAGTAGCCTGCACTACCTAACATTGGTCTTGTAAGCGCATGATAGGTTTAATAGTTGAACCATTGCCCCATGGTCTGTACTACAGATATAACATGGAATGGGGTCTGAACTACAGATCTGATAGCGGTCCCATGTGTCAGTACATGATAGCTTAAGTAATTGAACCATTGTCCATAGCCTGTGGTACAGATATAACATTGGTCCCATGGCCTTTACTACATATATAGCATTGGCCCCATGGCATGTACTACAGATATAACATTGTTCCCATGGTCTGTACTACAGATATAACATTGGTCCCATGGCATGTACTACAGATATAACATTGGTCTCATGGCCTGTATTACAGATATAACATTAGTCACATGGCCTTTACTACATATATAACATTGGTACCATGGCC
Organism: Potamilus streckersoni; assembly: GCA_016746295.1. Taxonomy (NCBI): domain Eukaryota; kingdom Metazoa; phylum Mollusca; class Bivalvia; order Unionida; family Unionidae; genus Potamilus; species Potamilus streckersoni. The sequence goes on from JAEAOA010001235.1 coordinate 840,853, forward strand.
TGTACTACACATATAACATTGTTCCCGTGGTCTGTACTACAGATATAACATTGGTACCATGGCCTGTACTACAGATATAACATTGTTCCCATGGTCTGTACTACAGATATAACATTGGTCCCAAGTGTCATCACATGATGATAGCTTTAGAACATTATATATGAAGCTTAGGCCTGAAAAAGATACTTGGGATGATAAATGACTTATTATTATCTGCCAAGACTTATGGTGTATATGTATGTGTGTGATTAAAAATGTAACCATCCATCTTTACCACAAATGTGCATTATTTATGGATTTTCGATATAGCTCATTGCTTGTTAATGTATAATTTTTTCAGCAGAATGGAATGTGGAATAAAATGCTGTTGTTTGGTGAAATTCTATAGCATAGTTATCTGAAAGTAAAAATAATATTTTATGAATAACTAGTTTGACAGGAAACCAGTTACTCCTTGATAGGTAATACTAATATTAAAACAGCAGCAAATCAGGTACCATTAAGTGTCACAAATACATGCACCTTGTTAATTTTATGAGAAAAATGTCTAGCAACAGCCATTAGAATTTCAAGATCTCTTATACAAGGTTTGTAGGCAGCCTTTTAGAAACCTAAAAAAGCTTGAGAGTTTATTTTAACCTAAAAACCTGTAAGTTACAGGTACAAATGCTATTCTGGCAGTGATCATGTTTTCATCATCAGCAATGTTACAAAATTACATATCTTCTTTACCAGTTGCTATTTTTAAATTAAATTCTGGCATAAAATTTATTCCTGCTAGATGTTTTTACCTTAGATGGTGTCTTGAAATGGAAAGAGTTTTATCTGGTTTTCTGACCTAGAAAACTGCAGGAATGTTGTTGTGAGGATGATTAAGGTGGTCTGCTATGGTATTGTAAACCACCCCATTATCTTCAACATACTTTCTCAATTTAACAAACTTTTGGGTTAGTATTACTGTATGTCTTAAGATGTACTCTGGTGTTCTGCTAAGGTATTTGTAAGTTATGCTATATTCAGCATAGTTGCTCAATTAAAAATAACTCTATTACTGTATGTTTATGTCTACGTCATATACCTGTAGTTTTTCTTGCTTCTTTAAGGAGAAATCTACAACCATCATAATGCTGTTAACAGATGTGATGAATGTATTCTAATACCTTTGTGTAGTTTTGCATTTAGGCCATTTTCTAGGTTTAAAAGAATATTTTAGCTCAAAAATATAAAAATGGAATGCAGTTGTTATCATAAAGATAATTTACATTTTCTTCTGATATTTTTATGTATTTAGTGCAATTTCTGTGTTGCTAATTTGTTTGTCCATGTCTGTACAGTGGTTTAATGTCAGAATCCTGCAATGTTGTGCTCCTTTTAAGCTACACTCCTGCATTAGTGACCATCATTTTTCATCCTTTTTCTGCAAGACTCAAATGTCCAAAATAAGTTTTAGAGGGAAATGGTTACTTGAGCATGAGAAATTGGAATCCTGGTATGGAAGGCTGCAGTGTAGAGGTAGAAATTAACCATAGTTGCATAAATCCTGGATAAATTGTTTACTTCTGAAGGAAAAAATATTTGTAACCCCATTCTTTTCTCAGTGATCCCTTTTGACCTGTTTAGGGTCATTGGGGCTCATTTTTTTTAAATTTCTGAAATGAACACTGCAGTTTTTGATTTTCATAGGTTTTCTTATTTATTAACATGGTGATGCAAAAAATTCAGTTCATTGTTCAGTGAAGTTGGCATGTGTTCCAGTTAGAATTTTGGAAAGTTAATCATTGACAATTAAAGTGACAGCTACAAATGTTTGGTTCAATGATTTATTTTTCAAATTGTCTGCTTAAATAACATGAAGGAAATCAAGGTAAAGGATCAGGTGTTTTGTCGCTAATCAATTGGAAACTAACAAAGAAGATAGAGTTTCACAAAGTGACCTACAGTATTATCTGTGCATTACTTGCAGTTGACAAGACACTGGAGAAGGGGAATTGCCCTACATTCTGATGAACTGGAGCGTTAGATATGGATAATACACATTGTTTCATTGTACATAAGAACTGTTAAGCACTGGAAGCAGTTACAAATATCAACATCAATTTTAGTATATATTTTAACTTTTAACACCCCTCCACCAATGTCATCATGACATAACCTTCATTGCCATCTACTACTTTTTGAGAAACATAAAAACTGCCAGTGTATTCATCAGTAAAACTCAAAGACTTTTAGAAAACTTGTATTGGGTATCCAACAGTACAAAATGATCAATTATCTGTGTACCCAATGAAAGGGAAATTGTATTGAATGAGCATATAATTACACCTGAAGTAAAGTCAACATTTTTTGTTGTAAATTCACATTCTCCTATAAATAGCATTATCTAAAGACATCTAGCTCAAAATCCAAGAATGGCCAATAACTAGGTGCTCAGCTCAGTGAAATATCATTTAGATGTGTTTATCCTCTTACATTTTTTGTGAACCATGTTCAGGTTACAAGGAAAACAGAAGCATCTTATGCATATCCATCAGTTTGTATCTTCATCCACAGGCAAGATTAAAGTCGATGTACAAGTTCATTAGGGCAAGTTTAAACATTTTATTTTTCTTTTACTATGCCTTTTTTAGTTCAATAAAATGGGAAATGGGAAATGGGAAGACTTTTATTAACTTTTTTTCCAAATTTGTCTGCAATTTATTTTCTTTATTGTTTTTGAGGCACATTCTGTGGGTAAAAAATTTTTTCTTAGATTGTTATGGTCAGTCAATTTTTAAAAGTAGATTTCTTCCGACACGTACATTTTATGCGATTGCAGATTCCAATGATTTTGACATCTGTGCTACAGTCCTGTTTCTGGAGGTGAGACCCCCACCTCAAATAATATTTATTTCATATTTTCATGATAAAAAAATTGGTTGGCTAGAGTATGCTGTTTTTACATGTTGTTTATTGCCACAGCCATTTACTAGATGTAAACCACAGTTGTGTAATGTAGTTTTATTCATTTAGAAAGAAACTAGTATTCTTCATCAGTTTGATGTTATATGGTAGATATGAACAGTTGATTTAATTACTTAAATAATTTGTTTGGTACAAAAAGGTTGTGTTTAACCTGGAGCCGGCAGGCCATGTGTGGCCCAGTCATTCACATTGTGTGACCATGACAATGTAGACAGTCCTTTTAAATATATACATTTTGCATATAATATATAATTATATATATATATATATATATATATATATATATATATATATATATATATATATATATATATATATATATATATATATATATATATATATAATATGCATAATTAGTGATAAGGAATTTTCTTTCACCTGTGGTCTGCAATCTTATGGTTTGAGCTGTTTTGACCTCAACCCAAAAAGGTTGGATGCCCTTGATTAGATCATGCACAGGTAGCAATTGAATAATGCTTTCCATTTGATTGCTTTGGCAAAAAAAAAAAAAATAAATATTAGGGAGACTAATATTGTTCTTAATGCATGATATCATTTACTTGGGACCAAAATGAAATGTGAACTGGTCACAATATTCCAAAAGTATGGAATCATTTTTTGTTCTTGTCTTTAATCCCATTTTTATGGTAAGAACAATTTATAGTGATGGCAATTATAAAAGTGTTGGATAGGAAACTGAAAAAAAGTTTTTTTTTTTAATTGAGGCTTGACAGAATTAAGTTTTGTAATATATTTTTTGCACATCTTTTAAATCATCAAATATTACAACCATAAAATTTCTTAAATTTCATCTTGCATATTTGTTAAGAATAAATTTTAATGCATTTCTGGTGAAATTGCTTAGTGCAAGACAAACACTGGATATGAAAGATATTATCTATTTCAAACTTATTCAAGTTCAGTGTAAAGAGACTAGCACAGATATAATCACCTCATCCGTGTAAAATTTGAAGGTGGAACAAAGTTGTGTTTTCTGATTAGATTAATGCAGTTCATGATGTAATGATAAGGTTATGGATTATATTTTGTAATTTTATGTCCAAAATAAACTATGCATATGTGTGTGATAAATGCTAATTACCTATTTGATATGATTTTTACACATCTAGTGTCTATTTTTAGCATAAAATTATTTCTTTTTCCTTAACTGTAACATAATATTCATAGTTTTACGACCAACACAGTTCAGGTTGTGTCATAGAGTGTTCAACTCTGTTGTGTTTTTCAGCACCAGAGGAAGTGAAGCCAGATATTATTGAAGCTGCAAAACATGGTGAGTTCATTAATTTGTGTGTATTGCTGATCACTTTTTTATTGTTTTAATTCTTTGCTTTTTTGTTATACACAATAATAATAATAATAATAATAATAATAATAATAATAATAATAATAATAATAATATTAATATTAATATTAATATTAATAACAACAATAATAATAATAATAATAATAATAAATAATAAAAAAGTAATGATGATGCTGCTGATAAAAATAATAATAATAATAATAATAATAATAATAATAATAATGTAAAATAATGTAATGTAATAATAATCATTAATATAAATTTTAAGTCTTTTTTTAATTTTACAGGAAAATAAACCTTTCAGAAAATATAGTGTTTTCTATGAATTGAATATCAATTATATCAAATGCTTAGATCAGGTCCACCCTTTAGGTGTGATGAGTAGGAATGACCTTTTGCATGGGGGCAGAATGGTATAGGTGCACTTGGTTTTTTTTTAATTTAAAGGATGATACGTCTCGTATTCTCTGATTGGCTGATAAAATGGGCCTGAATCAAAGGACTATTTTTAACAACAAAAAATGAATGCTTCAAAACTCATAATATATAAGTCATAGCTTTATGGTCTTGCCAGAGACATAGGAAAGGTGAGACATAGCTAGTAGCCATCCATCTGTACAGGGTGTATATTTGCATACTTTGTATTTTTAAAAGAAATATCTAATTTTCAACGGGGGGGGGTGACTTTTTCTAGAAATTGATATTGAAGGCCAAGAGATCAAAGGTCACAAGAAGCTGTTGTTTATATTTTATGGTGTGTGTGTGTTGGGTACCTAGTAGTTACTGCTTTTGTATCTGGCAATTTTAGAGAATTATCTCATTGCTGTGGTTGATTTCACATCAGACAAAGGGAGGATGTTTAACCTAGGATTTAAAATATTGATACATGTGTGGAAGTCAGAGATCATAGTTTTATATATATATATATATATATATATATATATATATATATATATATATATATATATATATATATATATATATACACATACATACACACACACACCCTTTGTGTCATGAAAGCTTTTGGAAATGGAGTAAAAGAGTCATGCTTTTTATGCAGTGTCCCAGTTTATTGATTTGAGACTTGGACAAAGAAGTTTGGATAATTATTATTGGAAAACAATGTAAAATTCTTTAGGCACTGTTTTTAAATTTGCATATGTTTCTTTTCTAAAAGTGTCCGTTATTATTACAGCTGATACCATTATATGATTGAAGAAAAAAACATGCAGTAGATCGTGATAAATGGGAAACCAGGAGCAGTTTCATGTACAACTTGCAGTATTTCAAATCCATATATGGCTGGTAGCATTTGGGGATGCTGTCTTTTAAAAGACAGACTCCTGGCACCTTTCTGATTTTCAAATAATTTTTGCAAGCAGCAAAAATGGTGTTTGCGCATTGTAATGGCAGATGAGGGTCAATATTGCTTGAAGTAAAAAAACACATTCACAGAATCAGGTGTAAAATTGTGTGATGAGATGCTATATTTATGTCACACAGTTCATAGTTTAATCAATTCTATAGATGAGCAAATAAATTACATGCATATTTCATTCTGTGATACAGGTGATATTTAATTAATAAATTACATGCTTGTTTCATTCTGTGATACAGGTGATATTTAATTAATAAATTACATGCTTGTTTCATTCTGTGATACAGGTTATATTTAATTAATAAATTACATGCTTGTTTCATTCTGTGATACAGGTGATATTTAATTAATAAATTACATGCTTGTTTCATTGTGATACAGGTGATATTTAATTAATAAATTACATGCTTGTTTCATTCTGTGATACAGGTTATATTTAATTAATAAATTACATGCTTGTTTCATTCTGTGATACAGGTGATATTTAATTAATAAATTACATGCTTGTTTCATTCTGTGATACAGGTGATATTTAATTAATAAATTACATGCTTGTTTCATTCTGTGATACAGGTTATATTTAATTAATAAATTACATGCTTGTTTCATTCTGTGATACAGGTGATATTTAATTAATAAATTACATGCTTGTTTCATTGTGATACAGGTGATATTTAATTAATAAATTACATGCTTGTTTCATTCTGTGATACAGGTGATATTTAATTAATAAATTACATGCTTGTTTCATTCTGTGATACAGGTGATATTTAATTAATAAATTACATGCTTGTTTCATTCTGTGATACAGGTTATATTTAATTGATAAATTGCATGCTTGTTTCTTTCTGTGATACAGGCGATATCTATCGGATCAGTGAAATCCTGGATTTAGATGTCAGTCAGAGAGACGCATGCAATCCACAGGACGGTGCTACTCCATTGATGTTTGCCGCCATGACTGGGAGATTGAACATAGCCCAACTCCTGGTTGAAAAGGGCTGTGATATCAACAAACAGGACACAATTAGCGGTTGGACAGCACTCATGCAGGCCACATATCATGGGTATGACTGAATTCTGTTTTTACATAATTTTAACATCATATGGTTGTGTTTGGCAAGGATATTTATGTCTTCCCCTTAATGAATTTGGAAAGGTTTATTGTTTTGTCTTTTTCATTCCATACATCCATTATTTCATAATCAAGTTTTACAATTTGGTCACTTTTATATGCTGTAGCATGAATGGTCATACAGTTTTTTATTTTTTGAGTGGATATTTATTGGTACATCCTGTATGCTGCCACCAGATTTGAGGGAAATTTATGTGTGTGGTACAGGGGTCAAGCTAGATTTAAATTTGAGGGAGAAATGACTTCTCCTTTTGGTCTGAACAGGGAGAAGTGGAAGCTAAACTGGGAGAAGTGAGACCAAAGCAAGAAATGTGATATATATCTGCATTATCTTATTTATGTGCTCCATCTTTCAGTACGCTTTTAACAGTTTTAAGTAATGCCTTATTTTCAAGTAGAAAAATGTGTCATATGTTTATTATCAACCTATTTTGTACATGTATAAAATTATTATATTCATACCCATTCTTCTCATACTTGTACATTTATTTTTGGATTGAGATTCAGGCAAATTGGCCATATGAGGTAAAAAGCACATCAGAAGCTATACAATGTAATTAATTTTAACTGAAATCAGTAACAAGATTAGAGTCTTGTAATTGCAAGTTGGTAAAAATGATTAATAAACTAACACTTAATTATTTTAATTTATTTTCTGCAAGTTTTGTGTAAAATTGAAGTCAAAAAAGATTTCTTGCATTCTTTGAAACAATTACAAATTCATGTGCATAAGAATAAATGTACAAGCAACTTCAATGCATACTCTTTGTCCTGATTTTTTTAAATATTCCTGATAAAACATTACTGTCACTATTCATAGACAACACACAGAAGCACTAAAGTCAATAGATAACTAAACTGGACCCTTTCCCCCCAAAAACTGAAACATCCAAGAACACACATTGCACCATGCTAGTGTGTCTTTTTTTCAAAAGAAGGCTTTACTTAATATAACTATTTTCTTTATTGCTTTGTTACAACAAATTCATTAATAGGACTGCATATTTATGGTTGTATTGTTTGTCTACCTTCTGGTAATAATGATTTGCATTGGTTAAATAATATTTGCTTTACTACTATATATCTCTTTTGTAATTTCATGAAAATTAATTACGGTAGGTCAGAACACAACATTGACCTTGCAGCATTGTTTCCAATTCCACAACAGATTGTCATGTGTTTTTGACCTACACTATTAAATATTTAGGTTATATTGTTCATCACATAATATTTAAACTTTGTTTTCATTATATATTTTTCTGAATTTATTTGCTCAATTTTTTATAAATACAGTTTAAGGATGTGGTATATCATATATGCAGTGATGTCAGCCATTACAAGTTTGTTTATGGTTTGAAACTGCTTTTATCAAGAAAATATGCAATACAGTATCCATTTATAAAAACAAGAAATAGATTAGAAAACGCTCGTCACCGATCACATTTTTTTAATAGCAAATTACTATTTACATATTGATGCATTTCACCTTGGATTACAACAGTGCCAGAACTTACTGGCTACTGCAAGGGGGCATCTCAGAAGTGTAATCTACAGCCATTTTACGTCTCAAAAATTGAGGGCAAATTCATTTTCACTTTCCTAACAGAAGAAGACAGTTGACAGTTCTTGGGTGACTTTATCGCCCACTTTGCCTTGTAGTGTGACCCCTGGTGGTAGCAACTATAAATTTTAAGACAAAAATAACAATCAGATAAGTCAGATAAGTTTGACAGATAAGTCAAATTTTGGCTCAAAACCACACAAAAATGATAACCATGAATATATGAATTTAGTGAAGATTCTGACATTTAAAAGAAAATACTTCTGAAAGTATTTGAAAACAAGGTTTCAGATATATTTTGATTCTTTTTATCACACCATAGCATTAGGGTGTTTATAATAAGTGGGATGTGGTAGTATCAGTAATCTTTATTGTTCCTGAATTATTTAGCTCAATCATCATTGACAAGAAGATTTTGTGAGATGGACTGTTGTCCATCTTTTAGCACAGTTTCTTATCATTACACCTAAACTAGGTAGAGGATTGCCATGAAGAGTTACATGCATGCATCCCATATTGGATGGTGGCCATCTTGAAAGTCATTATTGGATTTTCAGGTCAATATAGGATTTTTGCTAAAAGAATTTTTATGATTTTCAGTTGGTGCTAAATATGGGCCCATTTGTTGCCCAGTATGACAAATACAGCAGCCATCTTGAAAATAATGTGATTTTCTGCTCCTGATTGGAAAGTCATAGTGACATGAGATGCTATTCTCCTGAGTAAAAAAAAAATAATAATAATGCCATGGGGGTTTCACCAGAAGACTTCTTATGATTCTAGTTGGTCCTAAATGAAATCAGTGTGACTTGCACATCCATTATAACCACCATCTTGGTACCTCCTTGAACATCCAGTATCTTGTCTCATGAGTTGCTCATAAGTGAAAATGGTGCAAATCTGATTTCTAATATGATGACCACAAAGGCCAGATTGAAAATCTTGTTGTGGCTTTATGTCCTTGATGGTTGGTTAGATCAGTATTGTGCTTTCACCTAAATAGGCTACTCATGATATCTAGTTGGTCCTAAATGTAAATGATACTAATCTGTTATCCAATATGGCCACCATGGCAGCCATTTTGAAAATCTGGTTGTTGTTACTTTTCCAAAACAAAAGGTCATATCAGCATGGGATTTCCACTCGTTTGTTGTTTTGTTTGTCCAGGATAAAAGTGGTTCCAATTTGACATCTGCAGAATTCTTATTATTTTTTTTGTTACAATTAACTTAGTCAAATCAGAATGTTTCCTTCGTTGTTGGTAAAAAGTGTCTATACTCATGTAAATTTATAGAAGTTTAGAGTAGCTTCTTTGGATATTCTAAGTGTTACCTCTTCTTAAAACTGATGTTAAATTGGTTTGAGCTTCTTAGATAAATGTTGTAGCTGAGATGTAAGTGCTAACATGCATAAATTGTTGTGCCAGTTGAGCTTCAATTTTATTTTGGGAGGAGAAATGAACTTTTGGAGTTAAATACATAGTAATATTTACCTATAAAAAAATGAATGTCATATAGCAGACCAGTAATTTAGTCTGATCAGTATTTGTTGAAAAGAAACTCTAGATCTGTTATACTGTCTGAGTTTTCTCCATTTTGCTTGTAATAGCAAGAATGTTTAGATTAAGAATTTACCAATAAGAATTTACAGATTGACATTATATTAATTTTCATTGCAGGAAAAAGGCTGTAGCTGTGTTTTTGATAAATGTTGGAGCAGATGTTACTATTCAGGCAAGGAATGGGTGCACAGCTTTTGATATGGCTTCCCTTATCGGTAAGTTCTGCTGAGTCTGCAGCTAACATCCCAGAGTATAAATCATGTCATTGTGAGACTTAACATTTGGTCCAGTTTGAATATTTATATCCTGTAGATCATTAAAGAATCTATATATTTTTTAAATTATCTTGAGCAAAAATGAGTTCTAATTCGAATAAAACAAATTCTATATATGACTTTTATTTACTTTTGTAGGTGTTGACTGCACTTTTAATGCTTAATTGTCATACTGAGGAAATGGAAGCTGAATTTCTTTTTTAAAGATACATGGGTTGCTGACCCAGGTTGGTCTGTGCAGGGATCAAGCCTTCAGCCCTTGGATTATCAGACTCGTGCACTACCATTTGATTTATACTAGTTCTCATTTTTTCAGTGGGTTACTATCTGAATTCGAAAGTACATTTGTTGGTCCCATGTATGTTTTATTGGAGCAGTTCTAGTACAGTCTTTTTTTGTTGTTTTCTTTTTTACCACTCATGTCTACAATAATTTGAAAAGTTTCTAAAGTTTGTTTCATGGCTGCCCATAAGTTTGGTCATTATAAAAATATAGCTGCATTGCAGATGATGATATTAAAATACTTGTATGAATTAAGGATTTATTATTTTTTCTTATTTGAAATAGAAATAAGTTTGCTGGTGATGTAAGAGATATGCTTATTTTCGGGCTGAAATTATTACTTTATTTCAGATGATGTTGACACTGACCTGTTGAGATTGCTAGCAGATCGCACTCTTAAAATCAGCAAAGGGGAGAAAAGTGGAAAGTCAAAACACTGGTCAAAACAAAATGGATCAACTGTCATGCCTATTAATGGAGATCCCATGTATGTTCAACTTAAAAGAGCTTTTGTCATTCACAGACTATTTTGATTTAAAAAGTTATGGGATTTGTAATGCAGCAAGTACATTCAGTTTCCTGTAGAACATCAATAATATTGAAACAAGGATGAATTGAGCAATCCATGTTATATTTGCTGAATTAAGTATAGACCATATTCCCTTTCTTTCATTAAACTTTATTATTAAGTCGAGAGCTGTTTTAATGATTTTAGAGTCCCATGAAACTAAAGGGGCTTTTATGTTGCAGTAGATAGGTTGATTATGAGACAGATTTTAAAAGAAAAGGATCCTTATTGCCATCAAAACATGCCTATACCTCTCTACAAAAATGTATTTTAAAAAAACATTGCTTTATTGTTTTGTGGGCACATTTGATTCTTTGCTCATTGGAGATGGAGTATGTAATCATAACTATCATTAAGTACTGTGCTCATTTTATATTCAGTTTCAGTTTTGAAAATATTTGTTCACCACTGCAGTTTGTTTTTTAGGTTAGATGAGCAACCAAAAAGTGGTTTAAAGGTGAGTTGATATTGTTTTTACTGAATAGAGTTGGAAATAATATCAGTTTCAAAAGGAGAGTAAGCCTGGAAATTGATCAGTTTCTGACATTGGGATGCGAGTTTAAATATGTTATTCAGGGGACATTATTTAGTCAGGTGGCTTAAGATTTTTGTTGTGGTAAGCTTAACTTTGAAAGTCTTTATTCTTTTAAAGCGTCTATTATTGCTGCAAGTAATATGTTCATGATATTCTTGACACTCGTTGAAAAATACCTTTAATCAGTTCATAGATGTGAGTATGACACAAAGTGCATTAATTATATTTTGAATCTTGTTTTTTTTTTTTTTGTCTCACTTGTGATAGGTGTCACAGAAGGCATATCATAGTGATCACGCTTTTTTTGTCTGTCTTTCCTTCCATCAGTACAACATGAACTCCTTGGTTTAATTTTTATGTTTTTATCAATGGCTCTTTGTTAGACTTTGCCCCCAAATTCATGAAAAAGTCAAAGAAACATTCCTAAATATCGAACGTTAAGGAGGTAAAAGAAGGTCAACGTAACAGCGAGTTTATATTTTTATTGGGTGGTGAATGCCTATTTTAGTGGGGATCAGGTACTACATCAACTTCTGCTATACATAAATTATTGTCCGATCAAATAAAGAAAAGATTATCATAGGATATAAATAAAATGCTTCTCCTGTGGAGGTCAAAAGATCAAATGTCAGAATCACTTTTTTGGTTGAAGTTAAAAACAAAATACAATGTACCATATATAGTTTTCAGACTGAAACAGATTCACTTTTGCACTTGGAACATTCTTGGGGATGATATTTTATTTTCAAGAGATGTAAGGGTACAGCATTTTTGTGCCAGAAGTAGCCAGTATATTTTTTTTTTTCTGCATCTGAGTTGCATCTTGAACCCTGAGGTAAATTGCCATTACTAAATAGTCATGACAGTTCTGTTGCTGGCAGTTTGTTTATAAATTTCTCATAGAATCAGTTAATTTGCATATGGTTGGCTGACCCAAATTCAGATAGTTTATTCTTGGGTCAAACTTGAACCATACTCAGATCTGACCACCATGGAATGGAATGAATTTAGCTTTAAGGCCACAATGGAGGACATTAATAGGATGTTAGTAGCTTCGGAATGCCCTCCATACCACCCCCTATTGCTACTCAAGATTGTCAGTTAAGGCATTGGTTAATTTTATGAAGAGGAGGAAACAATATTCTTCTGACTCCTTCCCCAAAAGGCTGAAATAAGGGAGATCTGTGACCAGTACAAAATGAAGTTATAGTCGCTACAATTTAGAGCCATGAATAAAATTTAAAAAAATTGTTGATAAATTCATGTGCCAGTAGTTTAAAACAAATATAGATCTGTATAACAGTCTCTTCTTGAAATTTGATTGCAACATATTACAAATGGTACTTACCTTTAGGGCAGGCAATAGAAAAACCCATATGGTGATTTCTTTTCAGACTTTAATTATGGGTTGTAATTAATTCATTGCACTTCCAAAGATATTGATATATAGATCTAGGTCTTTTAATTGTTGTACTGGACACATATTAACTCATTTAAGGTAGGTCTATATTGTCCACTTCATGGGTCATAAAGTAGTAGCCCTGCATGCAGGGTTGTCCAAGCCAATATCTATTGCATTACTGCTACTACAGCCATTACATTATTTTGTCTTTAAGAAATGGTGTAGAATAACTTATGCATCCTGTACACTGGATCGCTTTATTGCCAAACTGTTTGATAATTCTTAGTTGTCAACTTTATTGGTAGTCTCTTTCTTGAGTTAAATTACAAATAATGATTAATATCTTGCATCATATTATTGTAGAAATTTGAAATTCATTGCTCTGTTCTTCCATTCAGGGTTGGTTGAATCGACTATCAAACAGATTCAGGAACCTGAAAATTGGTAGAACCTTCAACAGTAATCGTCTCACCCCTCTCTCACTTGATACAACCAGTTCAGACTCTCTTCAAGATCTCACAGCAAAGCCAAGTATTCAGAGTCCTAAGTTGGTAAGTAGTTCTTCACTCCTTAAATCCATACAGGGAGTACAGTAAACTTATACGACATCTCAGTTAAAATGACACCTAACATGATGGGTACTTTTCTGGAGAACCACTCCAGTGGCCTAGTGGTTAGAGTCTCCACCTTGTATGTGGGTGGTTGTGGGTTTGAATCCAGGTAGTCATACCAAAGACATATAAAAACTGTACTAGCAGCTGCCTTGCTAGGTGCTCAGCATTAAGAGGTTAGTGTTAGGACTGGTGTCAGGATGATGTAAATCAGTGGGACATGATGCTACATGTCTGCGTTATGATGCCCCAGTGCTAGATGTCACTATAAGCTGCAACACGGCAGACATCGTAGTGATATGACTGAAAAATTGTTAAATCTATGCTAAAAATCCAAAACGCATGCACACTTTCCAGGAGTTCCCAGTTAGAATCTATGTATAAATCCCCTTTGTAGTTGGAACACTTGCCAATGTGGACAGAGAACTATTATGTACCCAGTATACATTCTTAATGACATATACATTTAACTGTGTATAAAGGAATAATAATGGGAAACTTAAAACTTTTATCTTGCACACTTTGTGTACTGTAAACAATAATAGGGTCCTGGCTTAACCAAATGAAATGTTATTCAGTACCACTTGATTTGGATTAGAAAATGGGCTGATAGGTTTTGCACATAAAAATATTGAGTAATGAGAGGGGTTTTAATTTTATGGTTTGTGGGGCAAGAATATCATACAAATGATCATTTATTAAGTTTTTTAAATTCCTTACATGTCCCAAAGCTAAGCATATATGTTCATACTGTGGGATATCATAGTACAGAGAAAATGAAAATAATTCATCTTTCAACACACTCGCCACATTGACCTTAGAGATTAAGATCCCATGTTGGCAACTGAAATTTAGCAGGATTAAGGTCTGCAGAGTTTCACCTTAAAGCCACTGATATCCTTAAGCACAAGTGTAATATATTTTTGATGCTGTTTAATTGATGTAAAGACGAAATATTTTAACAGCAGTATATGGACATGTTAATCAGCATATGTAGAAATGCATTTATCAGTTCTGAATTAAATTTTAATTAGTGAGACTAAATTTTGTTGAATAAAAAGGCAATTATGAAAACAAATACAAGCAATTAATGGGTAATTACTAAAATTAAATAGTAGTCAGACCTGGGACAGAAGCTTTTATAATGCAGCCATCTTCTGGTATACTGCATGATTATACATGTTAATATTTTGTGGCAAGATTTGGCCATTACTTGGAAAATTCTAACTCTTAGAAGATGTCTGATTTAGATGATCTGTGATATTAGTTTTTTTTACATGGATAGTTGCATTATAAAAAAATTTAAGATAGCTTATTGTGTTACCCCACAATGTTGAACCTTTGGATGAATAATAATAATAATAATAATAATAATAATAATAATAATAATAATAATAATAATAATAATAATAATAATATCAATGTACCTCATAATATAATTAGAATTTACTATGTCTTTAGTGTAAATTCTGTTATAATTGGTTAGTAACACTCACATACCTATGATATTGTTTCTTAAATACTATAATATTTTCTGCAGATTTTACAGACAGAAAATAAAGGTTAAAATATTGAAAAGTTTACATCAGTGCTTTTGTTATGGGCTTTCTTGTTGATTGAGAGAAAACTTTGGTCCCCAAACACCTTTATATATTTATAATGCATAGACAACAGTCATTGTTGTGGTTTTGGAACTGCAGTAGAGAAAAAAACATGATGATTGTGTCACATATTGTAATAATGTAATAATGCTTTAAAAAGTGCTTGAATAAAATATAGGGTGTTAGATAACTATTATCCAATCTGTTACAACAAGGAGTTATCGATCATAAAGTAGTCATTACATTTGAAAATACAACTTTTGATCAGTATTATAAATTAAGAATTATAATGTGGTGTTCCTTATTACAAAATATTTTATCCATGTCATGATTACCCAAGTATGTACATTTTGGAATAATTTGTGAGAAGGACACAAGTATGACAGTAGATTATAGGTTTCTTTTTCGTTTCGAAAAGAGACACTGTGAATTATGACTTTCAGTTAATAGAGGAATGAAAGCTGTAATCTCAAACTTGTTTGTTTTGTTTCAGGCCCCCAAGAAAACCAATAATTTTATGATGGATTCTGCGATGGCATCATCTTCCATTACCAGCTATGACACCATGTTGAAGGAGACCCAGAAAAGTGCTTCTCAGTACACATTGGTAATACCAAAGCTCATTCTATTAACAATTTGTAAAACTGAAACATTCACTCTTAAATCAGAAATTATTCTAGATTCACTGTAACCTTAACTTTTATTCATTTTATATATATATATATATATATATATATATATATATATATATATATATATATATATATATATATATATATGGAACCTTATACTAAACATTAAATAAATTTATATTTTAATAAAATAAGCCTATGTCATTCTGCAATGCAATCTATTTGTTTTTTTATTAGGATTTAATTTTATTCACAGTAAATCAATTTGACTTTTTTTGAGAATTACTGTCATAAAATCATAAGGTTATTTAATCTGAAAATGTTAAAATACTAAAATAGTCTGAAATATGTTTTATTTGTTACAGAACATAAATCCACCTCACTCTCCCATGTCTAAGGAGACTCTTAAACCAGTGATTCCCCCTCTGCTGCCCCAGCCATCTTTTGCGCTTGATGGAGATGAGCGTTCACGTAGGACAATGAGCACACGGAAAGGACCACCATCTATAGGCAGCGATAGTACTATGGTGAGTCAGTGAGATTGGGAGAAAAATATTACAAAAGTGGCTAAAATAGTCCTGTGATTCACTTGCATACGTGAGTCTAAGGGCTTCAAACATGAGCCCTATTATTGATGTAGATAGGTTTAAATTGCTAAAGGGTACATCAGAGTCATGAATACATTTTAATATTTTGGCTTATTATATTCAGTGGATATCAATTATTGTTCAAGCTTTGTTTGCTGTTGTCTGAGAAAAAAAAACCAGTACGGTAATTTTTGAGTACCTGTTTTATATTTACTGTGTCAAAAAAAACTTTTAAGCTTAAAACTGAACTGGATGTCAGATTGGCAGATTTAATTACAATCCTTGAGTATAATCACACATTTGAAATTCTGCATGTTTTAAAAGCCAAAGTTAAGAATATTCTTACATTTCTGTGACTAACTTTATTTTAACCAAATTACAAATTGCCTAAAATGCCTGACTTTGATTTTATATATTTGTATGAGGGATCTCGGAAACGCTTAATTAAGCATATTTGGACGCAAATATTTTATTTGGGACACATAAAATTGCCAACACGAGAGTCCTCCATACACATTCCATTTGCAAGTTTAGACAAGTATTTTGGAGTTGAAGGTTTTTTTTTTTTTTGTAAAGTGCTGTTGTGTGGTCGACTGTAGTCATTTCATGTTTCTGACTTCAGAACTGGTCGATTGTAGCTAGTCAGTTGCATGGCTAGTTTGATTATATTACAGCATACAGTATCAAGGCCAGGCATCAGCCTAAGCGGTTTATGACATAACAATTAACTGTTAGGGTGGTTTGTCAATATGAAATAAGGATTTGTTTATGTAACAATTGATTCCAGTGCTTCCTATCATGGTGCTTTTGAATTTCTCCAAACTCAAGACTGTATATACTGTTTTTATCAGCCAAAAATGTTGTAATCAAAGATATGGCCTGATGGTATATTTTGTCGCCAATATGTAAAATAATTGCAATTTGCGACTTTGGCAAAGCCCAGCGCAATCACTGTTATTGATTTCATTTCTGGTTATTGCTCTATGAATATTGCCTGTGAACTCAAAATCAAGAGACTTGGACAAAATGCCATTTGCAAATTTAGACAAGCGTTTTGTTGTTAAACGGAAAAATGATGAAGATTTCAATCAGAACTGTGCTTAAGTTGCTATAACTGATAGTTTGGATGTGACCTTAGCCAAGTGTAAGAAATTACATGATTTCTGGCTTAGTGGGGACTGCAACTTTTGCTGGTGGGACTCCTATTTTTACCAAATTAGGAGTCCAGGACTCCTAGTTTTAAAATCCTAGCGAGACTTCTGATAGATACAACATGAAATATAAGACAACCGGAACAAGTGTTCTTAGCAACAATAAGTCTAACTTTTTACAAGTAAATTTTCCAGGAACACATGTGCAAGATTCATTTTAATCTTTTATGTATGTTTTCCTAGCATATTGATATTGAATTGTGCATTTGTTGCAGTAGCTTATTGTCCACAGCAGTTTCTTTGAGAATCTTGATTGTTAATAATATTTGATCTCCAGTAGAACCTGCTTTGGAAGTGCATTCATATCATCATAATTTCATGGCATTCATTGCTAGAATTCAGCTTTTTTATGCAGTCAGATTGAAAAGGAGAATAAAATAGATCCTGATTTAGAACTGCTCCTAAGCTTTTATGAGTTTTAGGCCCGCAGTATAAAGTATTGGTGAACTTAATCTTTGATTTTGGTGTTAGCATCAGAGGATGCAGACAGTAGGTTCAAATTTGCGACCAGTGGTTTTAGTGTCATTGGATGTAGACTTTATGTTCAAATTTGCTACGACGACCCAATATCATTTAAGGTTTGCTGTATGCAGAGAGCACATTATGATTTGTGTTCTTGTTCCGTTTGTGGAGTAAAGGAAGAAATATTCATTTAAATTTCCCTTTTGCATGTTAAATAGCATATGCCAGGCCTTGTTTAGTGTATTTTATTACTCATTTTTTACTGATTTGTTCTCTACAATATGTGGGGAAAAATTTTAGTTAAAGTTTGCACTGAAGGTTTGTGCTTACAATTTGTAATTACTTTCCAGAAGAAACTTCATATTTTAGTTTCGCTTCATTTCTTTATCTAGCATATGCTTGCCACAATATAATTCTTTTTAACTTTGTTGTTCGTAAATTAAAAGAAAATGCTTCAGGTTCAGAACTTGCTTAATGCAGACACCAGACTGAGTTTGAGCTTTCATTGATATGCCACCACAGGAACTGTGCATTTCACTTTCATTTTTTTGTATTTGTACAAATTTTCAGACTCATTCTTAGTTAGATTTTAATAAAATATTTTTATCTCTATTTATCATTGACCAAAAGAGCTTTTGGGATAGCCTGTTGTTGATTGTGAGACATCTCTCCATCTATTCCACAAGTTTGTTATCACCGCTTTTCCAAAACTTGTTGGAGGATTTCATGAAACTTTATAAATCCATCTAAATAGAAATGGTGCTGCTTAGATATCAAATCTTAAAAATCTTGTTATTGCCACTTATTCTGTGTGTATCATCATATTAGCACTAAAAGACTCATTACAGTGTTGGTCATAAATTAAAATGGTGCTGATAGGACATTCAGTATGACTGCCATGACTCCCATCTTGAAAATCTTATTATAGCTGCTGACTTGGGTGTTGTATTGACATGTGGCTTGATATCTAGCTGGTCCTAGATCAAAATGGCACTGCTATTACCACCATTTCAGCTATCTTGAATATCCTGGATTTTGTAACTACTCAGCAGAAAACAAATTGTTCTGATCTGTTCTTTGACGTGGTACTCATTTAAAAGTTTTGTTGTTGCTACTACGCCTAAATGATGGTCATATCGACATGATCTTTTTCCAGAAAGCCTTCCTGGCATGTTTACTTGGTCCTAAGTAAAAATGGTGCTGATCAGACAGCCAGTCTTGTTACCTTGGCATGAAATTGATTATATAACTGAACCTGAATTGATGAACATATTAACATTAGATTGCAACAAAAAATGTTTACTGATGTTTAATATGTCTTAAATAAAATTGGTACTGATTTTGCATTTAATATGGCTTTCACTGCTTCTAATTTAAAAATCTTGTTATTACTTAGATATATTGGTACTAGTTTCAACATTCTGAATTTATAATGCTGTTCCTTTAAAGTGAGCAGTATTCAGAAGTAATCAGTAGCAAGCTAGGATATGATTTCTTTGGAAACTGGAACAGTTTGTTTTCTTGATCAAATATTACTAGTTGGCATTGGTTCACATGTGAACTATGCTGTACTCGGACAGGTTTTGTTATGCGATACATGACCACTAACCCACCAGAGCTAAATGCTTTATTAATTTCCAATTACATGTACATATAAAGATACTTTTAAATATGTTTATAGAGTTCTCAAGGTCGTCCACTTTTGAGGCCAATGAAATTTCTGCAGTCTGCCACCAACTTCAGTTCAAGTCAGATCAGTCCAACAAGCTCTGGTCGATACACAAACAGTCACCCCAGTCCAAACTCTTCAGGTATGCATCAGAATACAAATGCAGATTTGGAGTTATTGGATTTATTTTTCTAATTATGTATTTTATGTCAAGGTGGTTACAGAAAAGTTATATTCAGTATGCAAAGTAGTGTCATATGTATCGACTGGGCTGATTATATCCATTGCTCTATGTACTGGACGATTATGTTTTGAAATTAGACAAAGGTTGATTGTTGTCTTTTTATGACCTTGAGAAAGGCATTTAACTCTATTTTCTCAGTGTAATATAACCATTAATATGTTTAAAGTACCTTTAAAACCTTCAAAAATTAAAATTGACCTGAAACACATCTCTGAAAAAGTTGAGTAAAATCGTGACTATAATAATTTACAAAGAATTGAATAATCTTTGTCTTTTTACAAGGGAAGATTTGAGTTCTTAAATTTATTAGTTGAATAAATCTTGCAAAAAATATGTACCTCTGAAATCTATAAAATGTCAATCATCTATACCATTTTTTAAGTCATTAAAAATAAATTTTTTACAATGATTGTGTTATTATAGGGGATTATCAGCAGTCTGACCTGTTTGTGCCACTAGCATCACCATCATATCCCATCAATGCTGCATCTTTGCCATATTCCACTGCCAGGTCACCCATCTTTTTTCCAACTTCCACATCATCCAGACTTACAATGCCAAGGTAAGGATGAAATTTCTGTTTAGTCATTGCATAGAATTTAACCTTTCCTGATGTGGTGTATAGCTCTGTACAGCTATCCCTAAGTAAGGATCGAGCTATTTCTTTTTGGGATTGAAGTCATTGGCAATGGGGACAAATTCTGATGGAACTGCAATGATGAATGAGACGATTCAAATGAACATTTGCTCTCAGATGCTCTAAAGAAACAATGACAACAAATACAAAATATTATGACAATCATAATTAAAATGAAAAAGAAAATATTTGGCTGTGACATTCTTAATGAAAATGATAAAAAATTATGTAGATGACAATCATAATGAAAATGAAGAAGAAAATATTTGGCCCATAATCGTTCACAGTACAAAAAAGAAAATAATATCTGGAACAATTGTGTGCACTCTAGTAAAAAACTGGAATGTCACATATATGTTAATGAACAGTTATAAAGAGTTTTTCAGATTTTAACTGCCAAGAAAAAGTCATAATATTTGTCTGTCTTTGAGGACGTCTTGCTCTGCTGACATGGGAGAAAAGGTGATTTCCCCATATGAAAGTAGATGTTGCAAACACATCTGTTCTTTACACTCAGCTGGTAATGTTTGTGAAGTGGCAGTTTGATATTGGTGTCCATAATGAACTTCACAGTCAATAAATTCCATATACTAACACACAGATAAATATATTTGTCTGAGTAATGTATACATAAATGAATATGGCAGTTTCTGAGTAATGTATGCATAAATGAAAATGGCAGTTCCTGAGTAATGTATACATAAATGAATATGGCAGTTCCTGAGTAATGTATACATGGATGAATTGGCAGTTTCTGAGATATACTGTCCATCCCGGTGATGACATAAAGATAAACAAGGATAATTTATGTCCTTGCCAAATCAAGGAAGCAATGCTTGTAGGGCTACTGTCCTGGTGTTGATGCTGTCTTATACATGCACACATCTGCACTATGAGTTTTAGACGGGCTTGGTGAACAGTTTATTCTTAGCAACAAACAAATTGAATCATCTCCTGAAATGTTTTGGCCTACTCAATGGTTGTAGTCACATTGACACTCAGACCTATACCAGCTTGTGAAGCATGACATTTTTCCCTTAGAGACAGAGTACACCATCCTCCATTAACCAAAATTTGACATCTACTCTCCACTAGGTCGGTTTTCCCACTGCCAGGTAAACTCATGAGCTTTATCATGGCACACATACTTTTCTTACAAGCCATGCTTGTTACTCACCCTGCAGAGATTTAGCTGTGCACAACACTGAGGCAGTGAATGGAGAAAAATCTTTTAAAAAAAAAAATCAGGAGTCCCTGTCCCAGTTATAGCCAATAACAAACAAAATTGGTTGTTACAGAGGAAAAAACGAGACTGAAATGCAGTGCTGACAGCATCTACAAATTAAGCACAAGTTGTTTATTTATTACCCACTATGTCTGCTTGAAGGTCAGTCAGCAATTTCAGTTTACATGTGCAGTCAGCAAATATAGTTACTCTGTATTTTGTAGTGCAACTAGAATATCCATATTATTTGGTATCATCGTAAAGCTACATCTGTATACCTTTCTATAATACCAACCACTTCACTGTGTCACACATGACCATAACGCTACAGAGTTCAGAAGTAGGCGACCACCTCATGCCCCATAAATGCGGTGCTAGGGGTTAATGAGTTAATAGGGATGTAGGTGTGCACCTTTTTCAGATGTACAATCATCACCAGGCCTTATTATGTATAGTTCTTTGGTTGTTACTGAATCCCCAATACACAAATCACCTTGTATACCTTACTTGTGGACATCCTTCAGTTCTTCCCAGCACGTATAACTGGTTAGAAATTAAGAAGTGTCACCTCATATTTTCTATATTCAATCGTTTTTATGTGTATTTTCTCTGTTCTCAATTTTTTTTTGTTTGAGTAATGTCTCAAGAAAATAAAATGAATTTGAAATTGAGGTTTTGCTTCACTTTATATTGTTTTAAAATTTTCTAGTTATTTGGCTAGTCCAGAATTGTTATTCTAGGTTCAGAGTCCTTTCCCTTCAGGTTTCTTTGCCTTTTCCCATCTTAAATACGAAGTTTTTAATCAAGTAGTATCCGCAGCCATTAAAGTCTATTGTGATTCTATTGTCCTTTGGTGTGATGCTTTTAATGTTGCATATGTGGTGTTATATATCACTCATACATTCTTTTTTGGGATAGGTTTGTACAAGTCCGACTCTTTTTAAGAAAGAGAATTACTTTGAAAAATAAATAAAATTCCAGAAAGTTTTATGGGAATGTTGTTCAAGATTGCATGTATGGTTTATAGTTTTGGGTTTATAGTGTTTATTTATTTTGGTTTAATATTTTTGATTTATTTATTTCCTTTTTATATTTCTTTGGTTATTATCATTTTATGTAATGCTTTAGTAGAAGGAAAGCAAGGATGTGTTTGGTTTTTTTTTGTTGTTTGGATTGGATGTCATCTTAGTACTTTAAAGTTAAAAGAAAATGTTTTTGCAAGGATGGGATGGAAAACCTGTTTACAATGGTTAAGTTTCAATTGACCTTGAATTTATTGACCTTATATACGGCCATAGACTTTGATATTTAGGATTTTGATATTTGTAATGGTAAGCATTGGATATAACTGTTATTTGCGGAAACTTTTTGTGCGATTTTGTATAAAAGAAATATATTTGCATTAGGCCTAACATATTTTCATCATTTCAGGGTTTGCAGTTTTTATGTCGAAGACTTTTTAAAAAGATAATGTAATTATAATAATGATGATTTTTTTTTAACAATTTGCAAAATTTGTGAATATTCCAATTCATTTACAAGGGACCTTAACCTAACAAGAATGATGTACTGCCAACTGCATCAATTGAACTGAGTTCAATTCATGAATACTGTGCAGAAATGATTTGATGGAAAATATGAGATGTTATTTTTACCATATTACTCCCCCAAAATGTACAGAATCTTCCTTGAGTGAAGGAGTATAGTGACTATTTACTATTATAATGGTGGTGGGCATTTGTATAACAGGATTATCAATGGATGAATGTACCTTGTGGAAGGGATGAGCAGGCAAGAGCCTCTGAGTGACAGCAACATGCTTAATATTAGAACACAATAGGGGTTTGTACATGCATGTTGGTAATTGAAACTGTATATTATACATTTCTGAGTTTTACAAAAAATGTGAATTTATTATAAAATCCATCAAGTCTCCAATCCAGATGAAGACCTTGGAATTTCCAGGGAATGATCATTTGTATGCAGTTAAAACACATGCTTCTTTGTCTGGAATGATCACTTGCATGCAGTTAAATCAAAAGCACATGCTTCTTTGTCTGGAGTGATCACTTGCATGCAGTTAAATCAAAAGCACATGCTTCTTTGTTTCTAATGATCACTTGTATGCAGTTAAATCAAAAGCACATGCTTCTTTGTCTGGAATGATCACTTGCATGCAGTTAAATCAAAAGCACATGCTTCTTTGTTTCTAACGATCACTTGCATGCAGTTAAATCAAAAGCACATGCTTCTTTGTCTGGAATGATCACTTGCATGCAGTTAAATCAAAAGCACATGCTTCTTTGTTTCTAACGATCACTTGCATGCAGTTAAATCAAAAGCACATGCTTCTTTGTCTGGAATGATCACTTGCATGCAGTTAAATCAAAAGCACATGCTTCTTTGTCTGGAATGATCACTTGCATGCAGTTAAATCAAAAGCACATGCTTCTTTGTTTCTAATGATCACTTGTATGCAGTTAAATCAAAAGCACATGCTTCTTTGTTTCTAATGATCACTTGCATGCAGTTAAATCAAAAGCACATGCTTCTTTGTTTCTAATCACTTGTATGCAGTTAAATCAAAAGCACATGCTTCTTTGTTTCTAATGATCACTTGTATGCAGTTAAAGCAAAAGCACATGCTTCTTTGTCTGGAATGATCACTTGCATGCAGTTAAATCAAAAGCACATGCTTCTTTGTCTGGAATGATCACTTGCATGCAGTTAAATCAAAAGCACATGTTTCTTTGTCTCTAATGATCAACAGCTTTAAGCAAAATAACCATTCATTTGTTTAAATTTTGTCGTATAGAATGTTTTACCTTTGCTCAGCATAATGGCAGTAACAACCATATCATTTGCTTTCATCTAGGAAGCCATATACATAGAAATTAATTTACCTAGAAATTAAAATTGAATTTCTGAAGTGTTAAAATTATTATAAGATTTTCACTAGCTATGTTATACTGTGCAGTTTTGTAAAAAATTTATTAACATTATTGGCAATAAAGGAGCAGTATGCACAGAAAAATGAACAAATAGAACATTTTGTTATAAACTATTTACCCAGATTTTAAGACTTTGATGGTGGTTGACAGTATTGAAGCATAAACTGTTTTTAGACATAAATTATAATCTTTTATCTTCAGAAAATCAGCCTCCTCCATTCCCTCAGCATTTAGGACGGCATCTAACACAACCTCACCCAACAGTTCTACCAGTGGCAGTTCATCAATCACGCCCCAGAGGTCATCCCGAAGCAAGGGCACCTCCTCCAAAGGGAGCACTACCTCAACCCTCACACCTTCACCCTCACCTACACCAGGCAAGGTAGGACACTTTGGTCTTGATAGCTTTCCTTTCTTCTACCCTTTTCATACAGTAATAATAGCACTTAATGACTATCAGCAACTTTGAGATTGTGTGATTACATTTAGGGAAAGCCTTTTAAACCATTATAGCGGTCTTCACATTGTTCATCCAAAACATTGATGTTTTATTTCCTTAAAAAAATCAATTATGTACTGTGAAGTCTCTTTGTTTTTGGTGGTGTACAAGATTTTTATGGATGGCTTGTAAAAACAATAAAATTAAAAGAACTATCAAAAAAAAATTTGTTTATAAAGGAACATTTGGGCCATTTTTCCCATCCATACATTTAAGAACTTATGAAAATATTATTTTTTCCAATAGCAAAGAAAATTGATAATCCCTGGAAACTGCAAGTTGACAACCCCCAAAAACTGCAAGTTGTCTAGCCCCGATAACTGCATGTCAACAGCAGTGAATACACTTACGTACAAATCATATTTCTTTGTGAAAAATCAAATAATGCATCAAAAGAAGAATTTAAGATTTCCAATAATCTTGGAAAATTGTGGGTTTAGTTTTATTGGGCAGAGTATCTTTACATTGTTAAATCAATCTGTTTTTACTGGTCAGATCATCATGACATCGTGTTTAATAGAGGTTTTTATTTGGCAGAGCATCTGAATGTTTTTTTAAATGATATTTTATCGGGCAGGGTATCTTAACATTGTATTAAATAGATTTGTATTTATTGGGCAGATTATCTTAACATATTGTTAAATAGATCTATTTGTTCCAGGATAAAATAATTATATTGAACAGTCTGCTAATTAATGTTTGCTTTGTTTCGGCATCCAGTCTGCAACAGATATACCACCCTTTATTTCAGTCGCATTTTCTTTCATTG
Source organism: Potamilus streckersoni (assembly GCA_016746295.1). Taxonomy (NCBI): domain Eukaryota; kingdom Metazoa; phylum Mollusca; class Bivalvia; order Unionida; family Unionidae; genus Potamilus; species Potamilus streckersoni. The sequence continues at coordinate 866,939 of JAEAOA010001235.1, forward strand.
TAGTATTACTGTTTTCTTAGTTGAATCCATCTTGAAATTCCTTATTTGGTATCTTAACCTCTTAAGATTGTTTTTGTTATGGTGCTGTATTTTACAATGTACAAATGTATAGAAATTAGTCAAAATGACAGTATTGTTAAAAAGTATGTTCAGACTTGTTTTTAGTTTTTCCCATCAAATGCATTACTTGATCACATTATTGTCTTAAATAACCTTTTCTCCTACAGCGAAATCCAGCTCTTCTGAGATGAAAATCATCTTTCTGCCTACATATTATAAAGAGGGAAGCAACTCCTATGAGTTAACTCTATTATTAGCCTGTTGAGCATTATTAGCCCACTAATTGTTTACTGTTATACTCAATATGACCAATGTGATGGATAATCAATGTTATACTTTATCCCATCTCAACATTTTATCCATGTACATATGGAACAATAATATGTATTAACTTTGCATCTTTCTCCCAAACACATCAGAACTATAGCTCATGCATCATACAAATGATAAAACAAGACATTGTTTAGGTGAGGAGTTTCTTACAGCTTCTCAGTGTACTCAGCTAGACATTGTTAGAACACCAGTTTGAGGAGCATATGGTCAGTGGCGTCTGGATGCTTTAAGAAAAGCTCTTAGAAATCTATTTCTTCCACCCATACAGAGTGTTCATGTCTGTGCCCTTTGGGGTTGGCCGATGCTTGACCGTAATTTTTCGATTTTTCCCAGACTCCAGAATTGTGGGCTGTTCATGCTCTCTCTCAGGCATTTGGGCGGTAATGTGGGCATACACCTTCCCCACATCAGTGTTGATTAAGAAGATAATTCAGAAATGTGGGGCACATATTGCAGTAGCTCTGATAACTCCACAAAGATGAAACATCCTGCATCAGGGACCTGCCTGATAGCTGTACACAGAGCAACCTCACTGCTCAACCACTATTTCATCCGTGTTATGAGAAACTCCTCCTTCGCACAGGGCACATTCAGTGATGTCCTGTTGGAAAAGGAGATTTTGAGCTGTAGTTGTGGAGAGGATCTTGGCAGCTAATGATCTCCACTTTGGGGTCATACAATGGCAGATCATGTGTTGTCAGTGACTGCTTTCACATCAGTGATGTCACACCATACTTAGCACCCATTCTCCAGCAGTGAACTTCTTTCTCTTTCTGTTTGAAAAAGGATTGTGCACTATAATCTCAGACACATTTGACTTGCGATCCAATTTTAACTTTTCTGTCTGTGTCACATTCACATTATTCCCATATGGAATCGCTGCTGGGTTTTCACATAGCTAAGTTTATTTAAGACTTAGTCAATCTCTTCGTCCTCAATGAAGTCAGCGATCATATATAACTTGCAATTTATGATTTCAGCATGCAGAGTGAGTGAGATACATATGATATCTGAAAATAACACACACACCCTCTGAAAAAGCATGGTTTAATTCTGATGGTTTATTTGTTCTAACGACACAGCCACCTTTCCTTTCTGAGACCAGGTTGCCATCACTATTTAACCAACCATTAATTCTTGATTATTTTGTTGAAGAAAGTTAAGCTGTTACCTGAGATGCATGGAGAGTATCCACATGAACTTGTAAAGACTGTTCATTCTCCTGAAGGCTGGAATGCAGACATGACCCCAAAACTCTTGCTACATGGTCAAAGGTAGTGATTAAATTGACATATTCTGAACTCTGAAAGGATTGTGTACACTAAGATTTAAACTCCAGAAATACAAGTAACTTGTATGGGTCTAGTATTGACGGTGATATCTCAATTTGGAAAAAAAAAAAAGACATGCCTTTTCAAGCTTCCATTTCTGAGATATGGCCTGGCAAAGGAGAGAACTGAATCTTGTACAGTTAGTGGTAGCTGCACAGAAAGTGACTACTCCCCATTCATGACTGCACAAACTTAGTCCCAGGTATGAATTTACCACTTTTGCTGGACTCATTTGTGATTCTTTTTTGATTGCAATAATCTAATCAAATGTGGAATTCCACATGTGTATCCAAAAATTTTCTTTTGTTGTGTTGAGTAGTTCATCCAAGTAGTAGAGCAGTAATGCTCCTACTGATTGATACAGGTAGGATCTTCAGCTTTTCCTCCTTTTACCTGTTCCTCTAATGTAGTGCAATCAGCTAATGTATTTGATGGGAAAAGCAAATTCTTTAGTAAATTATGTTTCTTAGATAATACTTACCTGATCACATTACAGATAACCCTTTCCACCCTTCCCTGCAAATGCAAGTACCTTTTAAGGTGTCACTTAAGTAGAAACTCGTTACATTTGGGTAACCTCCCAGTGGGTAGAAGGGGAAATTATGTTATAGGGAGTTACATCCTTCTGTCTATATAATATGTAGACAGAAAGACAATTTTTGTATTTCTGTGAGGACTGGATTTGGATGTAGCGGAGAAAGTTATCATAATATAATGTAATCAGATCAGTATTGTCAGAGAAACACGCATTTAATTTTATGTTGGATTTTATTTGAGCATGGTAACATATAAGCATGTATTTCTTTTTACAATGCTCTTTAATATTTCAGTTTGCAGATGAGAATGGACCAATGTTGGGGTCAGTTAATGAACATGAAGGTGGTTTAAATGGTGAGTTTGTAATAGTTATCTGTACAATACTTAAATTTGTTATAGGGGAGAAATATACATTGCTTGGTTTGACAGAAATGGGATCATATGTGATAAAACAGGGACACTGTGTCAAAGAAACTTAGTAGGAATGTTGGAGTGATAGTTTAAACGATTGTTTGCCCACTTAGGATTGAGGAGGTTCAAAGTTTAAGTGCTGTTTTTACATTACCCAATCATAACACCTTAGGAGAACTACTACTACTACAAATCCAGCCCTCCCAAATAAAACTTTTTGTCTAAAAAGAGCTGAAAGTTATGTCCACCTATGTGGCAACCAGGCAGAGTGATCACCCCTTGTAGCATCCAGACACTAAAGGGGTTGCTTACCAGTTATTATGTACTTTTGAGAGAGTGACATATGTTAGTTGAAATTGTTTGCATTTAAAACATGCACAGTGGAGAGAATGTTGGCATACCTCTATGCTACTATGATGTAATGTGGCTGACATTTCTTTGTATATATAATTTTGGAAATTGTAAATGATCTTAGCATATTGCTGTCTAAAATGACTGCTCTTTTGTACTCCAAAAATTAACCTGAATATGTCTAAAGTACACTATCCTTGGCAATTATTAAAATAGGGAAAATTGATTTTTCCAAACTAGATGATACCAGCTTCTGAAAATGCAATGAATGAATTACCAAATATATAAAATGTGCATAAAAGTTATTGTCTCTAATTTTACAATTTACCTCTAAAGTTCAGGAAGTGAAAATAACCTAGTGGAGCATGCAGGGTTTTGAAAGGTGCTCATTAGGAGTAAGGCCAACCTGTATACTCTATAACCCATATTACACCCATTAATCACACACCAAAATAAAGGAAATTATATGCTCTTTGAACAATACCTAAGATATACAAGGTCTGTTTTAAATAGTATAACTAGTGAGGAATCTGGGGGAATTCTTTTTCTTTAAAATTCTAATTTAAAATTAAAAATATTAAACTGTAGAGCGCAATCAAATGTGTTAGCAGAGAAAATTCATCCGTATGTAGTCAGTTATTATCGAATTTTATGTATAATAAGTGTTTTCTATAGATCTTGTGGACTTGTACGGACTTAAATTAAAAGTACACCCCCAACTTATAATGAAGTTGCATAGGCACAGGCTACCCGTGCAAGTACCTAGGTACAATTAAATGTGTAAACATGACAAAATGTGGTAAAATAGTAAAGGCAGAACTTTACAAAAAGAAAGCTGGAAATATTGATGGAGTATACTTTACTTGTGAATTGATTCTGGATTTTGTGAGGTCTCATGGTGAGAACATGCAGTCTTAAGAAGTAACTGAGATATTCATGGGTTTCGCTACCAGACCCTATAATCAGGGGGAGATCACTGCCTGACTGACACCTAGGTGAGTTAGATAAAAGTTTTATTTGGGAGGGCTGCATATGCAAGATTTGAGTAGTTCTCATAAGGTATTATGATTTGGCAAGTATTCAGAAAGAAGAAATTTACTAGAAAAAATAAGTTTATCTCCAGATTCTATCCTGTTGCTTGGTGTATGGTCCAGATCATTCTTTTCTTAAATAGTTTGCACATTAATTACAGAATCTGAAATATTCTAAGAAGTATATGTTGCCATCAATAGGTTATCATAGGATATAATGATATTTCGTTTGTTAATGACAAAGTGGTCCATTGGTCAGGCAAGTGTCATATGAAGCAAAATTTTGGAATTTATAACAGTTATAAAATAACGGATGAAAAATATAGTGGTTAGCTTTATTCTGATATAATAATTGCCCAATGTTTACTTTGCAGATGAACTTTCAGGAATTCTGAAGAAACTTTCTTTGGAGAAATATAATCCAATATTTGAAGAACAGGAGGTAAGTATTTCTTATATACAGTAAGAGTGGTAAAGGCAGTTAATATATTTTAGAAAATGTGGATACAAAAACAAGACTTATTACAAAGTTTTGTGTCACTGTAAATATAATTATAAAATAAAAAGAACAAATGCAGTAATTACAAGCGAGGTAAACAGCTTATTTAGACAGCTATAGTTTTTGCTGAAACCAGAGGTTAAAAATATCTATTCATTTTGTATGTATTTTCCACTAGGCTGGTATGCTTGACAGATAATGGAGTTTCACTGGCAGTCATTCTGTACATGTAAGCTGTTCTTAAATTACACATAACATTTTTTCTGTAAGTTTTTGTCTAAAAGATATCAAGTTCTAATAATAATTTCTTTAATCTCTTAAACTGCTTATGTGGCCTAAGTCGTTAGATCTTCTGCTTCGGATGCGGGAGGAGGTTGCGGGTTCAAACCACGGCCAAGTCATACCAAAGACTTAAAAATGGTACCAACAGCTTCCTTGCATGGTGCTTAGCATTAGGAGTTTAGTGTTAGGACTGGTCAGCCTCGTGTTTGGATAATGTGGGATATGATGCTACATGTCTGCAGCATGAAGCCACATTGCTTGACATCACTATAAACTGTCATACACACATCAAAGTGATAATGACTAAGAAATTGTTATGGGAAAAGCAAATACTTTAGTAAATTATGTTTCTCAAATAAAGCTATGTTAAATATCCACACATCTCTGAAGACTGAAAACCCAGTATTGGTGTAAAGCCTTATTTTTACATCAAGTAACTCTTGATGCTGGTGTTTTTTAAGAAGTGACAGTCTCAGTGGTAGGGATGTTATCATCGGTGGTCAATCAAAAGTTGCTTATCATCACTCTGTAGGTCACGTTTTTAATCCTATTTGAATAAAACTTGGGCTGGTTCGAATAAGAGCAAGAGCTATTAATATTAACAACATAATTTTGCAGCAGATTGGCTGAGTTTGTTACCTCATTGGAGACGATATTTCTTATCTGATTTTGATTAAATTTGGCATATATTCTTTTATCATCAATAACTTGGAGAGGCTTGATAGAGAGATTTCCATGCATTTTAATGAAGTTGTCTAGCATCTGATTGGCTTGATGTATGAGTATTTACTGTACATGATAATTTCTAGGATGTAAACTACTCATACAGCAGTTAACTATTCCCTGGATGGACAGCTGTGTTTGTGGGTGAGCAGGATAATAGTTTTGGTTTAAAGATAGCTTGAGTTCTAGTGAACAGATTTCAATGCAGCTTAGTATATTTGTTTCCTGTAGCCCAAACAAGAATGCCAATTTGGGAAATGTAGCTATAAGGTTAAAGACAGTGTTACTAGCAATAGACGTTGCCAGTTTATTTAATTTCTGAATGATTAAGTTCAAAATAAACTGAATTCGATATTTAATTTCTCCCCCAAGCTACAGGAAATAAATTCTGATTTAGGGGTCAGTATCACCAAAGTAAAGGTCACTGTTGCTTAATTTTAATTTTTCCCTGTTTATTTCATTTTCTTATTATTATTCAATCTAGATAACAGAATTAAACAAAATTGAGTTCATTTATTTCCTGTACACCCTAGAGAACTTTTGTTGGGGGGTAGGGGGTGGGGGTGGCGACACTAGCTCTAAGATCTGGATCACTATTCCTGAATTTTTTTAACCAATTCAGTGTAATTTGCTTTAAAAAAAGACCCTGTTGCATGTTAAACTCATCTGCACAGTCTTTTAGGTGTCTGTGAGGTACACTGAAGTGCACAGATTGTTATGTCATAAATTATACTCAGTGCACATTCTATTGTATCTATAAAGTAAACACAAGAACATGGTCATTTATATCTATAAATTACACGAATGTGCAGTCTATTATATTTATGATGTACACTCAAGTGCATATTCTGTTAGATGGTACATTGGAATCATTATAAGATTCAATATTCTGTAAGATGGTACATTGGAATCGATAATGATTAAAAAGTATGGTGTGGAAAAGACTCCTATAAACAGACAGTGAGTATGAGTGTGTTGCACTCTGGCACCCTCTAAATGGGCAACCAGATGGAATAGGTGTACATACAAAAGATGCAATAGTGCAACACAGGCATCTTTTACATTAAATAAATGTATTAAACTTTTAAAAGTCTGTGTTCCTGAAAATCAGTATTTGTATCATAAGCGGTCAGTTTTTGTACTCTAAGGTTGAAATGAATGTGATGGCATTTTCTTCACTTTTCTGGCAGTGACAGCATCAGTGAATGCAATGCTTCATTCTGGCAATGCCTTGCCTTTTTTCTGGCACTGCAGACAGTGATATTGTTGCCATTACATTTCTGGCAGTAACTTGGGATGGTGTTATCACTTTTCAGGCAGTGAATGCAGCAGCATTGGCATTCATAACTTTATGGAGTGAATGGGGCGAAAAGATGGTTTGTTTTTGGAGGTAACCATGGCTGTATCAGCATTGTTGTTATCTGTGATGTCATAGTTGTGTGCTGAAGTTTTTTATGTTATATACAGGTGGGATACATCAACACAGATATAAGCAAGATACTTCATTTTTCTGAACAATTGTTAAAACTTTGAACATGTAAATCAATGAAAGTGTGTTTGATTTAAAAAGTCACATTAATTGCATACATTATTTGATGCCTTAATATTGGTTTGAGTTACTGTTGAACATTTGTCATGTTCATATATAGCTTTAGGAGTTCCAGCATGTTTATTATGTGATTTTGCTGTATGAAACTAATTTGTTTGTTTTGTTTGTTTTTTTTAAAGGTGGATATGGAAGCTTTTTTAACTCTCACTGATGATGATCTCCGTGAGCTTGGAATTTCCAGTATAGATTCCCGGAGGCAGATTCTGACAGCAATCACAGAACTCAATACTGGCAAGGTAATTATAACTTTCACTTGCAATTTTATTTGATGAAGTTTAAGAAAGAAAAAAAATTTTCTCACGAAGAGAACATAATGATCTTGTGAGGTATTTTTAGAACGGACTTTAGTTTCCTTAAAGCTCTTAACATATTCAGATAAAAGTGTTGTTGTCCTTTACACTTTTTACAAAGTCTCAGTTAAGGTTGTTTTCTAGACATAAGTTTCTTTATCTTAAAATTAACCAGGTCTTTTCCATTCCTTTCTTGGAAAATATCGCAATACTTTGAATGGTAGAATGATTTTGACCATACTTGAAAAGATTGCATGCATACCTGTGTCAAGTCTATGCTTGATCACTTGTGTAAAGTATGCATAACTTAATCAAGAATATCACTTTGAATGATTCTTTGACATGAAAGGCCACTTATCGGGTCCAGTTATTTTTTATATATGCCTGCTATACAGGAGATTATTATATGTTATTGTCATTCACATTACTCTTTTATCCAACCTAATTACCTTTAGACTATTTCATCTTTCATATGCATAGAAAAACAAATAATTAAAAAGAACACAATTTATTTGCCATATTTTACTGTTGTTACTGTGCTGTACAAGACAAAGTGCTTCTTTTCTATTTGCCTTGTAATGTCATAAGAGACACTGCTTTATTTATGTTTGCCTTATAGTATCTTAAAGGAAAAGGTGTTTTTTTGTTGTTTGCCTTGTATTGTATTCAAAGACAAAGAACCTGATAAGAGTGTATAGTGTCTTTGAAGACAAGGTGCCTAATAGGGTTTTAGAAAACAAGGTACCTCATAGTGTCTTAAAAGGCATGGTGTCTCAGTGTCTTCAAAGACAGGGTGCCTGGTAGTGTCTTAAAAGGCATGGTGTCTCAGTGTCTTAAATGTCATGTTGCCTCATAATGTCTTAAAAGAAAAGGTGCCTCAAAGTGTCTTAAAAGACAGTGTTTCAGAGTGTTTGCAAAGGCATGGTGTCTCATAATGTCTTAGACATGGTGTTTCAAAGTGTCCTAAAAGGCATGGTGTCTCATAGTGTTTAGAAAGACAAAGTGCCTAAGTGTCTTTAGTTTATCAAAAGATGAGGTGTCTAATGATGTTTTAAAAGACATTGTGCCTTATAGTGTAATAAAAGACAAAACATCTCATATTGTATAAAAAGACAAGATGCCTCAAAGTGTCTTTAAAGACAAGGTGCATCAGTATCTTAAAAGATATAGGACAAGGTGCTCATAATGTATTAAAAAACAAGGTGCCTTAGTGTTTTAAAAGACATGGTATCTCATAGTGTATTAAAAAACAAGGTGCCCTAGTGTTTTAAAAGACATGGTATCTCATAGATTATTAAAAGACAAAGTACTTCATAGAGTCTTAAAAGACAGTGTTTCATAGTGTATAAAAAGACAGGGTACTCATAATGTATTAAAAGACAAGGTGTCTTGTAGTATCTTTAAAAACAAGGTGCCTAGTGTAATAAAAGGCTTGGTGTCTCATAGTATTTTAAAAGACAAGGTGCTCCTATTGTCTTAAATGACAAGGTGTCTCATAATGTCATGAAATACAAGGTTCTTCATAGTGTCTTAAAAGACAAGATGTCTCATAGTGTCTTAAAGACATGGTGTTGGCTAATAGTCTCTTAATAGACAAGGTGCTGATAGTGTCTTAAAAGACAAGGTGCCTCATAGTGTCTTAAAATGCTTGGCGTCTGATAGTGTCTTAAAAACAAGTTGTCTCAATGTGTCCTAAAGGAAAAAGAACTGCTTTATTGCTAGTGCCATTTGCTTCTAGTCAGACAGCTGATATACACATAAACTCTACCATATTTCAGAGTATCATATTGAAATGATTGTCATGACTAATTGAAATTTTATCTTTTGTTCTTAGGGTCGGGAAAGACAGCAGTTTCATGACACTATGACCACTTTTCAGACCACACTCAAGGCTAGAATTCCCTCCGAGACAGGTTGGTATAGAAGCATGGTTCACGTTGTTGTCTTTTGTGATGAAACAACTAATAATTTGCAATAAATCTGGATTAGTTTGTAATAAATATGGATATGGGTACTGCTGCTTATGTCTACTTTAAAATTTAAGTATTTCTTTTGTTCTAATAATTTACAAAAACATTGATTTTTACACTATAATTTATCAAATGTCAACTTTATTCAGTTAGTCATGGCATTTATAATAATGATATTCTGTAATTAAATTTCTGATTCAGCTAAAGTGACTTGGTTCATTACATATTGAAATCTGTCATTGCCATATTTGGAGGTGTGTTCTTTAAAGCATCTTGGGAAGTTTTGGAGGCAAATGCGGATTACCTTTCAGAATTTCAGTGATAAGATACGATGAATAGATGTACATAATTTTGGTGATACATGTTTGTGAACGGTCTAGATAAGAGAACTCTCTCCAGTCAATAGGTTGCACGTGTTTGTAGATAAAATTTTACTAATGATTGAGACATACTGGGGTTGGATTTGATTGAGTTCCCTTATAATTGTAATATGAATCTGCCACAAATAGTGAGCCTGCCCAGAGTGTACAAACACTAAAATGTATCATTTAGCATTGGTTACTGTCAACACATGGATACTACTCACACCTGTTAACATGATGAACGAGATTGGCACAGAATAAGCCCATAGTCTAGAAGCATGTAGACACAATTTCTTATTTATTAAGGAAACCACTGAAACATTGACATGAAAGTGTTGCCAAACAGGGAGAACTTGCAACTAAGTTTCCTAGACCATTTCTGATCACCACTTAATTACTGTGTATTTCAGTACACAATCCAGATAATAATGTATTAATTTTCCAGATATTTGGGGAAAATGATAATTTTCATTGCATGAAATATCCATGTAGAATTTTAATTTTAGTGTCAAGGATGGTATCTACATTCAGCACTCATTTATGTCTATCTTAAACTGTTTATATAGATAAAAGTAACATATCTTTAACTTGCATGAACAGCAGAATTTGTGGATACACAAACACAATAAAACAAAATGTGTTTAGATCATGTAGAAAATGAATTATTTGCACTAGTGTTTGTAGAATCTCATTTTCTTGGCTACAAACCTATATGTGTGATTACTGTTAAGTAGCTATTACATTATCAGCTTTGAGTTTTGAATTTTATTTAGTGCAGATGTTTGCCTGGATGAGAGATTTAGGAAGCAGTATAGGTGAGCTGGCTGTTTTCTTGTTTCACTGGATCTTAAATATTCACTTAAATGTAGTTGTTTACCTCTGTAAGAGATGGAGAGATTGAATATGTTTGTTTGTATTTCTCCAGGATCAGAGGGGACCACTTTGGCCAGGCTAGCAGCAGAAAGTCATAATGCTCCTTTGGTCAACAGTGACAAGTCCCGATCATCTTGATGACAGAAAGCTAGAACAAGTCAATGGCATTTGGGAGAAGTCAAAAACATGGATATGCATGATATGTGAATAGTGATAGTGGCTTGTACACTGAAATTATACTGTCCTTCTTAAAGGACCTGTTATAGTCCAGTGTTGAAATTACAGTTGTCACTAAGACAGGTCAACAATAGGTTATGGTAATTGATAGTCATTTTCAGTTGTCATTGACGTGACTTAGGAGGCATGTAATCTGAGAAATATCATTTTTATTTGCAAAGATAGTGTCATATCCTGACAGCTATACATGGTGCTCTCAGAACCCCAATCTTTGTTGGTGCACATGGACAATCGCTGAAACTAATAGCCATGAGGTCAGGGCTGTACAGAATTGGATAGTGTGGTGCACAGAACTGGTCCATTTTTATGTGGGATATGTGCCTGCAGGCACAAGTTACGTCCCGGGCAAGTGCAATTTTAAAAAGAAAATGAAAAGTCTCTAGTTTATTCTCGTGTACCATCATTATCTCCATCCCCATTGTTCTGTAGATTTCATAGATCTAAATGTTGCATAAGTTAAACAGCTTGATTTTGTGAAGTAAATTAATATTGACTTGATTATATAGAATGAAGCCAATTTTAATTTACACACACACACACACTTACATGATAAGCCTTTATAACTAGGTAGCTAGGTATGTTCTCAGTACAGTTTATTTATACAACATAAAAGTGTCCAAGAAATTCAGGTACATTCAGCCAGCCATTGTGGGGAGGGGGAGTTGCTGGCACTAAAGATAGGAGAATTATATTTACATTTGATAATTTGGAAAAAATAAAAATATTTTTTTATTCTGACAGAAAGAAAAAAGTAAAATGAACATTTAAAAAATGAAGGAATGAACAAAAATTTCAGAGTAATCATGTTATGAGTTTATTGATATTTTTTGTCACAATATTTTTAAATATTACAAATATAGTTATTTACAAACCTATCACATTTGAGGTGTCATGTATGCCAATATAGTACCCAAGAGGGATGTTTCTAAAATCATTTGGATCAAATCCAAATTTTTTAAATGTTTTTTTAAAAAAGCAATTACATGTGTATGTTAATGTGTCAAATACATTGTATTTATTTTTATACAACCAAGAATCATCCATAGATTTTCAGGAGGGTACATGTTTTCTGTTTGAATTTTAAGTAGGTTCTCTAGTCCACAAAATATTTTCTTGTTTGTCACTTCAGTGTTTAAACGTTTACAGGCCCTCTCTGATAAATATCTTTCCTTGGTAGTTAGTATCCCACTCAAAGTTTTCATGCCTATTATACCAGTAGTGTAGCTAGGAAATTATAGGCTTCAGAATCAACACTTCCTTTTTTTATCAACAACTTCTCCATATTCAGCACAGTGTCGTTTACATGATGCCAATTATAGTGAAAGTTCAATCATCTTACTTTAGTTAGTGTTTAGATGGCAAATTGGACACAATTAAATTGCACATTGAAAATTCATGTACTATAATAATAGGTATTCTGCGCACTTTTAAGATTTCAATAGATGCAATTAATGCACTAACCGGATGTTCCCATCCTGAAGACTTAATGTAAAAAAAAATTTTTTAAATGTCATGTGAATTAGTCAAATACTTTTCAGAATTTTTTAGATACTTGGCAATTTTGTGATCCCCGCTGAAAATGCAATTACCATCAACTTCGGATGGGTAGAAAAGAGAAACAATTGAAGCTATATAGTGGCATTTATGGCAGAGATCATCAGGTTCCTTATCATTCAAGAAATGCAAACACAACAATCATACAGAACAAAATCCTTTTTATAAGGTTCACTCTAAAACAGTCAAGCTTTACTGGAAGAGCCTGAAATTGAGCTTTTCCATGACTTTGCAACCTTGCTATAATAAGCTTATGACATTTAAACATTTGAATGCAAATTAAAGTATGTTCCTGTGAGAAAACCTTAAGAAAACAAAGCCTAATTTTTTCTGCACCAATGAATATGAAACTTGTGCTGTACTAGGACAGAAATTAGGAAAAAGAGCCAAAATTTAAATGTCTGAAAAAATGCAAAAATGACAAGCGTAAAAAACTCAATTTTTTATGTTTATTAACAGATTTTAATATTTTTTGTTCCAAAATGCTAGGTATTATACGAAGAATTCAAGCAGTATACAAAGACTGTCAACATTAGCGTGAAAGCAGGTTTTGAAATGGAAGCCATATCGGAAAATAGGCAGAACTGGCAAAAGGCAACAATTTTCAGAAGTTTACAACTATCTCAGTAACTGATTTTGATAATTTTTGCACCAAAAAGGTGCATATTACAGCCATATTGCATACATCCTAATAAAGCAAATATAATTATGATAAAGCAAAGATAGGTTCCAATGCAAGAACCATTGACAAAATATCAAAATCTTTCACTGTGACTGTTTGAAGAGTAGATTAAATTGTTAATGTCATAAAGGAATGCTTTGCTAAAAATAATCAGAAAAGTAACAGCTTTTACAGAGTTTTAGTTTGAGATTTTTTTTCTGTTATATTGCTGGTTAATGTGTCCAATGTTTTGAACTTTCGAAGTTTGACTATCACATGAAACTGATTGAACATTAAAGTTCCAGTCAAACACAAAACATGACTTAACCTTGGCAGTGTCATCACCGACAGGCCATTTGAAAGATCACTTTTAGTTTTCATCTCGCATAAAAACTACAAGATCAGATTGGTGTACTTCCAGCACTTGTCCAGTGTAATACTAATCATAATACACAGCTCCTTGGCATCTGAATTTAAAAGTTTCACTTTCCACTTGAATGTCACTGTTGGCATCAGTACAATCACTGTCATCTGATTCAGGGGGTGATGAGGAAAGCTTTCTCTTCTGATCACATGGGTTGTACTCTTTTATGAGACTATGTTCTTAAAATAAGTAACAGAAAAGAGCTAAAGATAACAAGTGTTGTAAAATTTAACAAATAATGTATATTCTTAGAATAGCAAATTAAATCCCCAAAAAATCCAGGAATTACAGACACGCGTCTTAGTAATTTGAAGTCCTGAATGAAATTCAGTAGAATTCCTGAATAAATCTAAAAACTGAAGGTGATGATGTTTTTATTATAGCTCCTAGAGTATTGATTCCTTTTTGTTGAATCACAGTAATATAATTCCATGTTTAAATTCACTATAAATTCCAGTGAATGTCTTTATCCAAGAATTTTATGAGACCATTTTTTTATTTCCAGAGAAAATAATCACTTCCATTCAGTAATTTGAAGATAAAATTCTGCCCAACTTGACACAACATAATATACAATTTCAAGGTGATAGATTATAAAATCCTCCTAAGTTACACTATATATAGTTCTTGACTTGACCTCTGGTCACAATTTGCATTTTCTAAAAAAAATACCCATTACCTAATGGAAATTAACCTTATAAAATGATCCTGATATTTTACACAACAATAACATGGATTAGGTATAATTGACTTAAAAAATTCCAAAACCTAGTCCCAAATAAACATATTTACATCTGTTAATAGTAAAACTGATTTTAAACCCATACATATGGAGAATAATTTAGCTATGTATTGTTTACAATGAATAAAATAAAAAAAGAAAAAGTCAATTAGGGTCAAGCAGAAATGAACATGGGCAAGGTCAAGTTAAACATTCAATTTTACATTATAATGGCATGTAATGAAATAAAATAAAACTAACAAACAAACAAAGTAAATTAAATATGCAAAACAAATTAACGTCAGAAGACTGGAGAGAGATGGTTGCTCAGCCTTTTGATTATTTGAATGCTTCTACTTATCCTGATTGTAAGCCCATTATTGTTTTCTGCAGGAAATATAAAGGTCAGCATAATTTATGCTAGTTTGCAACATCTCCCAATAAGGACCAATGACATTGTGAAATGTCAGAGCAACAGCTAGTACATAGGTCATGATATGATCATCTTCTGCATCAGCAATCACACTTTCCAGTTTTAAATTTCAATGACCTAGGTAGCCATTTTTCAGAAATGACACAATATCAGATTTATGATAAATCGAGAGAGCTGCCTCTTCAAAATAATTGTTAAATCTGTTGTTGCAGTAACTTATCACCTTTATTCGCTATGCTGAGAGCAGAATGCAATCCATTTAGCTCAAACACCATTTTTCTCATCACCACATGATTCCATCACATCACAAGCTGTTCCGACAAATCTGGAAGTTGCATTTTTTCTGCCTTCTTGTGGAATCTTGAAAATTACTATCTCTGTCATGGCCAAGACATTTGATTTCTTTCTCTATGTCTTGAAGGGTTTGCTCAGCTGCCAAGCTTAGTCCAAGAAGATAGTGGGCATTACAATATATGAGGGGCCCAGAATGGTCTTAAGTGCTCACCGTTATGGATCACTGCCATCTCACCTCTATCTGCTTGGGTTTGATGTTCTGATTCAACCAATGTGTGTATGTGAAGCTTGCTCTCATGGGTTGATGATTCTTTCAAAGTTTTTCCCAAGTTCTTCCTCCACCATTTATACTTGCTGCCATGTATAGCCTATATTGTGCTGAAAAATGGCATTAAACCATACGTCAACAACAATAATATAAGAAGTGTAAATATTCATCACTGTTACATGTAACTTGACGATATTCATCAAAATTGTAATTGAATTTCTTCATCACACTAGCACAATCTGTACTTGTTGATTTCTTCAAAATTTCCTGAATGTCTTAGTTTTCAGAAATCTCAAGGAGAGTAATAGCATCTTCAGCACCAACTGAAGTAAATTCTAGAGAGTCAGCATTACCATCCTCAAGAGTTATTTGACCAATCAGCTTTTGACCAATTTTTGTCATATCAGTATGGAGTGTAAAGTGTAAGAATATGTTGCTATCTGAATTTGCTCAAAAATGACTCATGTTAAACAATTCTGAACACATGGCAACACACTTTCTCAGTATTTGTATGAAGTACATGATTTGAGATCATTGTATGATATCAAAGTAGTCAGATGATGTCACTCCACTACCTTAAGGGGCAATTACAGTTTTTTTTTTAATTAAGTGACCTAATTCTGGATGAGTCTGAAGCTTGAACTTTTTTTTCAGGTTTGGCAACAAGTTTTTTTTTTAGATTTTGCATAACCTATTTTTAATTATTTCATTTCTCAGCTTGCTTTTTTGCAGAAATAATTGAAGTTTTCTCCCTCAGTATTTCTCCAAAATGGTACACTTTGTCTTTTATCTCAACAAACTCAGTTTCTGAAAATTTCTTTTTGGTCTTTGCTTTGCTTTTGCTATTTCTATTTTCAGCATCTGATTGTTTACTTGATGTTCCTTTACATTTTTCAAGGACAGGCAGATGTGGATATTTGGTGCTAAGGAAAGATGTGTAATTCTTTGGATTGCAATCTTTCTGTTTTTTAAGAGCTTGTGAATTTTCAACACTTCTTTCACAATAAGTTTTGATGATTACACATTTAAACACTTTAACCACATATCAAACAATTGAAAAGGCAGTTTATTTCTTGAACAAAAAGTTTTCTGCCTCAACAATGACTATTAGTCACTACACCAACAGATAGCTGGAATGATTTTTATCGAAAAGGGTTTTCCTATTTAATATTCCAAATGGAGACAAAAGTCTCTGGAACAAAGTTCATTATCTACAGGCTGCTGAAGAAAGTCTTTTGAGTTAGATTGTGGTATCTCCATCACAATTTTTAAAACAAAATTTTGGACTTGTGAAGCAAGACGAGGATAGGATTCATTCAAAAACCTGAAATGTGAAAAGTTGTCAATGCACTGAACAAATGAACAAAGCAAAAGAAAAATATTAAGAAGTAAAAGAATAATTTAAATAAATTGTTGTAGATTAGTTTTGTTTAGCCTATAATATTATTTCATTTTTAAAAACAGTCCTGTTTTGTGGTTAAGCACTGCTTGTTCTTTGATACCATAAATTGTTCAAAATTATCAGACAAAAATGTGGAGTAAAAAATCAAAACCACCTATGGCTGTCACGTCAGTACTCACCTTCTTAATATCATGATAACTCTACATTATATTCAACCATACAAATATAAAATCATAAATCTTACTCCAATTGCATTTTCTGTTTCACATAAACAGTATAGTTAGAAAAAAGCAAAGATAAAGACAAATGTAAATATCAAACATTAAAAATGAATCATTTTACTTGCAAAAAAAGGATATATAATGCATGGATGGAATATCGGAGGCCATAATATTTAATGGACTTCAGGTGGAATAAGCGGTAGGTCAGTCATTGCCGAAGGCTTATTCCCAGCATACTTTTAAACAGCATGATGGCATTAAAAATAATAATGCAGTTTATACAGAATTTATAATGAACAAGCTTGAAAATTATAAAAAATTTGTGTTTGAAATTGAGATATACCTAAAAAGCCATTTTGAAGTATTAACTGTGTACTGTTTGAAGCCTCCCCCCCCCAATTTACACAGTAAAGATAACATAGTGTAAGTCATCCTCTATGCTAAATATAGTAACCTGGGAAAAACCATACATAATTCCAAGCCTTACGAGATACACATGTAACATTTCGATGTTTGGACAAATTGTGCCCATTACATACCTCAAACATGTTTTTCAAAATGAAAATAAATGAAAAACTCAAAGATGTATGCATAAAATGATAGATTTGAATCAGTTCTTGTGACAAATGCATATTATTTATTGACTTTGTTACTTTTCCTGGCAGCCCATTTCCCTGGTCTGTTAGGTTAGCTTGGAACACCTAAATTTAATAAACTCACCATTCCTTTTTCAGGGTGGGTGTGAGAATGTAATTATCTCTCAAGATAATTTCTTTTTCTTTTATCACAAATATTTTCATTCTTCAAAAAAAAAATATAATGGATATAATATGGTGTTACTTTGTTATAAACCAGAAGATATTTGCTTCAGCTGTTTGAGAGATGTAAATTTAGCCCCAAAATCCCACACCCCTACCTCAGAATATTAAATTGTTGGTCCCTAATACAACATCAGTATACCATTGTATAATTTGCAGTATGTTAAGAAATACCATGGTACAAAATATTTTTTATGGTACCCAGCTCTAGTCATACAAAATCTAATATTAGAGTACAATAGGGTCATTCACACAAAATTACATATGCTGCCCTGTAGCATTAAAGATGCTTGAAAATAAAAGAAAATTATGAATATGGACAATGGGTGAAGTGGAAACTTGGTCCAGGCAAATCATTTTTTCCAAGGTCTCATGACCTGGCCAAGTGGCTGGGAAGAAGATTTGTACAGCCCTGGAAGTGTTTATATTTTGTATTACATGTAAAGCCATTTTGACTTTTGGATTTGCAGTTAACACAGTATACATGTATAAATGTTAATTACATTGACATAATTATTGTCTCACATTTAATTATTAGCATTTCACTTTTCTCATGCATTTGAAGCATGGGTAAGAGAGAAAGTCACTTTTTAGGTTGTTGTAGGTATGAATGTTGAGGTTTTGCATCTTTGTTCCTCTTTCACTGTTATATGTACAGTAATCAAACTTTTATGGCTGCATTTATCTGGCAGGGTATTTACAAGTTATGTGGTTTTGATTGATTTATTGGTACATTGTCAGTGAACTGGCTTTTGCAGTACTTTTATTAATTTTGTTAAATACAGTGTCCACTGAATTCTTCATTTATTTTGATTGAATGTTGCTTTTTGTTTTTGTTGAAATGACTTTTGTTCTAAATGCTGATGAAAACGGTTGAACTGCATGTTGTATTCCATCTTTTGCATAGCAAGGACCCATAATGCTGGTTGTAGAGTCCGAAGTCTTCCATAATCTGGTACCAGTTAAAAAAAATT
Organism: Potamilus streckersoni; assembly: GCA_016746295.1. Classification (NCBI taxonomy): domain Eukaryota; kingdom Metazoa; phylum Mollusca; class Bivalvia; order Unionida; family Unionidae; genus Potamilus; species Potamilus streckersoni. The sequence goes on from JAEAOA010001235.1 coordinate 885,608, forward strand.
CATCTGGCCCAGTTTTGTACTAAAATCCACAAGAAATATGGAAACTCATAGATAAGCTGCCATTTTTAGGGGAGAGGTTTGTGGGTGAGACAGTGGACTTGAAAGCTAGTTTATCTGACATCATCCTTTCCAGATCCCTGTGTTGTTGGTACCCCCATTCTGGATCCCCAAGTTGCTGGTACTCCCATTCTGGATCCCCAAGTTGCTGGTACTCCCATTCCGTTTTGTCATGTTGCTGGTACTCCCATTCCAGTTCGTCGTGTTGCTGGTAGCCCCATCTATATCCAATTAAATGAAAGCACAATATTGCTAAATTTTGCATGAAAATGATAGCATTTGTTAAAATTTTTAAACCATTCGTATGCATGTCTGAATTATGCAATGTCTTTAGCTGATCACATGGGCATCTGTTGATTACAGTGAACCATCACATTCTTTATTTAGTTAAATGAATTAGTTTGTGCGTGAAGAATTGAATTCTTTCATACTATATGTTTTGCTTAGTTACTTCACAAACCACCGATTACCAAAATTAAAATAGTTTTGTTGACAATAACACCATGAATTTAGTGGAATATAGTCTGCATTACCAAGAGGTATTTTGGGTACCATATTCATGGCAGAGTATTAACATTTGTACAGAATCCACCATAAAATGTTTATTTTGGGAAGTATAGTGTGAAGATCCTCACTTGTTACAGCATAGTAAAAACATGAGCGTCAGTTGTTTGCTTGCGCTACAATGACAGGTCATTGTTTTTCATTTTATTGTACATCTTTTACTTCTGTTACATTGATGGCTCTTGTAATATACGATTCATATTGGGGGACAGTGAAGAAAGTAATGTTGATTGTATAATTCATATTGGGGGACAGTAAAGGAAATGATCTAGACTGCATGATTCGTATAGGGGGACAATGAAGGAAATGATGTAGACTGCATGATTCATATAGGGGGACAATGAAGGAAATGATGTAGAATGTACGATTCATATGGGGGTGGGGAACAGTGAATGATCTAGATTGCATGATTCATATGGGGGGACAGTGAAGTAAATGATTTAGAATGAATGATTTATATTGGGGGACAGTGAAGGAAATGATATAGATTAAAGTAAGTATCACAGCATATGAATACCATTTCAAAAACTTGCTCTTCCACTGTCTTTCATAGTGTCTTGTAAAGTTTTCCTCCAGTCCAGTTTATGGTATATTTTATTCCGTCCAAGTTACTCCTTCTTTGGAGGAACATTTTATGTACTGATTGCCTAATTTTCATATATAAAATGAAATTATTGAATGAAATATTTTCAATCTATGCAATCCGTTGAATGAATCTTTATTAGTTGGATCTTCTAGTCATAAACAGGGGAGCTTAAAGGATAGCCTGTTGTCCATTGTCATACAGCTTTTGTCCATCATACCACAAGTTATCTCAACTCCTAAACTACTTCGAGGATTGCCATGATACTTACAGCTTCAGAATCTTGTTATTGCCACTCGTAAAAATTGATGGTTGCATCAATATGGGGTTTTCACTAAAAGACTTTTTATGAAGTCATATTTGGTACTGGTATGACCTTAAGTGTGACTGCCACAATGGCCAACTTGAAAATCTTATAAATGGCTGGTTGTCTTAACACTGCTTTCATGTTAAGACTTTGTATGCTGTCTAGTTTGTAGTAAGAAAACACTGGTGCCATTCTGTTATTGAATATGGCTACCATGGTGTCCATCTTGAAAATCTTGTTATTGTAACTCCTCCAAAATGTTATGAAGTTTTCACCAGATGTCTTGTTGGACCTAATTAAACTGATGCTTAATATGCCTGCCATGGTGTCCATCTTGAAAATCTTACTATAGGTAATATTAAATGGAAGATCATTTTGACATGGGCACTCTTTTCATCAGTTGTAGTGTTTAGTTTATCATGAATGACTGTGATGCAAAATGGTGACTATATGGCAGTCATGATGAAAAGTCTTTTTCTACTCCAGAATGGATTGTGATATCAACATGGGTTTTCACTGCTACACTTCTTACAATACCTAGTTGGTCCCAAATGGATTGATATTGACATGGGTTTTCATTGGTAGACTTCTTACAATACCTAGTTGGTCCTTAAGGAAAAAGTTTTCAAAATGAATGAGATACATGCATATTCTAATACTATGCAAGATGGCTCAGTGAAATGATCAGCTGTTGTGCGAGTCCAGTGAGCTTTAATTTTCTGATTTTTTTTTTTTTAAAATTACCTTTTGTATGTAATTTTTTTATTTAGGGGGGAAATAAATGAACTTAAAAAAATCATAATGGAAATATATTTGCTGATTTCAATTAAAAGTAAATTTCAGAACATGTTACTTTCATAAACAAATGTCTTTATTAGATGTTTAATGTTAGATTCCTTTCTTCATGAGAGAAATATTTGCCATCTATTGATTATCTTGAACATGTCAGAACATGTCAAACTTTATTTAGACTTGGCTCTATAGCCTTGATAGACTGGGCCAAAAGCAATCTTTGTGCTTAATTTTCTTGGACTTAGTGATTCAAATGCAGAGCATTAACACAGAGGTCAGTGAAAATCAAAAGTCTTCCAGTTTGCTCAGATCTGGATCTTTTAGATTAATCAGGTTATTAAAATAATGCCTATCAATTAGAACAAATTGTCTTGGAACATCAAAGGAAATGTGATAACTCCAGAATCATTTTAACTTGCAGCTGAATAAACTGGCAAGTCATGCAGTACTTACTCTGCCTGGCAAGTTGTGTTTACCCAGTTTGAATTAAAGCATCGTACAAGGTAAATAAACCCAGTCACTGTGCATCCTTATTCTCAATACAATTAAATGGTTGGATAACACAATCTGATATGTTTTACCTTAACAACTCGATCCTATCAGAAGCTTCCAGGGCAGTAGCAGGTGTGCTAGTTTCATGATCAAAAGGTTGTGGGTTAAATTCCTATCTTTGAATCAGCTCTGGTCAACTACCATGCTGTGTGCTTGGGTAATCCAGTTTACTCCTATTGCCTTGACAAGAAATAACTATGTTGTGATCCCTCCCCCGGTAAACTTAAGTTCCAGATCTGATCTGGGAAATTCGTTTAAGATTATTCTTATGGACTTTAGCAATAACCCTAACACTAAAATCATGAAGTCATAGATCAGTGTTAAATATGAAGTCCTCAGCTACAGGTTAAGTAGGGAAGGATATAAAAAGTTACTTGTTATGTGCCCCATAAAATTTGTGCATAGTGTAAACAAAATTAGCAAATAAAACCATAAAGTAAATGTTTGCAGGCTAAATGTGCCAGTATTTTGCATTTCTTCATTTACAACACTTAGCTGCTGTCTGATAAGACAGATTTCTCCTTAAACATTATGTGAACATTTAAGCATGAATTACAATGTGTTATTGCTGCCAGTATTTTGATTTGGTGGCATTATTTAATATTGTGTATAACTAAATATATTGAATCTAGTTGTGATTTTTTAAAATAAAAGTCTTCAGCAAAAGGTCTTTTCATTTTTATGTCTGTTCATTGCAAGAGAAACATTTGTTCCAGACATTGAAACCAAACAATGTTTTAGTATATTATTTTCTCAGAAAATATTTATGCAATCACATTATCATATTGAAAAAATATCTGCTACCTCTGAATCCAGCCTTTCTTGAAAGGTAAAAAAGAAAACCAGATTTTTATCTTAATACTATATAAAGGAAAGTAACTATTACATGCTATAACTTCCCTTTTCCCAGTTAGTTGGCCAGTCATATATACTGTAGAAGTTTAAGCATTACAAAGGAATGCTTACATATGCTGGGAAGGGTGGAATGGATTGATAGAATGTGATTGGGTAAGCATATTAAAGGAAAACATAATTTAAAAAAAATTCTTTTCTGTCGTATACATTATATACCCTATCACATTAACATTTGGAGAATAGGCATGAGGTGGAAATGCTTCAGCAGCCAACTTATTCCATGTCACCAAGTAACAGATGGCTGCTGTACTGAATGGATGAACTGCTTCTAACAATAAGAAGGGGGGATTCCTGTGGGATCCCACACCTGGCTATTGTCTATTGTTTTAATGTTTCCAGGATGAATCCAGGGAAAGTCGTAAGGTCATGCCCTGGACTGAAGTTGTGCTGTCATGAATGGGGTCTAGTAATCGTCTAGGCCTGACCAGATTTAGCCATCTCCTTTGTGAGGCCATTTCATGTAAATTAATCCTGCCAGCCGACTTACTCTGCATTTTGTTATGAGTTGTAACTGATCAAAGTGAATGCGAACAGTTGTGTTTTGATTGTCTATAGACGGAAACCTATCCTTAGAGATGAACCCAGGGTGCATTATTAGCACAGCTAAGCTGTCAAAGTGGAACTGCTTGTGGTCAGATCCATGGACAATGCATCCAACTTCACCCTTCAAGCTTAAGATAGTGCTATCAGGAAACAAAGTGAGTGTGATAACAATTTCAGAAAGGGTGTAGATGGAAAAATTAGCCTTGTTAAGACTAAGATAAAGTTCAGCAGTAAGCAGGGCCAGGATATGTCAAAATTCAATAAATCAGTAAGATCCTTGTTGCAGTCATTTTCATCAATTTTATGACATCTGAACTTGTGAAGTTGCTAAATGGTATCCCTTCATTGTGATAGAGGTTAACTTTTCGTCCCTAAAGAGGAACAGAAGGAAGTTGGTCAATTAGGACATGAAGACTGTAAGCTACGAGTTAACATGGCTCCTGTCATTGAAATGTACCACTTTTCCCTGTATGCCTTGAAAGTGGAATATTGTCTAGTTGTCTAGATCCTCTCTATGGCAGAAGTACAGACCTTTTCATACAGCGTATCCCAGGCATGAAGGAGCAGTGACCTGCAATGACAGGTATGGAATACTTATGACTTCAGCTGCTTGAACAGCTTGGGGGTCACTGATTTTACTGGGTACATCCATTACTAAATTGAGCAGAATCTAGACCCAGGAACTGTCCCATTGGAAAGGGGCAATCAGAAATATTTTGTAAATGCTGACTCATTTTGTGGATTTTCTGGATTAGTTTCAGGTATGTTGTTTGTTGAAATTGGGAGTAAAATAACTTGCATCATAAATCAGTGTTTGAATTTTAGGATGTAAATTCTTGACATGCTGAGTCACCATACCACATGCATTCTGGAGTGGAGATATGTGTGAAACAATACCTGTGAACTTTGGAAAATTGACCATAGCCATAAAAAAGTGCCCTAACTTAATAAATCAGGATAAACTAGGTACACGTTTATGTTTGACTGCAAAAGGGGGTTTTTCAGTACACTATTTCATTCACAGATTAAGAACTGATTTAGCTCAGAAACTATAACATATTACTGCTTATACAGCTAGAGGGTGGAATCTTATGTTTTCAACAGTGTTAAAACCTAGTGGAACAGGAAGAAAGAAATGTATACTTAAGTGTTCGGTAAATAATGTATTAGGACAACACCCCTCCCCTTTATGAAACCCCATTTTGGTGACAAAAAGGGAGATCCCCTTCACATAAAATTTGTGCAGCATTTCTGCAGTTTTGATTATTCCCAAAAGAAAAGAAAATTCCATAAATCTCTATTTTGAAGAGATAAAAACATGTATTGAAAGCAGGGCTTTTCATCTGGTGACAAAAACAAAAGAATTTTGAAAGTGTTGCTATATTATACTGACTGGCAAAAGTTGCTGGAGACTAAGTTAATTTATAATTTTCATTGATATAAGCAACTCTGCCCCTTAATGTGTTTTCACTATCTGCAGCAGTCAGTGGATCATGTCGGTAGATGATGAATATGGGTAGATGATGAATATGACGCTATTCTAACTTAATTGCAGCTAACTGGGGTTATACTCTATTGTTGAAGAAGTCAGCTAAAATATTTGGTGTCATTTGCATAAGTTGTTAATTTATGTTTATTGCAAACTGTGAGTGAGATGCACTTGGGACTGATTATGGATTATTTACCTAGATAACATGTTTTTGTGGTTTGAACTTAACTGTGTAACACAGGATACTGCTACAAGGATGCCAGTTGTTGACCGTAAAGTGCCAGAGACTCTTATATTAATGAAAAATTAAAATGTATAAAAGTCTGTATCAAGCATAAAGAATATGGCTAATCTAGCTCTGAAAACAAAGATTTATATCCAGCTACATCTGAGGCAGCTACCAGGTTATTTGTTGCCTTTGCTGCAGACAGTCATCAATACAAACTTATGAAATTCTATGTGCATATCTACTCTGAAAAATTTAATGAGAATTTATATTGATGGGCCCAGTGTTGAGAATTTTGATTTCAGGAAAGCATTTAAGAAATGGTCTGGGAAAAAAAGAGGCAGACATTGATGATGTGTCAGTGACATTGTTCATAAAGACTAAGCAGTATTTTGTATTATAAGTTATGGAGAAACACAGTGCTTGAGCTACTGACCTGAATGGAAAACTTCACTAAAGATGGACTGGGCTAAGACCAAGAGAATATATATTTATGTTTGACTCGTGACAAGATGGTTAACATTATTTGCAGTCTGTATAGCTTTGTTTTATTTGCATTACAAAGTGGACAGGAAAATACTGAAGATTTCATCACATCATGGACTTAATTTGCAAGTACTGAAAGCATATTGAAATTTAAATTGTGTTGTCCAATACTGTTACATTAAAGTGTGTCATACAATATTATATTGTCATCAAATCATGATGACTGAAGATAAATAACTAAGTGAATCAACAGAAGATGAGAAAAAAGAATGCAAATCTATATTATTTCTCACATGGGAATCTACATTATGCCCCAGTCTCATTTGTGGTAGCACTTACAAATGTACAACGGTTTCTACTTAAAATGCCTTGTGTTACAAAGACATTGACATTAAACTGTTCACAAAGATGAGGTAATATTCTCTGTCTGTACTTCAGACTTTGCTTCAGTCGGATGTTCAAGGTCTTGAACAGTTTCTGTACTGTCCAATTTAGTTTGTATACCCGCACTTGAAAAAGATGATCTACATGTGTCAGCTTTATTTTGATTATTAAGTTCTATATGATCCCATCTTGCATCATTGGTCTCTGTTTTCTGTCCCAATCCAAAACTATCAGCACATGCAAGATTTGTTCCATCCTTTCTAAATCCAGTGTTCACATCACGGTCTGTAATAAAGGTGTCCCCTGACTGATCAAACTGGTCGTCTTCCTGTGTTGTGTTATGTCTTGTAAGAATATCCTCTGTCCAGATAATAGGTAGAAGATCTCCCCACTTGGAAATTTGTGAGCATTTATATAGCTCTCTGAAAAAAAAGGTTGCTGTTTTTAAAGGGAACACAAGTTTGATTTTTGGTCATGAACAATTTTGTACATGATGTTAAATCTAAGAAACCTCTTGACTGTCATAACACCAAATCAAAGGTAATAAATAACCCCTTTTAGAAGAGCAAGAAGTATAACATAAAAGTCCATGGCCAAGCAGAATAAATGGGAAAGCTGGTAATTCAGCCAAAGTTTTAGTAAAAGAAATCAGAACTAAATTAATAACAAACCCACAATTCAACCCTGGTTTTAGTTTTAAAAAATACTTGAACTAATCAATAAATTTCAACAAATTTAGTTTTTCTCAAGTTATAGGAAAATATGTATAATGTAAGGTGTGTCCATTCTTATGTATAGAGACATGAAGAGGTAACCCTTTTTTTCCAATAAAATCTGGTGGGGATTTATAAGTACATAAGTAACATCAGCAGCACATATGCACATCCTGTGTATGTACAAAACTGAAATTTCTGTGCAGAAACCAGTGATTTTTTCTTCTTTCAGTCACCTTGACCTTATGACCTCAAAATAATTAGATTTCTTCCAATTGCAAGTTCCAGATATGTGATAATGTTGTAGGGTGGAAACAATTTTTTCTTCTTTCAGTTACACTGATGCTGACATTTTAATCTTTGACCCTAAAATATACCAGGCTTCTTCAGTTTGGCAACCACAAATAAAAATAAACCATTGTTTTTGAGTGAAAGCCATTTTTCTTCTTTCAGTCACAGTGAACTTGCCCTTTGTCTTTGAAATCAATTGGATTCATCCTAGCTCCATCTGCAAGCAATCCAGTGTTTGGTAACTCTAAGATGGTAGAAAATGAATTACTGTGCTGAAACCATCTCTCCACAAAGTTTTATTACCTGCAAATGGTGAAGAACTTAATTTATTGCACATCCAGCTTTTTTCTTGTTTCAGTCACAGCTACAATGACCTTTGACATTTTGACCATGAAATTGAAATGCAAGCTATTCTGAAAGTTTGGTAACTCTAGATAATGGAGATGTTATTGTGTTGAAAATATCTTTCTTTTTCAGTCATAATTATCTTGAACTTTGACCTTTTGTCCCCTCTCCCTGGCAACACAAAAAATTCCTGTTTTTTTACCCTGAGTGTATGCTTTCCACAAAGTTTGATAAATGTTGATGGGTTGAAAGCTTGTTACTGCATAGAAATCATTGAACTGCAGTTAGTGACCTTGACCTTAGACCACAGAATCAATTAGACCACAGAATCAATAGGATTGTTCCTTGCCCCATTCACAAAGTCTGGTAACTGTAGAGACAAAGCAATCCAGCTGTTGACCAATCTGGTGGAAATAAAAATTAAAAGAGCATTTTGAATGTAAGCCAAAAGTGCCAGAAAAATGTCAACTGTGGTTTGGCAAGATTGCTGAGGTTTATTTTGTCCAAAACAATTCAGTATGGCACATTAATTGTATCTTGGGGGCCCCGAGTGGCCGAGTGGTCCAAAGCGATGTCCGTTACAAATCACTGCCATCTCACCTCTGTCTGCGTGGGTTCGAGTCTAGGATTCAGTGAATGTGGATATGTGAGAAAGCCTGCCAGTAGCTTCTTGTGGGTCGGTGGTCCTTTCCGGTGATTTCCCGGTTTCTTCCTCCACCATTAATACTGGCCGCCATGAATAGCCTATCGTGTGCTGAAAAATGGCGTTAAGCCCAAAAACAACAACAACAGCATTGTATCTTGTTATATCATTCTAAAGTAATAATTAAACACATAGTATATCACAGAAGTGTGAAATATAGGTGATTGTTGATGCATGACAGCTAGATGTATAGACACCGACATATCAATTCACAATCTGGAACTTAAATTGTTTTGTGTTTCTTCATGGATTCCATATTCTTTGAAGAAACTTGGTACAATAGTAGATGTAAATAAATAGGCAATAAATCAGTTTCAAAAACATTCTGATATACTGTGAATGAAACTGGATATACAACAAACAACATAGTTACTAATGAATCTAATTTTTCTGAAACCTTTTGAGAAGGCAAGAAAAAAGAAAAACCTACTGCACATACCTGGAGTGTTTTGATTTGGTGATGATGACCTGGTTTAAATAACCATCTGGACAGCAGACTTTGCAATGTGTGTGGTCTGACGCACATACTGATGGTTGAATCAGTCGTGGCCACTGGCTAGTACCTGAATGAAAAACAACTTGTTTGTATAAATAAGAATCCACTACTGATAGTAGAACTTAACTGGTAACTGAGAGGTTCATGCATTCTGCTTCCGAACCTTATACTAAAGGGAGATCTCTCTTCCTAATGACCGTCTAAGTCAGCAGACAACTTTTAGGGTGGGCTGGATTTGTGATTTAGTAGTAGTTCTCTAAAGGTATTATGACTGGGTCCTGTATTTACTGGTGAATTTACATAACATGAAATCTTATGAATGACACAAAGTATACATAAAGCAATACTGTATAATATTTTCTATTTTACACTATTAAAAGATAGCCCCCATTAAACTGAAACTCACTTTAAACATGGAAATGTATTTTGGCCGCCAAATTGCTGATGCATGCTGGACAAGATTATTTATGGCTAGACGATAATGTAGTAGGCTTATCAGAAATAAAATGTTCCAATAACATGCATTGTTAAAACTTAACACATGCACCGGCACAAATTATGGCCAAAAAGCAAGCAAGCAGTCTTTGCACCATTTAAAAGAGTCAGCTTTAAGTAAATTAGTAAAAACTAAATGCTTGTTTATATGCCATTTAACACAGATTATGTCCACAGTATATATTTATTAACTGTTGTTGATGCTACTTGTTGGTACAAATGAACAATACTTGGGCTTTTTTACTGAGTATGTGGTTTCATTTTTGAAGCTTTGCCAATAGAGACTGAGAAAGCAGTACTCTAAAAGACAGATTCATTCCAGTGATTTTCAAAACAGAAGTGATTACATACATTTATTTTAAGTAACAATGGCTGTTGTTTGTTTTCATTTGAATGCCATACCATTAAGAAAGATCATAGGGTAAATGAGACATATAATAAGGAATGAATCTGTGCCAAAACCAACAGGAAACAAATAGTGAAAAATTCGGAAAAGGAACATCTACTGTTTCAGATATTCTAAAGAAAATGTAATTGTACACATTCTCTATCTGTGAAACTTCATTAAACAAAAAAACCCCCTTCGAAACTGAAAAATAAATCTGGTCCCAAGAGTTTTCAATTTTAAGGGCTTTTAACTGATGAGGTTTGCAGTCAGACTCAGAATGTTGGTTTGGTAAAAAGATGGGTAGGAATTTGGGAATTAACATATTGGTAGGAATTTGGGAATTAACAGATGCACTAGCACATATTAACAGACATCTAATTTGAATTTTTCATACTGATTCTTTATGCACCCCCAGGCATTAACCAATGGTTTCATGTCTACATTTGTCAATATCTACCCTTGGCATATGTAGCCAGCCAAAGCAGTATTCTGAAGGTGTCCTCTTGTGGATTAAAGAGTTACTATCTATAGCAAGCAAATCAAGTGATTAATGAGAGAACTACTGTGGATTAAAGAGTTACCATCCATAGCAAGCAAATCAAGTGATTAATGAGAGAACTATGTTTAGTATTCAATATAAACATATTCTGTGATGTTCATCTGCCATGACTCAAAAGAAAAACTTGTGTTTAAGTTGAAGTGGAGAATCTGATGTTTGACATACTGTCTACACAGTAGGCAAACATTATTCCAATCTATGTTTCCTACATAAATATAATGATCAATCTGACTGGATCAGTTTCTTGCAGCTGCATTCAATGAGAGATAGAGAAAGAGGAAGAGAGAAACAGTAAATATATAGCAAGCTAATACAAGGGTTAATCTGAAAGAAGGTGAATCATTCACTCTTGTCTAATGAAGATGATTTCTTTACACTAAAAATAAAACCAGATCAAGTAAAGTTTAAAAACATAATCTGTAACAAGCACTGGTGGAAATGTAGAGTCAAAAAGTGTCAAATGTCTACCCAGGGGATAACAGAAATGTGGTCTTTATGGGCAGGTAGTTTTTATGTACAGGTAAGTTAGCCTGAGATGGATAGATAGATTAAATATATAGACAAATGTAGATAGATAGTTACATAGGTAGATAGGTAGGTAAAGCGATAAAGCTATATATATATATATATATATATATATATATATATATATATATCTAGACTGCATAATCATAAAATAAATTTAAATAAGTGCCAAAGATTAAGCCTTTAAAAGCAGTGCAGGTATATATTTCTGATAAAGCAGAAATTATTGTCTGACAATCAGCAGTTGCTTTATATAGTACGAGAGGGTCAAAATGATAAAAATAGCAATCACTGGTGTTTGCTCCCATGCAAAATGTTAAGGAGACTGAAATGAAAAGATAGTGATTTTTATGGGCAGGTTGATTTTATATGTAGGTGGTTGCTAGACCAGGTTGGACTTCTTTTTCTCATACAATTCACAAGCACTTACCTTCATTACGCTTGCCTCTCTTTATAATGATGTAAGAATATCTTTCCTGCTCTGGTTGGCCCTGACAAATGAAGGGAAATAACTCTAAATTTAATCATGAACCAAGAATGCTGATGTCTAAAATTTATATAAATACTGTGTTCAACAGATGTGCAGGCTGGCTATATACCAGAAATATTCCTGTTACAATATATTTATGAAAATGCATCTATTGTTCTGAAGAATCCAAATTACAACTGTTTTTCTGTATCTATTTAAAGTTGCAACATTAATAAGATATTTTAGAGAAATACTTAAGCAAATGACTTTAAAAGATTTTTTTTACTACAACTTTCCCCAATGTTACGAGTCTAAGCTCTTAAGTAAGTAATAAAAAAGAGTGAAAACTACAAGCTTTGTAAAATTTAACAAATATATTTATTTCACTAGAATACAAAGTGAAAATGAGAAAAAAGACTTAAGGTATTGTGAATTAAATCCCCAAATAATCCAAGAATTACAGACATAAGTGCTAGTAATTTAAAGTTCAGAAAAAAATCCCCAAACTGAAGCTGATGGCTGTGGTAGCTACTGAAGTTTTGATGTGTCAACAGCCTCTTGTTGAATCACATAAATATACTTCCATATTTGCATATACAATAAATTCCAGTGAATATCTATCCAAATTTTTTTATCAGAACACCTTTGTATTTCCAGAGAAAATAATCACTTCAATTCAATAATTTGAAAAAAAAAGACTCCAGCCCAAAATAAATAAAAATACAGGTCACAACATATAACACAACTTGAAAGTGCTAGATGTTAAAGCATAAATGACCATGTCCTCACAATAACAAGATTATGTAGTTCTCTACTTGATGTGATGTGATTATGATTTTTAATGTAGCTTTAACAATTTTTCAGTCATATCGCTACGATGTCTGCAATGTGGCAGTTTATAGTGATGTCTAGCACAGACATGAAGCATGATGTCCCAACCAGCCACATTATCCTGACACCAGACTGGCCAGTCCTAACACTAACTTCCTAATGATGAGTGTCAAGTGAGGCAGCTATTAGTACCATTTTTGTAAGTCTTTGGTTTGATTCGATCAGGGATCAAACCGATGACATCCCGCATCCAAGGCAGATGCTCTAACCACTAGGCTACCGAAGCGGTTAGTTCTCTACTTGATCTCAGGTTACAATTAGCATTTTCTAGAAAAGTCATCATCTAATGGAAAATGATCTTCTAGAATCATCCTGATGTTTACAAAAGTGTGATTCCATAACCTGTAAAATTCACTTAGGAAAGTCCAAAAACCCTGACCCAAATAAACATATTTACTTCTTCTATTAATAAAGATCACAATATTAAACCAATACACATAGAGAATAATTTAGCTGGTCAAGTAGAAATGATTCCATAACCTGTAAAATTCACTTAGGAAAGTCCAAAACCCTGTTCAAAATAAACATATTTACTTCTTCTATTAATAAAGATCACAATATTAAACCAATACACATAGAGAATAATTTAGCTGGTCAAGCAGAAATGAACTCAGTTTTGGGCAAGATCAAGTTCAGAATACAATGCTACATTACAATGGCATGTAATGAAATAAATTTTTTTAAAAAACAACAAAGAAACAATTAAATTAAAGATACATAAAACCATGTCCACCAAGTCAATCAGAGGCACCATTTTGCAAGATAATACCTATGAATTTTGACTACTGCTCACATAGGACAAGCAGCGTAGATATTGATCTGCCAGTGCATTACTGTATTGCAAATATCTGGGTCTATCCTGTTCGCAGTAAGGACAGCATTACGAACAAGTAAATATGTTACATAAATTTGACTGTCCATTATCTGCAGTCTTTATTACCTTCCTGTATGCTAATTGTTTGAGATCTACTTCAAATGTACATGGAACTTTCTCTAAGGACTTCTTTGGGCACTGAAGATCATGTGGACACTGAAATTGCACAGATCAGAGCAGTCAGTACTGAAATTACATATACAGACCTGAACAGTCAATACTAAAATTACATACAGACCAGAGCAGTCAATAGTGAAATTATATACACAGATCAGAGCAGTCAACACTTAAAATTACATACACAGACCATAGTAGTCAATACTTAAATTACACTGACAAGAGCAGTCAGTACTGAAATTACATATACAGACCATTGCAGCCAATATTTAAATTACACACACAGACCAGAGCAGTCAATACTGAAATTACATACACATACAAGAACATTTAGTACTGAAATTACATACATTGACCAGATCAGTCAACATTTTTTACATACACAGACCAGAGCAATTGATACTGAAATTACATATATAAAGCAGAGCAGTCAAATCTGAAATTAAGTACAGACAAGAGAAGTCAATACTGAAATTACATATACATACAAGAGCAGTCAATGCTTAAATTACATACAGACCTGAGAGTTAACGTACAACATGAGAAAGTACATATAATCAAAAGTAAAAGCTGAATAATGGCCTGTAATGAATATTGCTTGTGACTTGTTCTTTATATCTTAGGTACATCAATCAGCACTGAAGTAATGAGTTTAAAAATAATTTTCTTTTTCACAAAAGATAGATGAAAAATTAGAGAACCTAATGTTTAATAATAAGCAGTGTGCATATAACCTGACCAGTACTGAATAATTGCAGAAAAACATCAATCAAATGGATGCCATTACTCTAGACTTTTTGGTCATATAGACCAAGACAGTATCCCCTGGAAAATGGATGCCATTTCTCTGGACTTTCTAAACAATGTAGACCAACAAAGTGTCTCCAAGCTTCCAGATGCCATTTCACTGAACTTACTGATCATGTTGACTAGTGTCACCTGGATACACTGTTTTTTTTGGTACATTTTTTCCAAGTTATCTGTAAAATCAAGTATCCAAAAACAAAATCCACATTTCCTGAAGGTTTATGCTATCAATATTATACAATATTGATGAAAAATGGCTGATTCACATCCTAATTTGTGCAGAAAAAATCCACTCAACCATTTAAGGAGAAATCTGTCATAAAATGTATCAGCACAAAATTAAGGTAAAAGAAAAATAATAAATCATTTTACTTAAGTGATACTTGCAGTAGTAAAATTTATCTGAATGGAAATTACTTACAGGTGCAAACACATGCCCTTCTGGTTCTTGGTCTTCAGTTGTTTTCTGAAGTGAACAGTTAAAAAAAGCTTGTCAATGTTATATGTCTATGCATTAGTATATTTCAAACACAAGTTATAAGTATGTTTGGGTTTTCAATCACAACATACCATATCTAAATGTTCCAAATGCTCACTGCATACTATACAATACCTATGGTGGCGCTCACCAGTTATTATGTACTTTTGAGAGAGTGATGTATGTAAGGTGAAGTTGTTTGCATTTTAAACATGCACAGTAGAGAGAATGTTGGCATACCTATATACTACTTTCATGTAATGTGGCTGAAATTTCTTTGGATATTGTACTTTTGGATATTTTAATTGATCTTAGCACACTGATAATTAAAATGACTGCTCCCTTGTGCTCCAAAAATCAACCTGAATTTCTCTAAAGTACACTAAGCTTGGCAGCTATGAAAATAGGGAAAATGAATTTTGCCAAACTAGACAGTACCAGCTTCTAAAAGTGCAATGAATGAATTTCCAAATACATAAAATGTAAAGAAAGTTATTGGCTCTTTTTTGTACAATTTACCTCTGAAGTTTGGGAAGTGAAAATGAGCAAGTAGAGCTAGCACTTTTTTGAAAGGTGCACATCTGGAGTAAGGCCAAGCTGTATACTCTCTAACCCATATTACACCCATCAATCATACACCAAAATAAAAAGAATGAAAGGTTCTTTGAACAATACCTAAGATATAAAAAGTTTTTTTTAAATAGCCAGTATAACTAGTGAGGAAACCTGGGGAAATTCTTTTTCTTTAAAATTCTAACCCTATGCTAAATACGAAACTGTAGAGCGCCACCTAAATGGCAATAAGGCCAATTGTACCTTAAGTGGCATGGTCTAAAGCTGAGCTTTTATGATTCCTTAGCTTGTAGAAAATAATGGGCAAGTATATGTTTTTGTACCTACTGATGTTCAATTTGTATTAATTAACTTGCAATAAGTTGACAGAAACAGCTTAAGCAACAACAGTGTGTCCAACTCCACATGCCATACTTCCTTCATAGTAAACTCAGCCAATTTTTCTCTATTTGGACTTACTTTGGCAATGCCAACATAACAATCTTCCTCAACTAATTGTTCCACGCCAATGCTGCTGCCATAATCACCACCACCATCATCA
Organism: Potamilus streckersoni; assembly: GCA_016746295.1. Taxonomy (NCBI): domain Eukaryota; kingdom Metazoa; phylum Mollusca; class Bivalvia; order Unionida; family Unionidae; genus Potamilus; species Potamilus streckersoni. Next base: position 901,771 of record JAEAOA010001235.1, read on the forward strand.
TGTTGTGTGTCAGTGTAGTAGCTGTATAACATGGTTTAATAACTCTAGGATTTGGTTTTGGTGTGGAAGATGTAGGATTCCATGTAGTGGCTGTAGGATTAGGTGTAGTAGCTATAGGATTCAGAATAATAGGTGCATCATAGTGTATAATAGCTGGAGGATTCAGTGTAGAAGTTGTATTATTCAGTTTAGTAGCTGCAGGATTCAGTGCAGTAGCTGTAGGATTCAGTGTAGTAGCTATAGGATTCATTGTAATTTCTGGAGCAATCAATATAATAGTTGGAGGATTAAGTGCAGAAGTTGTAGGATTAGGTGTAGTAGCTGCTTGATTCAGTGCAGTAGCTGTAGGAGTCAGTGTAGTAGCTGTATGTAGTAGCTGGCGGATTCAGTGCAATAGCTGGAAGATTTGTGTAGAAGCTCTGGGATTCAGTGAGTGTAGTAGTAGGATTCAGAGTAATAGCTGGTGCATTCGGTTTAGCAATTGTAGGAATCAGAGTAAAAGTTGGAAGATTCAGTGCAATAGCTGGAGGACTAAGGGTAGTAGCTGTAGGATTCAGTGTAGTAGCTTCAGGATTCAGTGTAATAGCTGTAGGCTTCAGAGTAGTAGCTGGAGGAATTGAAAGAACAGTTTTCAGTAACTTTTTTGCCAACTGTAGGATTCAGAGTAACAGCTGAAGGATTCAGTGCAATAGCTGTAGGATTCAGTGTAGTAGCTGATGGATTTGATACACTAGATATATAATTTGGTGTAGTACCTGTATGATTCAGTGTAATAGCTGTAGGATAAGGTGTAGTGGCTGTAGGATTTGTTGCAGTAGCCATTGGATTCAGTACATTAACTCTAGAATTCCATGTGGCAGCTGTTGCATTTAGTGTAGTAGCTTTAGGATTCAGTGTAATAGTTGTAGGATTCAGTGTAATAGTTGTAGGATTTGGATTAATACTTGGAGGAGTGGAATAATAAAGTGTATGTCATATGTTTAATATTTATCTGTCTTACGTGCAGTATGAAGTCTCTTGCCTCCATTATCACACTGTAGCCAGCAAATGATCCAACTTCCACTAAGACCTGCAATGAAAATACAGTACTAATTAGGAATGTCACTGATTATTAGACTCACATAACTTCCACTAAGACCTGCAATGAAAATACAGCACTAATTAGGAATGTCACTGATTATTAGAATCACACAACTTCCACTAAGATTTGCAATGAAAATACAGTCCTAATTAGGAATGTCACCGATTATTAGACTTACATAACTTCCACTAAGACCTGCAATGAAAATACAGTACTAATTAGCAATGTCACCGATTATTAGACTCACATAATTTCCACTAAAACCTGCAATGAAAATACAGTACTAATTAGGAATGTCGCCGATTATTAGCCTCATAACTTCCACTAAGACCTGCAATGAAAATACAGCACTAATTAGGAATGTCACTGATTATTAGAATCACACAACTTCCACTAAGATTTGCAATGAAAATACAGTACTAATTAGGAATGTCACCGATTATTAGACTTACATAACTTCCACTAAGACCTGCAATGAAAATACAGTACTAATTAGAAATGTCACCGATTATTAGACTAAAAAGTTCCACTAAGACCTGCAATAAAAATACAGTACTAATTAGGAATGTCACCGATTATTAGACTTACATAACTTCCACTAAGACCTGCAATGAAAATACAGTACTAATTAGAAATGTCACCGATTATTAGACTAAAAACTTCCACTAAGACCTGCAATGAAAATACAGTACTAATTAGGAATGTCACCGATTATTAGACTCACATAACTTCCAGTAACACTTCCAATGAAGAACATGTAGTGATCAGAAATTTCACTGTTAGAATCTTACCAGATTTCAAAAAGCTCAACCATACAGCATGCATGTAAGATTCTAAATCCAAAGGCAAACCATGAATATGAAAATATTTTCTGAGCCAGCAGGTCAAAAGTCTTACAATTAAAAATGAGTAAATAATGTCAAAACTACTTATAAAACTAAGTTCGCACAATGCTCTCTGACTATGTACTATTCTGAGTTTACATCATTATCAACATTTTCCGAAGTTGTATGGCTCATAATACAAGCTCAGGCTTGAATTCTGAAAATTTAGACATTGAAAGTTATCAATCCCTTGCAGCAAAATTAAGTTAATATCACAAACTTTTTAGGATTTTCTCAAGTAAGGAAGATCTAGTCACATGCACTTGTGGAAGGGATAATCAATTCATCTGACTGAATTGGGGACAATGGGTGTCAGAGTGGTCTAATGTGCTTACCTTCACAAACCACTGACGCCTCCCCAATGCCCATGTGGTTTTGAATCATAACCCAAGCAATATTGGTATGTGAGAAAGCTTGCCAGTAGTTTCCTGTGGCTTAGTTATTCTTCCTGGGTTCACTGTTCATAAAATATTCTGCCATGTATAGCCTATCATGTGGTAAAAAAACTGGCATTAACCCACCCACAAAACCAACCAACTCAATGAACAGTAGGAGTTGCTTTCTATTCTTGTGGATGGAATCATCAACTCATTTGAACTGAACTGTATCGGTGTGTGTGTTTTGGATTTTTAATGTAGCTTCAACAACATTTCAGTCACATCGCTAGGATATCTGCGGTGTGACAGTTTATAGTGATGTATAGCACAGTGGCAGGTTGCCATAGATATGAAGCATGATGTCCCACCCAGTCACATTATCCTGACACTAGGTCCACCAGTACTACCACTAACCTCGTAACACTGAGCACCAAGAGAGGTAGCTGCTAGTACCATTTTTACAAGTATTTGATATGACTTGACTGGGGTTTGAACCCGTGACCTCACAGATCTGAGGTGGATGGTCTAATAACTAGATGACCGGAGTTTGTGAACTGAACTTTAGCAAGGCTTGGTTACATTACATACTTGGATAAAATAAGCAGAACTGTAGTAAATATAAATGACTTTTAAGTTTCAGACAACTGTAGTTGCCAATAAGCAACTTAAGTCCAAATATCCTCCTCCTCAAAAAGTATTTTCTTAACTGTGCTGAATACAGCAGAATTAGAAAAAAACATCTATCATAATGAGTCATGCAATTGCTAGCAAATTTTGTAAATGTTGTTGATGATGACAATGAAGTAATAAAATTCTTCCTGCCTTTTGCAAGCAAATAAAAACCACAATATGAAAGATTATTAAAACTCATTTACCAACTGACAACAGATCAGAGACTACATTTATCAAAAACAAGTAAAAATCTAAAAAACTAGGTAAAGCAGACTACTCATATCAGATATATCTTTACTTTATTACCGACTGGCATAAAAATACTCTTATAATAAACTTTTATAGTAACCATTTTAACTAAAAAAATTATTTGTCACTTTCCTACTACTGTAATAATATTCTGGACACTTTAAAGATCTAGCAAAGTTTGCACTATTTATGTTTGTTAATATTTTCTTTATTTGGAATACAATGACATATTACATCAATTTGCCAAAGGTTTGAAGCAAAACTTACACTTAAATTCCAGCAGAATTTGTCAGTAAAGTAACATTTTCAAAAGCACATTCAAAGCAACAAGTAAATTGTATTATATTTTTAATGCATGGAAGTGAAACAACAGTTCAGCATTTTCCAAGGTACCAAGATTCAGCAACTTATAAAGGATATGATAAGCAATCATCCCTTTTTTGAAAAAAATGTCTTTCTCCAACTGAAAAATGTAAGCACCTATTAAATCATCTATTCTTTAAGAAGAAAGAGTTCAGAGTATTATTGAAAAACAGTTCAACAGAAAGTGCATGTGTATGTGTCCATGAAAGTATGTAGTGATTTATGGCAACAATGTATATGATGCCAACTAAAGATAAATGTTTGAAAATATGTTTAAATGAAATGTACAAAATCCCAAACAAAGCTGACTGAAAAAAAGGATAAGATTTTCAAAATACCAATCATAAAATTCCCACAAACTTTCAACTAAATATAAAAAGCCATTACTTTTAGTATGTTACAAAGACAGAAGCAATTCATTTCCATTAATGAAAAGAAGCAAATTAAACCAAGTCCGACTGCAAATAACATAGACCTGGTCTATCATCAGGTTTGCTGCCTTACAGCACAACCACACAAGAAGGTCATTCAGTGCTGAGGCAATTGCAGTAGAGGATGGACAGATCAGGATCACAACTCATACCCAGGATCACAACCCATACCCTTTCTGTTGTGAGTCTGACATGCTGACCATTTAGCCACCACATAATGTGCTAGTAAAGTAGAGTCTATACTGTTTGTGCTGGTAAAGTAGGGTCTATACTGTTTGTGCTGGTCAAGAAGGGTTTATACTGTTTGTGCTGGTAAAGTAGAGTCTATACTGTTTGTGCTGGTAAAGTAGGGTCTATACTGTTTGTGCTGGTAAAGTAGAGTCTATACTGTTTGTGCTGGTAAAGTAGGGTCTATACTGTTTGTGCTGGTAAAGTAGGGTCTATACTGTTTGTGCTGGTAAAGTAGGGTCTATACTGTTTGTGCTGGTAAAGTAGGGTCTATACTGTTTGTGCTGGTAAAGTAGAGTCTATACTGTTTGTGCTGGTAAAGTAGGGTCTATACTGTTTGTGCTGGTAAAGTAGAGTCTATACTGTTTGTGCTGGTAAAGTAGGGTCGATACTATTTGTGCTGGTAAAGTAGGGTCTATACTATTTGTGCTGGTAAAGTAGAGTCTATACTGTTTGTGCTGGTAAAGTAGGGTCTATACTATTTGTGCTGGTAAAGTAGAGTCTATACTGTTTGTGCTGGTAAAGTAGGGTCTATACTGTTTGTTCTACTGGTTATTATCAACAAGCCACAAAATCTCAAATCTTCTAGCACATTATGTGATGGCATATCTGGTTCTGTGCAGTTTGCAGTTAACTCGACTTGCGAGCAATTACATACAGTAATTTGAATATGGTTATTGTTGATTTGCTGTACAAGGTGTTCCAGTAATTGCCATAAGTGATGTTAAGCAACATAATCTGCTTCCTTGTGAGCCTGACAACTTTGTGAATATTTGTAAAGGACAAGAGAGATTACAATTCTCATATATCAACAGAAGTTTCCAGCACCCCATTCCCCTTACTAACAACTGTTAACAAAAATTTGAGTCTTTTTTCCTATCTCACTGTCTTGCCTATGCAATGGGAAACATTTATAGACCTTTTTTCTCTAAAGTTAACAAATATAATGTGTACATTAATGACTCAAGGTATAACTATTCTTCATTTAAACTTTACAGATATATTGAACTTAAATGGAATCTCACCTTACAGGTAAACCAGCCATAACAATAAAAAGACAACAAAAAATAACTTTTAAAATAAAATAAATAAGCTACAGATTGTTTTCTAAGGTGTCTTGAGGGAGAAAACTGACCAGATAGTTCTGTGTCATGTTCCACAGCCTTTCAATTGTCTTGAGTCTCTCTGATCTATTAGGCTGCTCCAACAAGGTGTACCCACTGACTACAAGCTCAAACGTATTCTGAAACAAAATTATTTTGTTGTATAAGAATAATTATTTCATATTAAAATTTATGACACAAGTTGAATAATTCATATTTGGCAGCATTTCTAAGGCAACCAAAATTTAATATAGTATCTTGATCAAATGTATATGATTATCAGACAGTGTAATTATTATCAGACAAAGCAGCATAATTATCAGTACCATTATCATCAAAGTGCCATTACCATCAAAGAATCATAAAAATATATCATTATTATATGACAAAGTGCCATTATTTTCAAAGTGCTATAATTTTCTGACAAAGTACCATTAAATTTAGTACCATTACTATCAAAGTGCCATTATTTTCAGACAAAGAGCCATTTTTATCAGTGAAAACACCATTTTTTTAAAAGTGCCATTAATATCAAAGTGCCATTATTTTCAGACAAAGAGCCATTTTGTAAACAAGATGATACAGAATGTTTGCCAATGCTCACTTTTAATCAAAGTTCTAAAGTTTTCAGGTTTATTATTTTGGCCATATATATATATATATATATATATATATATATATATATATATATATATATATATATATATATATATATATATATATATATATATATATATATATATATATATATAAAGAATACAAATCATATGGCGAATAACAACCCTCTCAAGCGTACTGGATCCACCAAGGGATCACGTCTGTCAGGGATTAATTAAAATAGATGCAATAAACTGACGACGAACAGTACGAAACTAGTAACTAACTAGCCTAAGCGCTTTCGACTCTTAATGAGTCTTTTTCAAAGGCAAATACAAAACATAGTTACGACAAACAAATAAACACAAAAACGTTGCGTTTGTAAACCTCTACATTTCTATCTTCACATGTGTTAAAACTATAAATACAACCAGCTTGTGTAGACTAGTTGCGGAAACTGAAAACGTTGTATAATTCCCTAAAAGTCTACAAGCCAAAGCGACATCTATTTTTATTTTGTGTACATATGTAACGCAGATTATATCCCGGATATTTGGTTCTATACCGGTTATTCTTATAGTAAAAATTGAAGGATAAGAAGATTTAGAAAATGTTAAATTCTACTAGTGCATAGTTTTCATTTTCTAGTCTTCTTGGTTTAGACCGCTTGGTTTCAATGTTCTAAGGCGGCGTATCCAGTATGATTCCTTTTCCTTCCTGGTTTCGGAACTCCAGCTGTGGTTGTTGGCAATAGCGATAAGTATTATATCACTGAAAGTGTGGCCAGGGGAGGAGAAGTGTTCTGCGACCGGGCTTCTGTACAGCTTTTTTGTCATCCAATCAGATCTATGAAGGTTTATCCTTATGTGTAGCTTTTCAGTTTCTCCCACGTACTGAAGGCCACAGATCTTACATGTGATGAGATAAATCACATTCTCTGTTTTGCACGTTTTGTTTGGACCATGTATGTTTAGTTTTTCTTTAGTCACTGTGCTAGTGAATGTCTTGGTCTCTATCATATGTTGACAGGTTTTGCATCTTTTATCGCCACAGGGTCCAGATTGACTAGGTTGGTTTTGACTAGCGATTGTTGTTAGCTTGGCCCTGACTAGGATGTCCTTTAGGTTTTTTGGTCTCCGGTAAGCTACTACAGGTTTGTTCGGAAGTATTAGGTTTAGTATGTCTGACGATTGCACGGTTGGCCAGTGGTTTGCGATGATTTTACCTACTTTGGGATTGTCTGGGTGATAGGTCAGAATAAATGGTATCCTATCAACCTTTTCTTTCTGTCCATATCTGAGTAGGTCATCACGGTTTGTTTGTTTGGCCCTTTGGATTGCCTCCGCAATCAGGTCTTTGTCGTAGCCTCGGTAAATTAAATGTTTAGCCAGCTCTTCAGACCTTTCTATGAATCTTTCATCGTCGGAGCAAATTCTGCGTATCCTCAGTGCCTGGCTATATGGAATGTTCTTAATGCAGTGTTTTGGATGACAGCTGGTTGGGAGAAGATACTGGTGTTTGTCGGTTGGTTTCGAGTAGATGTCTGTGTGTAATTTGTTTTCCACCAGTCTGGTTGTTGTGTCCAGGAAAACATGGTTTGAGTTGGAAATTTCTGCCGTGAATTTTATTGAAGGATGGAAGTTGTTTGCCTTTGAAATGAAGTCATCCAGACTTTCTCTTCCATACTGCCACTTCATTTCTATATCATCGATAAAGCGTACCCACTGGTATGGTGTACGCTCAACCGATGCTAAGAGCTTTCCCTCAAGTTTTCCCATGAAAATGTTAGCATACGAAGGGGCCATTTTAGTACCCATTGCAGTTCCATTGATTTGTAGGTAGTTTTCTTCATTAAATTCAAAGTTGTTGAGTTTTAGGACAAGCTCCAGGAGTTGGATTAAGAAGTGTGTGGGTGGATTGTTTACAGTACAAAGGGCCAAACAAACAAACATCTATATATATATATATATATATATATACATACACATACACACACACACCTCTTGAACGCTCCTCCTTTACTCCTTATGGTCAGAATCCGTCGGCACTGTTAAGTTTGCATTCAAAAGTAATCATCACGAAAGGCCTCCCTGTGACCAGCATACGAGTACAAAATTATAAAATTTACCCCTCACAAGTAGCCACATTTTATTTTGTAATGTTTCCAGAACCTGCATTTTATTCATAACATGTTAAGCAATCCAATTTCTGTTTCCCCGATGTCAGGTTTTTGTTACTGGAAAAAGTGTCAACTAAAGTACATGTACCACTAATGTCAATATTATATCATTTATGCCTCATGAGAAACCACATCTATTCCATAAAGCCACGAAAGACTCACATTTTAATCCATACAAAAAGGTAAGTACAAATAATCTGATTAGCCTTACTGCTGTGTTATCAGGAGATGTCAGGTTTAGTCACTCTAATAATTGTTAGGATTACAATTATTGAACAGTAATAACCGCTGAGAAGTGGCAGTATTGATGTACAATACACAAATCAGGGGGCTTGCCAAACAATTTTAAGTAGAAAAGACTCAAATAAAACAATTTTATGTTGAAAGACTAGAATAAACAACATTGTACCTGATATGGAAGTTATTCAGCAGCAATAGGAAAATTGAGCAAATGGAAAGAGAATTATGTATGTACCAAGATTTAAATGACATTTTTGAAGAATGGTTTTGCATTGTGCATGACAACAACACCTGCTCGCATACCATGCTTACGCCAAGAATGATAGCTATTAATGCATATTCAGTTGAAATAAGTATGTTATTTTAACAAGAACCATTTCAATAATTAATGTTACTTTCAAACGAAGATATTAAATGAAGATATTAAATGCTCTGAAGAATCTAGCTTTCTTACTACACACAGTACATATACTTCTTACAAAAAATTTAGTCCCCCTCTGGAAAGGCCACCTGTCTTATAAGGCCACTTTCCCAGTGCAGAAGGGGTGGCTGTATAAGAAAGGGATCACTGTATGTATTTATATATGTTGGTAACAAAAATTAATGTTGTCATTAATTATCTGAATTTTTTTTATTGGAATACATTAGTAGAAGGTATCATGAAAACCAATTCATCCAAATGTACTTCAAAGTCATTTCACTATATTGCTTCATATATTCCTGAATCAGCATATTTTGGCATCCAATAAACAGAATCTTACATCTGTGCTAATTCCAATTATGTTTAAGAAATGCTCTGAATAATTTAAATTTTTTGCTCATCAAAGCCTGAAAAAGAAAATAATTGACTCATTTCATAAATTAAATTTTAAATGAGCACTCATTTAAGTTACTCCATATATGCAATTGTTTTATTAAATTCTGTGATAATGCACTTACTTTTTCATCAGATGGTGAGAATTGTCTGAAATATACACCCCGAATATACATTTGTTTTTGTTCTTCACCATCTGAAATGAACAGGTAAAAAATATATGGTAAGATTTCTATTCCCAATACTGGCTCTTTTCCAATTGAAATAGTAAGGTTTATTCTAAAAGCAGACAATTCAGGGGCTAGATCCCCCCCTCGAATTTCAGGGGAAATTCTGAAACTAATCTTTTCTAGTAAAATGTTTCTTTTCAAATATTCAAACCTATTAACTCACAAATCCCAGATAAAACTTTTGGCTAAATAAACTATAAACTATCTGCATGCAAAGGTGGTGGTCAGGCAGAATGATCTCCCCTTGATATAAGACTGGCAGCAAAACCTATTACTATTGAAGCACATGGCATGCTCTCTATAAGGATATAATGGGGAGGGATAGCTAAACACAGCTAACGATCTCACATGACTGAATTGAACACTTTCGGATTAAGCATCTCTGAGGTAAAACCTGGAGAATGTGGATTCAGATCTCCATCCCATGTCATGGATAATATCAGAAAACAGTTCCGATAAAAGGCAATGCTCCTGGAAACTGCTCTAGCCGAAATGCATAAAATTTCATCAGAGTTTAACATTATGAAATGCATAAAAATTTGATCCGAGTTAAGAGTTATTTCTCGATATGCAGAGTGAATAACCCACTTACTCCAAGACAAACAGGTTTGTGCAGTTATATCATCTTGTCCCCATTTGAAAGGTAAGAGAAGGCGTGATCTTTCTTGACACAACGGCTAGGTTGTTTTAAGGTACCTCTTCAAGGCTCGTACTGGATCCTGTAGGTGGCCTTGAGTGGAAGTGTTTAGAATAGACCATGACTTCAGCACAAATATCTGGTTACCTATGGTTTGAAGCCTGTTCTTGGTGATGGATGAGGGAACCATCATAAGTGAAACAGACTGTCTTTTTGAAACTGCATGTAATTTGGGTCCTCTTATAGGCATGTACTTCACTAATGTGATATGGAAACAAGTCTTGTATGAAAGGTGATACAAAGATCCCCTAAAAGCAGTTTAAAAAGTGTTTTGTTCAACCATGTTAGTACTTTTAAGATAGGTTCCAGATTGGGCAGAAAGCTAACATTTTTGGTTGTATATGATCAAAGCTGGGGAAGAGGTAGAAAAAGTCCTTGGTCTGTCTCTTCATTGATGATGAAAGGTGTCATGGAGCGGTAACCTTTCATTGTGTTTAATGCCATGAAGAGGGACTTGGCTATTTCAGGCAGAGATGCTTGTAATGGTAGAATGTGTTCATGTGTACACAACTGTGTAAAAATTACCATTTGTTGTCATACAGAGTGGAGGGCCTTCTTGCTCCTCAACTGTTTATTTCTGAGGGCCTTTTTATTATGATGACCCAGACATGTCGGTTTAGTATGTCTGAGTTTTGTGTGAAACAACTGACATTGTGGTTGTTTGAGTAGATGAGTGAAATTCTCTATTTCTGTGGAATTTACACCGAGTCTGCAGAGGTTGTAGATCCACGTGTTCTCCCATTTATGCAATGAGGAGGAGGCTAAACTATAACTTTCTCGTTGGTATCACCTTTGGGACCAGAGGTAGCAGAAAAGAGGTACAGGTATCCAGACAGTTCCGATCTATGGAAAACACATTAATTGCTTATGGACTGGTGAGACAAAGGTTGGGAGCTAGGTACTACAACTTGTCACCAACAGGTTCACCAATGGTTGATCAGGTGCATATCTGAATGAAACCAAAGGATGGAGAAACCAATTTTTCTGCATCAGCCAATTGTTCCTGCTATTGTGTAGATGTCCAGGAATATGACAGACTTGGATGTGAATTTATTGCTGACAACACCACTTTAGAAAGTCCCATACAAGCATGTAAAGCTCATTGGACTTGGTTCATCCTTGTCATTGGAGACAAGTCACCACTGTAGAGCTATCAGATAGAATGAAGACTCCCTTTCCAGTAAAAAATTATTACCACCAGTTAAAGACTTTCAAAATGGGTTTCATCTCGAGCTGGTCCCAGATAGATCACAATCCACCGGATTCTTGAAAGGCATTAGAATGCCTCACTCAGCTTTCTGTATGTAGACTGAGGTATACCTGCTGTGAGTGCAGTTAGGTTGCTCCTGATTTTCATATGGTACCTCAGATTTGTGCAAATGAGGAGTGGTTGGTCCAGTGGATAAATTGTTGGGATAAAAGAATCATCTGTAATGGGCACGTACAAAGGCAACTTTATGATGATGAGGTCCACACTGCACTAAGCAAGCCTAGAATGTGAAGGAATTCTTGTGCTGAGAGAGACTTCCTCGAGAGTAATGAAACCACCATTATTTCAATGTCCATTTCCAACGGAGTTGTTCCCTGTTAACCCATGTGTTGAGTTGCATACCTAGATGAACAAACTGTTGAGATGGTACTAAGACAGATTTGTCCATACTGAGGAATAACCCTGACTGTAAGAAGTGTGGTAAGGGTTATCACATCATATTCTAATATAACTTGCCTGATGTTTTTGCAGGATGTCATCCAAGTAACTTGATGTCACTGCCTTGGAGATTGTCTGGACATGAACCATAATACGGTTCTTCAGCCAAGTGAAAGCCCCAGTGACAGAAGTCAAATGGGAGTGCTTGGAATTGATAAATGATGCTGGTGTAGGCAAAATGCAGAAACTTCCTGTAAGCCTTGTGAATGAGACAAGAATATATGCATCTGTAAGCCCATGCTGATTGTGCTCTCCCTCTTGAATGGCAATCAAAATGTGCCATGTTTTCATCAAGAACCAATGAACACGTATGAATTGATTATGTTGATGAGAGGGTTTTATATGCCATTTGCCTTTGTGACATTAAAAGGTCTGGAATAAAATCCAGAGGAATTTATTCATTGAACAATTCCTACTTTCTGCAGAAGTTTATTTATTCCTTGATGCAAGGTGGTGGCTTTAAATGGATCTGTTAGAATGTTGTAAATGATGGGACTCTGAACAGAGGAGGTATTTTGAAAGTGATGCAGAATACCTCGGAAACGACTTATTGGGTTCAATGATCATCATGGCAAATCTTGTCCCATTCGGCAGCAAAGAATTGAAGTCTTCCTCCTTCCAGAATCCGTAGGAAGGAGGGTGTGGTGACCTAATTTTTGAGAGATGAAGGTGGTTGAGAAGAGAAACTTTGGCATAAGCAATCACTACTTCTGTCTTTTGTCCACTTTGGTTTGTGACAATTGTGGTTTACAATGTGAGGAACTATGATAGGACAACCTCTTAGAGGTTTGTGTTCAAGTCATGTCTCCTGGTACCTTTTGTTGGTTTCCCAAAAGGTCCCTGTATCAGTGTTGTGGTTAAGGGGCAGGAAAAGTTGTCTCGTAAGTGGCTTGTTTGCATATTTCGTCAATCTGGCCATTGAAAAGCTGATTGGAGGTCAATGGTTGTGATCATAGTTTGGCCTTATGATAATCATTGGGGAAATTGGAGATAGAGAGCTGTACATCTCATTCCATCAACTAAATTTACAAATGCTGTGATGGCATTGGCTAAAGTATTTTGAGTAGCTCTGTTGAAGGCCTGGGCCATTCTAGAGACTGACTCCCATGCATGTTCCATGGTATCTAGATTGTGATTGTGATTATGATTTTTAGCGTAGTTTTAACACTTTTTCAGTCATATTGCTACAATGTCTGTCATTTGGCAGTTTATAGTGATGTCTAGTCTAGCACTGGGGCATCATGCTGCAGACATGTAGCATGATGTCCCACCCAGTCACATTATCCTGATACCAGGCTGACCAGCCCTAACACTAATCTCTTAATGCTGAGCACCAAGTGAGGAAACTGTAAGTACCATTTTTGTAAGTCTTTGGGATGACTCGACCAGGGATCGAACCCACAAACTGGAGCATCTGCGGCAGATTCTCTAACTATTAGGCCACTGGAGCAGTTGGTATCTAGATTAAGAGATGAGCTCTGTTGTGCTTATTGGAAGATGGCCAGCGTTGAGCCTATGGCTATTACACTGCTTATTGGAGGATGGCCAGCATTGAGCCTATGGCTATTACACTGCTTATTGGAGGATGGCCAGCATTGAGCCTATGGCTATTACACTGCTTATTGGAGGATGGCCAGCGTTGAGCCTATGGCTATTACACTGCTTATTGGAGGATGGCCAGCGTTGAGCCTATGGCTATTACACTGCTTATTGGAGGATGGCCAGCATTGAGCCTATGGCTATTTCACTGCTTATTGGAGGATGGCCAGCATTGAGCCTATGGCTATTACACTGCTTATTGGAGGATGGCCAGCATGGAGCCTATGGCTATTACACTGCTTATTGGAGGATGGCCAGCATTGAGCCTATGGCTATTACACTGCAATACAAGTGTTTCATGTCATGGAAAGGTGTTTGATCTATTCATATATTCTATGGTTTAGTCATCCTATAAGCTGTGATGTCATGGTTAACTGTTGGGGTTTCTAAATGAAAAGCTGGTGTATGGCAAAAGTAGAACCAATGACACAGTTGATGGAAGGCATTTTGTGAGAAAAAGAAATGGTTGATGCTGATTTTGACCATTCAAAATGTCTGTGATTCTGCCAGACTGGAAGTAATTTGAAGCTGGATTCTTCCTCCTTCAAGATAAGATCAACAGATGCATTGGTCTTGATTGTTAATAAGGTAGGAGGAGCAGGAGAGAGATCTGGAGGTAAAAGGTGGAAAACTTTTTCAATGGATGCTCTGAAGGCTGAGTCTTCCCACGACATAGTGAAATCAGGAAGTAAAGACAGAGTTTGAGAGAAAGCACCATCGTCTCTGCTTGCAGGAGGTGAGGTTTATATCTCTTGAGTAAAACTGGTGAAGAGTGTTGAGGCATGCCACCGACAAAACTCATGGAGTGCCCTGAAGCAGAAATGGTGATTTCCAATCATTCACTAATTAAAGACTCCCTTCCACTATACAAAGATTGAAAGAAATGAGAGGTGACATCTGTCAGAGACTGAGGTACTAAGCACGGCATCATAAATGGAGAGTGCAGTGAGGCCATATATGGGTTAGACTGTCTCCCTAATTGTCTGTATACATTAGGTTAAATAGACTGGACAACCAATTGATTTCTCGGAACTTATTGTATTGTGGTCTTTGCCCCTGAAGATCCATTGTAGTAGGCATAGATTGGTCAAGATGGAATTAGACCATGTTTGAAGGGAGGACATCGTCCGAGTCCTAATATTGGGACAGGCATGTATGATCCGGCTGACTGGTCCATGATTCAGTGGAGCAAAAGGATACTTTGTTTTGTTCATTCACTCATTTATCATCAAGAGCTGTAGAATTGAACCGTGTAGAGGCAAGGCCTTTAGGTACAGCCAGCAATGAGTAGTCATTTGTTTTACAGGTGCTGGGACTGTCTCTGATCATGTAGATATCTGGTATTTTGTAACTGGACTGCCTTTATTGATTTATCTGCACTGAGGACATATCAGCATGTAGGCATCTTCATCCTTAGACATGCATTTCTGCACTTTACCCATGATTTAATCTATAGGAAAAATTTAGCAGAACATATAAACTTGCTGTAGCTCTGTCTCTTGTTACTGAACACAAAGTCGATGCAAAGCTATGCCTTTAGCATCACCTAGACAAAAGCGAAATACCAAAATAATTCATACGATAGAGTTCATTGCACATACCTCCATGAATTAATCTGATTTTTGTTGCAAAACAATGATTTAATTTAACTGACATCTATAATAACATAAAGCATATACTTTGTTTATAATCATAATGCATAATATAAAACAAACTGACAATGTCTACAGGTGGAATGGAGAGGGATTAAAGTCATTGTAACAAAGTGATGTGATTATGATTTTTAACGTAGCTTTAACAATTTTTCATACATATCACTACGATGTCTGCAGTGTGGCAGTTTATAGTGATGTCTAGCACTGGGGCATCATGCTGCAGACATGTAGCATGATGTCCCACCCAGTCACATTATCCTGATACCAGGCCAACCTGTCCTAACAATAACCTCTTAATGCTGAGCTTCAAGCGAGGCAGCTGTTAGTACCATTTTTGTAAGTCTGGTATTACTCCATTGTAACAAAGACTGATGTAAAAAAAAAGCAGGTCAAGGGAATACCTGTATCATGTTGTAACAGCAGAACAGGTGGTTTAAATATATATATTTAAAGAATGAAATGGTTTCAATATTGCTGATATACGTTAAGAATTGTCAATTATCATTTAACTTCTTTCACAGTAGAAATAAAGCTAATGTTATGCCTATATTAATAATGGCAAATACAGAAATATTTTAAAATTCACTTTGAGCTCATTTTTGTTGTCAGAAAGGGCAGTGTTTCAAGACAGAATTTACTGTAATTTGCTTGCATTGCTGTCTTCCAATCTGGACGATACTAGGAACATCTACATAAAGAAAATGTGCAAACACTGATCTTAAAAGTAAATTTAAAACTCATACTTGCAGTTTGATCTCATATAAACATAAGCATGAATCTTCAAAACAACCAAACAAGTGAGACAATATTAAAAAACTGTTACCCTGCAACAAACAATTTTAAAAATACATGTTACCCTACAGGATACATTATTAAAAAGATGTTACCCTGCAGGAGACAATAAATTAAAAACATGTTACCTCGATAGAAACAATTATTAAAAGCATGATACCTTGAAGAAGGCTACATTAAAAGCATGATACCTTGAAGAAGGCTACATTAAAAGCATGATACCTTGAAGAAGGCTACATTAAAAGCATGATACCTTGAAGAAGGCTACATTAAAAACATGATACCTTGAAGAAGGCTACATTAAAAGCATGATACCTTGAAGAAGGCTATATTAAAAGCATGATACCCTGAAGAAGGCTACCTTAAAAGCATGATACCTTCAAGAAGGCTACATTAAAAGCATGATACCTTCAAGAAGGCTACATTAAAAGTATAATACCTTGAAGAAGGCTACATTAAAAGCATATCTTGAAGAAGGCTACATTAAAAGCATGATACCTTGAGGAAGGCTATAATAAAAGCAAGATACCTTGAAGAAGGCTACATTAAAAGCATGATACCTTGAAGAAGGCTACATTAAAAGCATGATACATTGAAGAAGGCTACATTAAAAGAATGATACCTTGAAGAAGGCTACATTAAAAGCATGATACCTTGAAGAAGGCTACATTAAAAGCATGATATATTGAAGAAGGCTACATTAAAAGCATGATACCTTGAAGGCTACATTAAAAGCATGATACCTTGAAGAAGGCTACATTAAAAGCATACCTTGAAGAAGGCTACATTAAAAACATGATACCTTGAAGAAGGCTACATTAAAAGCATGATACCCTGAAGAAGGCTACCTTAAAAGCATGATACCTTCAAGAAGGCTACATTAAAAGCATGATACCTTGAAGAAAGCTACATTAAAAGAATGATACCTTGAAGAAAGCTACATTAAAAGCATGATACCTTGAAGAAGGCTACATTAAAAGCATGATATATTGAAGAAGGCTACATTAAAAGCATGATACCTTGAAGAAGGCTACATTAAAAGCATGATACCTTGAAGAAGGCTACATTAAAAGCATGATACCTTGAAAAAGGCTACATTAAAAGCATAATACCTTGAAGAAGGCTACATTAAAAGCATGATACCTTGAAGAAGGCTACATTAAAAGCATGATACCTTGAAGAAGGCTACATTAAAAGCATGATACCTTGAAGAAGGCTACATTAAAAGCATGATACCTTGAAGAAGGCTACATTAAAAGCATGAAGAAAAAGGCTACATTAAAAGCATGATACCTTGAAGAAGGCTACATTAAAAGCATGAAGAAAAAGGCTACATTAAAAGCATGATACCTTCAAGAAGGCTACATTAAAAGCATGAAGAAAAAGGCTACATTAAAAGCATAATACCTTGAAGAAGGCTACATCAAAAGCATAATACCCTGAAGAAGGCTACATTAAAAGCATGATACCTTGAAGAAGGCTACATTAAAAGCATACCTTGAAGAAGGCTACATTAAAAACATGATACCTTGAAGAAGGCTACATTAAAAGCATGATACCCTGAAGAAGGCTACCTTAAAAGCATGATACCTTCAAGAAGGCTACATTAAAAGCATGATACCTTGAAGAAGGCTACATTAAAAGAATGATACCTTGAAGAAAGCTACATTAAAAGCATGATACCTTGAAGAAGGCTACATTAAAAGCATGATATATTGAAGAAGGCTACATTAAAAGCATGATACCTTGAAGAAGGCTACATTAAAAGCATGATACCTTGAAGAAGGCTACATTAAAAGCATGATACCTTGAAAAAGGCTACATTAAAAGCATGATACCTTGAAGAAGGCTACATTAAAAGCATGATACCTTGAAAAAGGCTACATTAAAAGCATGATACCTTGAAGAAGGCTACATTAAAAGCATGATACCTTGAAGAAGGCTACATTAAAAGCATGTTACCTTGTAGGAGCAGCCTGGCTATTGTATTCATATCCTGGACTGGGTCAACACAATAGTACTCAAACACACTCTTTTTCCAGATCTCATGTGCTGCCCTTAAACAGAGTCATTACAGTAATCATAAATTAGTATGTTTGTACTTGGATATTTATAATGTACACTGAAATGTGTTTGACTTGGTTTGGTGATTTTATTTACTCGACAGTAACACTGAAGGCTATAAAATGCCAAGGAAAGTACTGAAATCCCAAGGACTCGTAAACTAATTGGATAATTTTGAAAACATGCAAATGCATTCATAATTACCACCACTTTTCTTATATCCAATAAAAATCCATGAAATCTTCATCCAATGATTCAAATAAATTTGTTGAAACTGTTATGTATATTTTTCATTATTTGTCCAAAAACTTTCCTAAGCTATTCATACACTATTAACAAAAATATGTGCATTATTTTCAGAATGATGATTCAGTCTTAGAAACTTCAATGACTCAATATTGTTTAAGATCAAACCCAAGAAACTTTTGATATTGCTGTCACAAACATCAAATATCAATCTTCAACAGTATTTACTCTTTTTCATCAATGAAACACATGTAGTAGTTGTTGTTGTTGTGGGGCTTAACACCATTTTTTCAGCACACGATAGGCTATACATAGCGGCCAATATTAATGGTGGAGGAAGAAACTGAGAAATCCACGGAAAGAACCACCCACCCATGAGAAGGTATTGGCAAGCTTTCTCACATACCCACATTTGCCAAATCTTAGACTTGAACCCAAGAAGACAGAGGTGAGATAGCAGTGATCCGTAATGGAGAGCGCTTTAGACCACTTGGCCACTCAGGGGGCCCCTGAAACACATGTAGTAAAAGCATTCTCATTTTGTAGCCTTTGCTTCTGAATAGTTCAGATTTACACAATAAAAGTAAACTCATTTCTGGTTGGATTTAAATCATCAGATTATTGGAAAAACCCAGTCTGTAACCAATCTGAAACATTTTTACTACCACCTATTCACGACTGTACGTGTGATCAGCCAATGAATGTAGTAAACAATCCATAAGTATATGTAGGATAGTGCAATGAATACTGAAAAACAGATCACAAGTATAGGTGGAATTGGGGCAGAATGAGTTAAAGTAACTATGTGAAACCTAAATCATATGGAGAGACAGACAGATGGATAATATCATAGCATGATACACTTTGCCTTATGGTGGATATATTACAACAACAACCAAATCATCCTTATCCTATATTCAAGAAAGAGGGCCTCAAATGATTTGCCATACTAGTCAAATACAAAGTGGCTAATGCAATATGTATGAAAATGTGAACATCTTGACAAAAAGTTTGTCTGTAGAAAATTCCATTGTGAATGTCAGTAATGTGGAAGTATACTGCAGCTCTTACCACACACATGATCCAGTCCCTGAGCCATAATTGTAAACACTTCTGGGAACAAACTGCTCATCTCTCTTGTGTATCTGCAGAAGTGATGAAACATGATAGCAAACTACATGTACTGTAAAAGCTTAAAGAAAAACAATAACTAAATGTCTTGTTTTAATTTTCTTACTTGTAACTTTATGCAAACTACATAAGTACAGTTAGGATTATTCCATTTTTATCTACCTGGAGCGGGCTAATTTTAGGGGTACCACCAATAAAAAAGAAGTAAAATTATACAGAAAAAAAGAAAAAAGTATAAATCCTAATTTCTAGATGAATATGAAAGTGTATTTCCCACTCTACCATGTGAACAGGAAAGCCATTAACATGTTTAAACTGCCAAATATGAAACAAATGTAGGTCCTCATTACATTAATGTCACGGTTGATTAGATTTGCATACAAGTATTTGCAAAAATATCATTGTGACTTCCCAACATATATATTTATATTAAAGGAAGTTACCAAAAGAAGACAGAAATCTGTTAATGGAACACAATTGCTCCGTCAGTGGGCCTGCAATAATTTTTATGCATACATTAACTAAGTTGCGATGGAAGGACTGATAACAACAGTAATACCATAGGCCCTTACCCACTGGTATTGTAAGGTTTGAAAACGAATCAGACAAGGTGAAAGAAATTACAAATGAATGGCCTCAAGATTTACAGAGACAAACACAGAGATATAGGATCTTTCTGGAAACTTTTAACTACTGGTAGTTATTAGTGACAGGTACAATTTAAAGCACCCTGCTGCTGAATATTTGATCTCAGGTCCCTAAGAGTCAAATTCTATGGACACAAATGTGGGTACCTCCAATAATTAGGTACCTTAGCTCTACAAAATGATAAGTATAAAATGCTGGAAATTAAACTCATGCCAAAGTTCATGAATATAAATCTGTGTACTACACTAACTTTAAATTCAATGAACATTTACTAATTCGATATTTTGACATTATTTCTATAGGGCTCCACCAATTTTATCCTGCAAGACCCTTAATAGAACACTAGAGGTAGTCTGACATCAAGCATGACCCTAAACAGAACATTAGTTGTGGTAGCAGACGCCCCAACAAGAATTCATATGTTTAAACAGGCTCTAAAACTGATAGGAAATATCTTTAAAACAAACAATTAAAAGAAATAAAATTATAACTAACTGCAATTATAAGAGTTTAATGTTGTGTTTTTGGAGTTTATCATGGTATAAACACTAAGTTGCCGACTATCACAGCTTACATAATGCCTGAAGGGCATTCATCAACTGATAGTTCATACCACAATAAACTCAGAAAAAGCAACATTCAACTTTTAAATGAATCACAGTATTTTCTCTGGCTAATATGTGTAATACAATAGTTTCCAGACTACTTTTACAGGACAATTTAATCAAAACATGAAAAAAAAGATATAAACTTTAGTACATCTTTCTAGCCCTTCAAATGATGAAAAACTAGGCTGTGTATGTATGTATGTATGTATGTATGTATGTATGTATGTATGTATGTATGTATGAATGATTCAGTGGCACATCAGCACAATCTTGACTATATTATGCCAAGCAAATTTGGACATCCCCAAAAAGGCATATAATACAACCAAAAGAGCCTGCACATGACACAAGCATCCTTTAAAAGCAAATTCAGATTTTTATATTGAGCTAAGTCAGGGAAACAATGAAACTATTAATAACAACTGTCTAAGCAACTGTTACATACCTTAATGTAGCACCTACTTTTATTATACATTAGTAATTTTTCAACCTGAACATTGTTTGCTTTTGTCTGCTTGTCTATTAGTAATTTTTTCCTAAGAGTAGTTTAAATCTTTTTTTGTGTCTCAACAATGTTCAGTAAATGTTCAAAACAAAGACAGAAAGATAAGAACAAACGTTGCTTTCATTCATTTTGGTAATTTATCATATCCTTCCAAAGATATCTGCAATTATACAAGTGATATTGTGCAAACATTCACTAATTTGTACAGTTTCCATTGTATTTGTAGTTGCATTTATGTATGCAATACTATGCCTATATATTTTGAGATTCAATAACATTGCTGATACCCAGCTCTATTAAAATTGAACAAACATACCTCCAATAGACATTGACTGATCACGCTATAGTTCTTCGCTAGTCTGGATATCACATAAACCAGTCCATTGTGTCCAGTGTAGCTGTGAAAAAAAGTTTCAATATCACATAAATCCAGTCAAATGTGTCCAGAACAGCTGTGAAAAATAACCCAAACAATTCTGCATAAATCAATAAAATCCATTGTATACAGAATGTGATGCAGGGAGATGTTTCCAAAAGGGGGTAAAAATCCACTGCATACAGAAGGTGATGGAGAGAAATGCAAGAAATGGCATAAAAATCCACTGCATACCAAGGGTGATGCAGGGAAGATGCTACCAAATAGTGTAAACATTTGTTGGCAGGAATTAGGTATTTGCTCAGTACCTGATAATTAACTGTGACCCTGATGGTGGGATTTCTCGTCTGAGACATATAAAACATGATTGGCTATTTTTTTCTTGTCAGGTCTTATTAGGAAATACAGTTAAACAAGAGGCACAAGTGGATCTAATACCTGGTTCAAAAAATTGAACAGTTAGTCATTTTAATAAGCAGGCTCATGTAATATTGAAAGAACCCACCTTACATCAACCATCTCCCAGAATTTATATCCTGTTGACTATTTTACTCTATTCCAACAAACAATTTGTTCCAAAGATAAAGGCTTAATTAATATGCAGTCTCTTGCCTTTATTCAAAGTTATCTCAAACGTTGGCAATATAAGCCTTATAGACACTGTATGAGAGATACCATCTAAATCTAGAGAGGTAATAAACTCGGGTGTAATAATATAGCCAATATCTGAAATCTGATAAAATTTGATCAAAAACATGGTTTCAAGAATACCCCAAAAGTCAGACAATCAGATGCAAGACCACCTCATTAATATGCATGACTCATGTTCATTTTCAACACTGTCAAAAATCGTAATGCTATGATCCACTATTAAATTTTGTTATCCAATACGAATTGTGGTTTCTAAAGTGGTAATAACCTCAGCCAATCCATTACAAGATCACCCCATTAGTATGCATGGACCCTGCTCTTTACTGAAATGGTAAAAAGTGTTCACTATATGCAAAATGTCCAAGTGAGGTTAAAAATATGGCCTATAGAGGGGTAACAATTTCAGTCAATCAGATGCATGAACACCTCATTAGTGGATCTCTTTCATTATCAAACTCATCCAACATTAATATATATATATATATATATATATATATATATATATATATATATATATATATATATATATATATATATATATAAAAGTACATATTATATTCAGAATTTGATCAAAATAGAATCAGAAATATTACCTATGTATGACAGATTAGTGCATAATGCACAATGGACTATACATGATGGATGTGTGCCATACTAGTTGAATAAAAAAAAAAACAATGAGGAATAATCACTAGAGGTGTAACAATTCTGAATATTTTTAAAGCTGCATTCACAAGGAAATAAAAATGAACACTAAGACTATGGCATGATATAATTTTGTGACTCCCAAACAGAATATGCAAAAGTCTGCAAAAATGAACACTAAAAATCATGAAAAATGAGGGGAATCTTGAGGGTTGATTGGGCTGTAGTGGGGGTTCATATCAATGAGCTGATGAAACAGCCTGAGAATTAACTAGTTTCCAATTTTATCACAAATGCCTATCATGATGGAAACAAAATGGCAGAGAGTTCAATATCTCACATGCAACTGTACAAAATCTGGGACTCCCCTATTACCTATTCTACCTAAAGTAAAGTATACCAATAAAATGAAACAATTATCTGAAGACAGGGCATTTGTACAATTAGGGGAAGGCAAATATCCGTTTATCCATATTTACACATCTTGTCTCTTTATCCACACTGCTTTAAGGATTTTAATAAAACTAAAGGCTAAATAAGATGTCGGTACAATCTGCAATCAGGTTGTATTTTATTTATAAAAATTTCTGGGAAAATTTCTTAAAAAACTCAAAAAATGGTACAACTCACATACAGGGATTTACTTTATTTCTCTTGTTCATTTTGGGAGAATTTAAGAAAATATTTAATTAAAAATAATTGTTTAAGACAACTGGGGAATTTAATTTGTCATTGCTTCTCCTTGCACACTGGCTTTGAGATTATAATGAGACCTTGAAGGCTATATAATTTTTTTTGTGGTTTGTGCAAATGTGCAATAAGGTTTGACTTTTTCCTTTGGTTTATTTTGGGCAAATTTTTAAAAATATGTCATTATTGGGATATCCTACAAATGGCCAAAACGGTCTTTGCAAAAAATAACCCATATTCCTAATTACATAAGCATTACAGCCTAGGGTTACTTGATCTGTGACCCTTACACATGGTTACGATGATAACTGAAAGTTTCTTACCTACAAAATTTCACTTTCAAATCCAATCAAGTCGATTGGCTGTGTTGATTTCTTTAATTGGGTCTGGTGGTCATCAGGGCTGCCACCACTGAACCTACCAGATTCAAGGTCTGCCTATCCAAAGCTAAATCTATGAAAATAAAACCTCAAGAAAGGTTTATTTTGCATGCTAGCCTGCAGCTTCCACTATATTTTGGATTCAAATGTTACATCTGAATACAATGCTCGAAGATATCTCTCTAATCTCACGAGCGTTAATCTTGATGAGGAGACTCTGATCAGAGTATGTGAGCATATAAGCCATTTAAGTCATGAAGTATGGGCTTGAGGGGTGATATTCTGTTTCCCTGCTTTCACCAGAAGTAAGAGATATTTGTGCATGCCATGACTTGTCTCTGTGCATTTCAAGTAGTGCTTATGCACGTAAACAGGATCTTGCAAGGCTGCTGGTCTCAACCTGTCTATGGAATAAAACAAGCCAATGATGACTCTTTGATTACTGACTGACAGTAACTTAAGTTTTACTAAAAAAGCCTGGTTGTGTCAAGAACACCAAACCATCTGAGCTGAACTGAAGATAGTTTGGTAAATTGATGGAAGGGACATGTAACTTGCACACTTTATATGCTAAAGCAATCAGGAAACATGTGTTGTATGATAGTAACTTTAGCAAAGTGTGAGCTTAAGGCTCAAATTTATTCAGACTGAGCCATATTAAATGCCCACAAACCCTCACAGCCATATAAAATGCCCACAAACCCTCACAGCTATGATACTGACTGATTTACAGAATGTCCACGTCCCAAGTTTCTGGGTCTGGGACTGGAGAGACACAGGTAGGTAACTTATGATTTTACCTTGTAGTAAAAAGATCGATCATTGGATACACCCAATTTGTGCAGATCCAAGTAAAGACTGATTGATCGAGAGACCATTCCATGCAAAGGACTTGACCTTTCCGTGGATAGAGTGTTGGCCAAGACACTGAGTCTGCCAGAATGTGTCTTATTTGTGCATTGATTGTCACTGCCAAATCAGAATACACAGGTTGAGTGATGTGGTGCCCTCCATTGAGGAGGAATGTTTTAGCTGGGAATTGATCTCTCCAAATGTGAAAGGTGATGATGACAGCCTTTGTTTCTAAATGGCTTATGTGTAAAGTCCACTCACCTGCCCTTCCATATGCTGCTGCTGGTAGTGAAGTTTGGCAACAGGTGAGCACTCCAATGATACATACTGGTATTGGTAGTGAAGTTTGGCAACAGGTGAGCACACCAATGATACATACTGGTATTGGTACTGCTGCTAGTGAAGTTTGGCAACAGGTGAGCACCCCAATGATACATACTGGTATTGGTACTGCTGGTAGTGAAGTCTGGCAACAGGTGATCACCCCAATGATACATATTGGTATTGGTACTGCTGGTAGTGAAGTTTGGCAACAGGTGAGCACCCCAATGATACATACTGGTATTGGTACTGCTGGTAGTGCAGTCTGGCAACAGGTGATCACCCCAATAATACATTTTGGTATTGCTACTGCTGGTAGTGAAGTTTGGCAACAGGTGATCACCCCAATGATACATACTGGTATTGGTACATACTGATATTTCCACTATAGGCTTCTTAAATGGTACTTCCATGCTCAGCCAATCAGGGCAGCAACCTCTGATGTAGGAATGATCATACCTCAGGCATCATCGTGACTGTTTGTTTGAGGAGACTTGAAAAGGCGTGCCATTGTGTGAGCAGCATCATTTGTATGGGATGCATAAAAAGATGGCTGAGCCTGCTGCTGCATTGAATAATCTGAGGAGCTGAGGAACTCTCTTCGCTGAAATCTGTTAGAAATGGAATTGACACGTTTAATGATCCTGATTATGCAAACAAGAGGAAGCCATACCCGATTCAGGTTGGTGATAAACTCCGTACCAAGATGGACAAAAAAAGTTGGAATGGATGGAGATCAAACATTTCCCAATTCACTTGAAAGCTTAGATAATCTAAAAGTGAGAGATCGTTTCTGTCTTGGAATAGAATAGGACTCACCATATATGTCTCAAGGATGTTGTCCAGGTACGCTGCTGTTGTTGTAGATAAAGGAGATCAAAATAAGGTGATGATGCAATCCATAACCCTAGTAGAAACCCAAGGACTAATATTGAGGCCAAATGATAGCGCTTTGAAGTGATAAACTGTTGGACTAAGCAACATGGAGAAATTGCTGTGACAGAGGGTGGATAGGGACGTGAAAATATGATCAGGTCATGACTGATGGCATACTAAACCCCTTGGACTATCTTCTCCATCTTGGATGTCGGTGGTGAAACAAATTGGTTGAGGTGACTCAGCTTGATGATCACCCTCAACCTGCCGTTCACCTTCTTAGGAATTAATTACTCTGAATTAAACCTTGGTGATTGGGGTGTTTGCACAATCTCCACTTTTTGTTTTTCGATGAGTGACCAAATCTCCTGTTATCAAATGGCATCCTTCTCTGAATCTGATGGTATGTTCATGAAGAGGAAAGAGGAGGAAAGGGATTGGATAAATTAAATCTGAAGCACCCCCCCCAATTACCTGGATCACCCAATCTTTCTTGGGGAATAAGGAAATCCAGTAATCCTGGAATTTCATCAGTTGGCCACCCACAGATAGTCAATGGGTAGGATAATTAAATATTTATGAATAGGATGCTTAAATATGGAGAAACTTGGTTTCTTACTGCCTCTCTATATTGCCTCCTAGTTTTGTTTGACTGTTGTCCCTGCTATTGGGTTAGGATCTATATTGCTTCATATCTAACTGAAAAGATCTCTAATGCTGAGTCCACTCAACGTCCTTCTGCACTGGCAGAGGCCGTTTTGAAATGCATGTGTAAGCTGAGTGGTGATTTGGAAGGGCAGTTTTCAGCTGCCCACCTCTGAACTACTTCAATTCTTCTTCAAAAATACAACAGTGACCCAAAAGGGATCATCTGTAAATCCAGGGTAAAATTATGCATAAGTGGACACATCAGTCATATTTAGTCCAAAATGGCCAACACAACGGCCATGGCATGGTCAGCTGCCTAGTTAATGACTAGCAATCCTCACTCCCATGCATGGTTATTGCTGGTTTTATCCATGAGTTGGAAAATTGCGAATGAGACTAAATCTAACATTGAAGATAGAGCGACAATGTTCTGGACTAGCTTTGACATGGCATGAGAAAATAGCCTTATAATTCCCAATTCTATCTGAAAGCCGGTCAGCTATCTCCTTACTTTTAGTCTACTGGGGAAGGAGCTTAAAGAATGGCATATCTTCCTCAAAATCTACTGCTGCTTTAACTTTATAGTCTCAGTAAGAAATGCAGGCATTCTGAAGGTACCAACACAACTGTGGCCTTAAAGCTAAATTCAGTCTGTTCCCTTTTTGGATCTGAGCATGGCTTCATTACACATAGTGTGTGTTGAGAACCAACCTGGGTTTGCTTGCAGCTCTGGAAAAGGAATGGCTGGCCGGTTTGCTGGATATGGTTGGCCTGAATGCTGGCAGAATAGAAGATGATCCTGTTATCATCAATACTGGCTACTTCAAAAAGGTTGGGCTGGACGGATAGATTTTTCACTCCAATCTCTTTTATAGTAAATGTATATTGCTGATAGTTGTTGTTGTTGTTGGGCTTAATGCCATTTTTCAGCACACGATAGGCTATTCATGGTGGCCAGCATTAATGGTGGAGGAAGAAACCGAAAATCACCAGAAAGAACCACTGACCCACGAGAAGCTGCTGGCAAGCTTTTTCACATATCCACATTCGCCAAATCCTAGACTCGAACCCACGCAGACAGAGGTGAGATGGCAGTGATCCGTAACGGACAGCACTTTAGACCACTCGACCACTTGGGGCCCCATAACGCTGATAGTAAGACTCTATAGTCTGATTCCTGTAAATCCTAGTTTCATCAAGATGGTCCCCATGCTTGGATGACTGGATGGCCGGTGAAGGTGCAGTTGTTTTATGAACTGGATCTAATGGATCTGGTACAAATCCCATACATCCAGACTTACTGACCAGATTCCATGCTCAGATATCTGGGTTGGGGTTGGACTTAGGCCCACTGGGCAGACTAATATTTGGGGGACATTCACCAAAAAAATTAGAAAATGGTGTGGAAGCAAACAAGGGAAAATAGAGATAATATCTGGCCTGATGTTAGTAAATGCATCTCAACACAATTCTGCTGCTGATGTTACTATGGCTGACTGTTGGAAGCGAACTTGGATATCAACATTATCATTCCTTGACTTATGCAGTCTTTCCTTCCCTTTTGCTGCATTCTAGACTAACACTGCAAGGCACAGATGATGTAGTACACTTAGAACATACAATAGAAGAGTCATGGTTGTCTTCCTTTTCTTTGAAGTTTTTGCATTTCATGCAGTTATTTGACGTTTCCACTAAAAAAACACAAGAAGAGAAATACAAGGCATAAATTAATCACTTGCTAATAAATCATTCTCATCACTAACAGAAAAAAAAAAACAATATCGTATTTTAGGTGCCTTCAATACTATGCTCTAAATTATGCATTCATGCATTTAGTCAACATTTCAACTGAAAAAACACAAGAGTAGAAAGAACAAAGCGTAAATTA
This sequence comes from Potamilus streckersoni, assembly GCA_016746295.1. Lineage (NCBI taxonomy): Eukaryota > Metazoa > Mollusca > Bivalvia > Unionida > Unionidae > Potamilus > Potamilus streckersoni. The sequence continues at coordinate 930,199 of JAEAOA010001235.1, forward strand.
GCTATTCAGCATGGTATTAATTAGCTCAATTAGTAAATAAGAAAAGTGTTGTGCTAAACTGTAAATGACAACATGAGGTCAATAATAGCATGGATTAAAATGGTTTTGAACAAAGTCCATAAAGGTGACAAAGCCACTCAAATTTGTAAACAAATAAAAAAACAATTTATACAACCTACAGTAGAATGATTTTCCACCATAAATCCAAAGTTAAAGTTGGATGGTCCAATTTGAACACTAAGATGGCTTTGATTTTCACAGGTAAAATGTTTGATGCTATCAGTACAGCAGTGAATAGCAACACCTAATGATGACAATGGATGTAATGAACAAGAGTTTTTGCCCTTTGTCTATATGAGATAGAACAACCTGACAGAAAAGATGATTTTTGTCTTTCAGTAGAACTGGATTTGCAAGTTAGCAGGTTAGCGTTCCTAACATAATGTGATTAGTTAATGTGTTTGAATGGAAAATACAATCCAGTCTGATGATTCCGGCATGAACAGTGCTTAAGACTAAATCATAACTGATAAAGAATGAAATATGGGTTGCAGTGATCTCTTTTGTGTTGAGGTTAATGTTACTCATCAAGGTGCCTCCCCTGTAATATCTGATCCAGGTACATCAGTATATATATATATATATATATATAGAGAGAGAGAGAGAGAGAGAGAGAGAGAGAGAGAGAGAGAGAGAGAGAGAGAGAGAGAGAGAGAGAGAGAGAGAGAGAGAGAGAGAGAGAGAGAGAGAGAGAGAGAGAGAGAGAGAGAGGGAGGGAGGGAGGGAGGGAGGGAGGGAGGGAGGGAGGGAGGGAGGGAGGGAGGGAGGTAGGGAGAGAGAGAGAGAGAGAGAAAGAGAGAGAGAGAGAGAGAGAGAGAGAGAGAGAGAGAGAGAGAGAGAGAGAGAGAGGGAGGGAGGGAGGGAGGGAGGAAGGGAGGGAGGGAGAGAGAGAGAGAGAGAACTAAATGCAACAACTAAACCTAAGCCAGTAAAATTCAGTCATCAACATCATTTGTATGAATGTGATACATGCATACCATCAAAAAGTTTAATGGAATATGTGTTACAATGACCTACTTTTGCAATAAGTGTGATGTACTTGTCAAGTTGTATCCTCTCATGTATCCATACATAAAACATATTTATTTAATGTGCAAAACACTGAGATAAACACAAAAACTGAACCAAGAATGTACAACTGTATGTGTATGTGTATATGTATGTGTTAGCCCCCTCAGCCCTCACTACCAGGAAGTAGGTGCCATAAAACCCACATAAAAATGTAACCTTGGATCTGGAAAGAAAGCATTGGTGGCACCATACACATGTATATGGTATTCTCTGTATGAACATTGATACCAATATAGATGCCTGCAGTAGTACAAAAATAATTGCAAATTTTGAAAATTACAAATTGCTTTCGTATATAAATGTCTTCTAAAACTTATTTATGGGTATGTATTTAGATACGTAAGCAAGAGTTAGTGCATTGTTTAATTTTGTATCTTATCTTTAAAATCATTATTAACTTTTGTTACTTAGGTTATAATAAACAAGATATCTGATTTATTAGGTTTTGGTTAAAACAAGTGGCCAATAGCTTACTCAAACGATTGCCAGTGTCCTGAAACAGTCTTAAGCATCTTGTTGACTCTAGATGTGATCCAGTCATTCTTCGATTTCTCAGGTATATGAACTGCCTTTGTTTCCGCTGTAAAATAGCACAAAGAATAGGTAATGCTGGTATCTAAATCTAAAAGCGCTTCAAAATAGTCAGATTTATATTTGGTTGGACATAACAATCCAAAAGCTGAAATAATGAACAGTGACTGTGTCCACCTGTCAGTAAAGTGCTATCCGATTGCTGCTAACATGTGCCCAATGACCACAGCTTTTTTGACCATTATTTAATTTACAGCCATGCACTGTCATAATTTGCACTATGTAAAATTCAAATGAAGACAGCTATAAAATTTTCTTGTCCATTTCTGATGACATTTTCTGTATATACTGATAGCATTTTATTTTACATACCATTAAAGTTGTTGAATAAAATGCTGAATTTTACATAAGTTACTATAACAAAGGGTAGGTGGAGATATAGTAATACATAAATTGCATTGTATCTGGTTATAAAGTGAAGCTGTCATTGCATAATTTGCTGATATTTCTGGGTCTATACTATTTTTTTTGATCAGAAGTCCAATATAACAGGACTGATTCTGATTTAATAGTGTATTAAGAGATGGTGTGTCAGGGTCTCTGATGTTTTATTTTAGTCTTAAGTCCAAAAAAATAGTACTGAGTCATTTATTGGTATGCTACGTGATGGAATGTCTTAGTCTATGCTATTTGTTTCAGGAGTCCAAGAGAATAGCATTGACCCTAACTGACTGGTGTACTATGTGATGGCACATCAGGGTGTATGCTGCTTTGTTTTACTTAAGATTACAAAATAATAGCACTGACCTTAACTGACTGGTGTATTATGTGATGACACATCAGGGTCTATTCTATCTGTTTTGCTTAAGATTGCAATAAAATAGCACTGTTAACTGACTGGTGTATTATGTGATGACACATCAGGGTCTATTCTATCTGTTTTGCTTAAGATTGCAATAAAATAGCACTGACCTTAATTGACTGGTGTATTATGTGATGACACATCAGGGTCTATTCTATTTGTTTTGCTTAAGATTGCAATAAAATAGCACTGACCTTAATTGACTGGTGTATTATGTGATGACACATCAGGGTCAATTCTATTTGTTTTGCTTAAGATTGCAATAAAATAGCACTGACCTTAATTGACTGGTGTACTATGTGATGATACATCAGGGTCTATTCTATTTGTTTTGCTTAAGATTGCAATAAAATAGCACTGACCTTAATTGACTGGTGTATTATGTAATGACACATCAGGGTCAATTCTATTTGTTTTACTTAAGATTGCAATAAAATAGCACTGACCTTAATTGACTGGTGTACTATGTGATGACACATCAGGGTCTATGCCATTTGTTGTAATAAAGACTGAAATAAAATAACACCAACCTTAATTGACTGGTGTACTATGGGATGGCAGATCAGGGGCCATGCTATTGGTTGTACTTAAGACTGCATTAAAATAGCACTGACCTTAATTTACTGGCATATTATGAGATGACACATCAGGGTCAATGCTTTTCAGTACTGACTCTGATTTACCACTGTACTATGTTATGGACTGTCTGGGTCCATGTTTGTCTACAGTTGTCTTCAGGTTAACACATGAATATATATGATAAATAAGTGTAATATTGGACATAATGCCCAACAGTCTATTAAATGACATAATGAAATTCATATAATGATATTATTTCTGGCACCATACTAGGTATATAGTTTACATTAGTTAAAACTAGACTCTTATCTGCTGAGTCTCAATTGTACACCTATCAAATTAGGGGCCCCAAGTGGCTGAGTGGTCGAAAGTGATGTCTGTTACGGATCACTGCCATCTCACCTCTGTCTTCGTGGGGTGGGTTTGAATCTAAGATTCAGCCAATGTGGATATGTGAGAAAGCTTGCCAGTAGTTTCTTGTGGGTCGGTGGTTCTTTCCGGTGATTTCCCGGTTTCTTCCTCCACCATTAATACTGGCCGCCATGAATAGCCTATCGAGTGCTGAAAAATGGCGTTAAGCCCAACAACAACAACAACAACACCCATCAAATTATCTAGAACCATCACAAACTTTACATGCAATGTATCACAGTTCCTGATGATAACCATTCTTAAATTAATTATAATTATTAATTAATTATACTACAAAGTAATCCTCTGTCTTAAAATGCCACTTTTCTGGCAGTCCATCATATCAAATTATATTATAATACTCAACCTGTATTAAGCCTATACCTGTCTTCAGTAACTAGTTTTCTCACTTCCCAGAAGTAGCTGTTTACAAAAGGCTAGATTCTGTCTTCTTTGTGTATAAAAATCACACTGACACTTCATACACTGTATATAAGCTGACAATCTCCATTGGCATTTACACCTCTATAAAATTTTTATTGTTGAAAGTTCACCTTATATAACATAATATGAACAAGGACTGTTAGAAGCAAGTAAAAATGTACATGGAAATAGATTATAATATAGAACTTTCAATCAATATTCATGAATGCACAAATCATGTAAAAGCTTTACAATCTATGTAAGGAGTGTGTGTGTGTGATTTGGATTTTTAATGTAGCTTTAACAATTTTTCAGTTATATCACTACGATGTCTGCAGTGTGGCAGTTTATAGTGATGTCTAGCACTGGGGCATCATACCACATACACCTAGCATTATGTCCCACCCAGTCACATTATCCTGACACCAGGTCAACCAGGTATGACTCGGTCATGGTTTGAACCCACAACCTCCTGCATCCAAGGCCACTGGAGCAGTCTATGTAAGGACAATGGATTAACAAAAATGTATGAAAAAGGAACAGTCTATGTACTAAGGAGAATGGATTAACAAAAATATATGAAAAAAGAAGATTTCATAGTGTATACCCTTCACAAAATAACCAATGGGCAATGCCCCAAGTATCTCAACAACTACAAAGGCTATCATTTGTTGATCAAAGAACATGTTCATAACATCAGCACATGGCTCCAACTAAACTGGAATTGATCTGTCAGGTTGCTATTTTGGATTCTGACCTAGATATAAACCATGCAATTACCTCACTGAGATTATATAAATGTTCAAATAGTTGCCAATACAAAGTTTCATTAATAGAAACTGACAGTGTTATTTAATTTTACTACAGACAGACCAATCATTCCTGCTGTTACAATTTATGTATTATGTCCCACTGAATTTAAAACATGGAAAATGTGTTTTATTTTTGCAAAAAAATGCACTTCTTTAACAGGTTGTCAGCTAGATGTCAATTTGCACAATGATTAAAAAAAACAGTAAAGTCACCTACTACAACACTGATTATTTTCATATTTGTTGTGTGTGTGTGGGTGACTGCACTTTTCTTTCCTTCTTTTCTTTTATCTCAAGATATTTGTAAAAAAAATGTAATGGATATAAATATAAGACTGTTTTTTTTTGCTATAAATCAGAGCCAGCTATCTGACAGCTAGAAATCCCTGCCCCCTGCCCTATAAAATTAAATTGTTGGTCCCAAATGTAATGTTTATATTCCTTGGTGTGTATCACAGTATTTTCAGAAATACTGTACTGTGGTGCAAAATTTGTTGTGGTATCCAACTGTTATGCTTTCAAATACTAAACATAAGAGGTACCTAGGTGTTCAGTGAAAACAATAAGTATATGGGCAAGATATCTTCAATAAATTATATGCTTCTCTGCAATATATTTCAGTTTTATATAAACAAACCCTGTTTGGTGATATCAGCTCGGATTTGTTCCCCCAAAGCCCGTTTCTCAAGGTCTTCTATCGGAACATGTCTCATCTGCAACCGCTGGTTCATCTTGTTTGCTTCTTCCAACACTGACTGATTCAAGTAACCTAAATTACAATATGTATTAAATTATCTCAAGTTCAACTATAATAACATAGGCCCTGATCCAATGTCATAATGTGCCCATAATTTAGGGTCTATTTTCTTCTACTGATTACCTATAAGTTATAACACACTGCATATCCATATCTGCCAGTACATTATGTGATAGCAGATCTGGTTCTATGCAATACTTCCAGTTGGACTCTTTTTATAAGCAAGTATAAAACAGAACATATCATAATTAGCATGATATGGTATTATATAATTATTGTCACAATATTATCACATAAATAGTGTCATGACATGGTGTTATATAATTATTGTCACAATATTATCATATATATAGTGTCATGATATGGTATCATATAATTATTGTCACAATATTATCACATAGTGTCATGATATGGTGTTATATAGTTATTTCACAATACTATCACATCAATAGTGTCATGATATGGTGTTATATAATTATTGTCACAATATTATCATCTAGTGTCATGATATGGTGTCATATAATTATTGTCACAATATTATCACATAGTGTCATGATATGGTGTTATATAATTATTGTCACAATATTATCACATAAATAGCGTCATGATAGAGTGTCATATAGTTACTGTCACAATATTATCACATAAATAGCATCATGATAGAGTGTCATATAATTATTGTCAGAGCATGTCACATAATTAGTGTCATGATACTTGTGTCACAATATTTTGTCATAATCAGTGTCATGATATGGTCTCATATAATTTGTGTCAAAATAGTGTCACATAATTAGTATCATGATACCATGTCATATAATTTGTGTCATAATATTTTGTCATATAATTTGCATCATGATAAGGTGTATGAAAATGCCATGATATTGTCATACAGGTAGTGTAATGATATAGTGTCATAATTAGTGTCATATATTTAAGTGTCCTAACAATTACAGTAGTGTCATAAATATTTCATAACAAAATATGGCATTACACTAAACAATGGAGTTTTAGAATTTTTATCATATACAAATAAACAATAGTTAAGGACATAATATATAACATAAGAAATATAGCATTTCACACTATGATCAGGCACTGTTACATCATTTATCAAAACTGAAAGTTTCAGATAATTTGAATTAACACTATTCATACACTAAAAGAATGGACTGATGTATAAGTTTTCTTTAATGACTGTTTATATGTACTAAAGTTCTGTCTCATTCATATGATTAAATGGATCTGCTGCATTCAACACAGGCTTGATTAGATTCCCATTATAAGCATTTATGTAAATTAACAATTACAGTAAAAAGTACAGCAAGGCTGAAGTCCTCTAAAAAAGGTATAATTCAAATAAATTTTGTTCAAGGATATAAAATTTTTCATTTAGTTTGCAAAGAATGAAAGAAAAGAGACATTTCTGTAATTCTTAAATGCTTGGACATAAATCATCCCATAAAACAATATACATGAAAATTTCATTTTTCCTTGCATCTTAAATTTTTGGTTGTAACCATAAAATTCATTATCTGCAAAATTAATAACAATAAATGTTCACATAAAAAAGCAATACATTTACAAAAGGCAAATGAGAGGTGGACGAGGTCGACCAAACTGTAAATTTCTTATGGTCAAAATAATGTAAAAGTTATTTTAACATTATATAAAGATCAGGTTCAGCAAATCAGATATAGTCCTACCACAGTTCCTATTTACCTTGAATAAAAGCCATTTGGTTAATAAGAAATATTTTCAAACAAAATTGATGAAAATTGAAAAGATGTGATATAAACATACGTTGAGTTTGTTTATTTCTACTGTACCATTTTTTTGTGTGATTTAGCATGCAGAAATTAGAGAACTGACAATTTTTTTTCATTAATAAAATTTTTGGATATGGTTGAACTAAAAAATAGTAATTTTCGATGCATCTTTAATTCACTTATTTGTAGTATCTAACATAAAATTAATATTCCGAAAACAATAAAAACTAAACGTCACATTAAGAAATACATTTAAATAATGTGAAATGAATAGGTTGTTCTTGTAGGGTTTAACGCCATTTTTCAGCACAAGATAAGCTATACATGGCGGCCAGTATTAATGGTGGAGGAAGAACCCTGGAAAACCCTGGGAAGAACCATCGACTCACAAGATGCTACTGGCAGGCTTTCTCACTTACCCATGTTAGTCGAGCCTGGACTCGAACTTACACAGAGGTGAGATGACAGTAATCCATAATGGTCAGCGCTTTAGACCACTCGGCCACTTGGGGGCCTTCCAAAATGAATATGTTGATTTAGCAGCATGACTTTTGTCAAATTAGTCTTGCTATTCAAAGTAAAATATTACAGCTGTGACATTTAAATAGCCACCACATCAATCATGCAAAGATAAAATGGGTCAAATGTAGTTGTTACAAATAGGCCATTTGTTAAATGTGGACTGGTTAAATCATAGTTATTTTCACATCAAAAGCACCTGTTACTATATTAACCAATCTACAAAATACATAAGGTTACCATAGTTCCCTGTAAGTAATTTTTGTGTGAGATTTGTTTTATTTAGTAATGGGCAGTGGGGTCAAGTAGTCATATTTAACCAGAATGCCACAAAACTCCATGAAATCTTTGATGTATAATGGATTTATTAAATAACTTCATTTATCCTTGTTATCAATGGAAGGCATACCAATATCAATAAAACTTTGTAAAAACCAAACCAACAAGACTCCTCTCCATGTCAATTTTTTTTTGACAAAATAATACTTAAAGGTTAAAAGGATGTAACTGAACACCAGTACCAATGCTGGAGGCATGTCACATATAACCAATGAATATATTCTTGTGAATATGAAACATGATGTCATTTTATCATTACAATGATGTAAGACATCACACCATCTCATCTGCAAGTTCTGAGATACTTCTTTCTGGTACTGCAAGAAAAAGTAACCATTTTAGTAAATAATGGTGATTATAGGGTGTGTTGTTTTTAATTTTTAACATAGCTTTAACAATTTTTCAGTCATATCACTACGGTGTATGCAGTGAGGCAGTTTATAGTGATGTCTAGCACTGGGTATATCATGCTGCAGGCATGTAGTATGAAGTCCCACCCAGTCACATTATCCTGACACCAGGCCGACCAGTCCTAACACTAACTAATGATTCTGTGAGGGCCATACACCTATATCAGTCTGAAAAGGAAGGAGATTTGCTCTCCCAGTCCTCTGTGATTGCATCTGTAGCAATTGTGATTGACAGAAGATGTGATTGCGGAGGTATTCCTGATGTGAATTCAAAGTGATTTCGTGATACAACCTCAAATTGTTGCTGATTAAGAGTTAGTCCAATGGTCAAAGTTTGTTCTCATTTTGGACCATGAAATCCTTGTGATGAGAGGTCAATAAAGTGAGCAAGGACTAAGATGTCCACTGGTGTAATGAGCAAAACTTTGCAGGCGAATGAACAATCTAGCAGATGGATCACTTCAAAGAGGCATATAAGTAACTATTCCATAAATTTAAATCTCTTTTCCTTGCTCAAAGCTTTCATTGTTGTACGAGTTGTATCTTCTTATTTGAACATAAAGCCCAGACCTAGTCGACTAAATCTTGAAAGGGTACAAGGTCTAAGATGTTCTTGTTAAGAAAAGACTGAGAATGAAAGGAGAGTAACACATAAAATTATATCTTGCTCCAAAAAACTAGTCTGTTGTTTGTAACCTATTGTAGGCGAATCACTGAACTTCAGAAAGCCATTCAAGTGGAGCATGAAATCAAATCTCTCGAAAGTCCATGCTGATTGCGTTGTCTTCCAATAAATTGAAAGTGTCAGGACCTGTTGTTGCATTCCATTGCAGTCCATTCCATTGCAAACTTAAGAGCATAACAGAGCTGACTGAATATACTTAAGTGGAAGATCAACTGATAAGAGCAGTGTTGTAGCTGAAAGAACTGTGGCCAATGGCTTAGTATGTGTGCTGAATGTGACACTGAGTCTACAGACACTACCATGGGATCCCCTTGTCATCATGGTAACTCTTCTCCAATCAGCCACAACAGGATCTGAGATAAGGGTAGGATGTGGAAGCCTGTCTGTCTGTATGACATCAAGATGTGGATGGTCTTGTGGAAATGCTGGTCCTAAATCCAGCGGTTACACCTGAGACTGAGTGGTATGGTAGTTTGCAGCAAATTCTGTCAACCTGATCTTTATAAAGAATAAATAATGGAGGTTATGAATGAAACTTGGGGCAATATAGGTCTGGAAGGTGGGGGTATAGAGCACTAAATCTCTTCCACCAGTTGTAAGTCCATAGTTGCTATTATGACTACAGTATGTTGTACCTCAATGTTATGAAGTGGACCCTACTATAAATATATACCTGCTTTTTCAAATGAGATTCATTGTGGAAGGATATAAGACATAGTCTACATATTGAGATCATGGCCATGATGTTGTGAATCAAATCATTAGTATTAAATGATTTAACTGTAAAAACAGAACTTAGTCATCATAAGAAGATACAAAGTTAGAAATACTGAATGAGTATATTTCCCTTTTAAGCAAAATTCCTCCAACTTGTAAGTGTACAACTTCCTGAAACTCTGAAACTTGGAGGATTTTTGGATTTTTGTGAGGTCTTTTGGTAAAAGCATGCTACTTGGCATAGGTGGAAGTGGTAACTGGGATTTTCATGACAATCCCTGTACCAAGGGTAGAGCACTCCACCCAACCTCTACTTTGGTGGGCAGATAACTTCTAACTTTTAAGTTAAAAGTATTAAACACGAGACCATTTTCATTTACGACCCACCAGACTTCATAAGAAGTGAAAATCTTATGTTGATATGACCATCCATTTTGGAGAAGCAGCAGTATGATTTTCAAGATGGCAAATGTGGTGACCAAACTGGACAACAAATTGGCACCATTTTCAATTAGGTCCAACTAAATATCATAAGATTTCCTTCGGTGAAAACATCATGCCAATATGATTTCACATCCAGAAGGTGTAGCAATGAGAGGATTTTCAAGAAGGCTGCTGTGGTGATCATAATGGATGTCAGATTGGCACCATTTTCTTTTAGAATCAGCTAGACATCATAAAAGTCTTCCAGTGAAAAACCCAGATTTGTATGACCGTTCATTAATGAAAAGCTGTGACAGAATTTTCAAGATAGCCACTGTGGTGGACATGCTTACCAAGCAGCACCATTTTTACAGAGAATCAAATAGACCACTGGATGAATGTGTGTAGATTAAATGGAAAGCCTTAACATAGTTTTGGAGAAATAGCAATAGCAAATTTGTGCCGAGGAGTAGCAATAGCAAACTTGTGCTAAGGAGGAATAGTAATAGCAAACGTGTGCTAAAGAGGAATAGCAATAGTAAACTTGCGCTAAGAATCAATAGCAATAGCAAACTTGTGCTAAGGAGAAATAGCAATAGCAAACTTGTGCTAAGGAGGAATAGCAATAGCAAACTTGTGCTAAGGAGGAATAACAATAGCAAACTTGTGCCAAGGAAGAATAGCAATAGCAAACTTGTGCTAAGAAGCAATAGCAAACCTGTGCCAAGGAGGAATAGCAATAGCAAACTTGTGCGAAGGAAGAATAGCAATAGCAAACTTGAGCTAAGAAGCAATAGCAAATTAGCACAAAGGAGGAATAGCGATAGCAAACTTGAGATAAGGAGGAATAGCGATAGCAAACTTGTGATAAGGTGGAATAGCAATAGAAAACTTGTGCCAAGGAAGAATAGCAATAGCAAACTTGAGCTATGGAGGAATAGTAATAGCAAACGTGTGGTAAAGAGAAATAGCAATAGCAAACTTGTGCTAATAAGGAATAGCAATAGCAAACTTGTGCCAAGGAAGAATAGCAATAGCAAACTTGTGCTAAGAAGCTTTAGCAAACTTGTGCTAGGAAGGAATAGCAATAGCAATATTGTGCCAAGGAAGAATAGCAATAGCAAACTTGTGCTAAGAAGCAATAGCAAACTTGTGCTAAGGAGGAATAGCAATAGCAAACTTGCGCTAAGGAGGAATAGCAATAGCAAACTTGTGATAAGGAGGAATAGCAATATAAAGTTATGTTAATGGACAGCATGATAATAGACAAGACGCCATTCCTAAAGCTCTTTTGGTCTGTCACCACTAGATATAAATATTGAGAAATTCAGCAAATGTTCACAAGTAAAATTTAACAGTGAGTATTTATGATACTTTCAGAAACTCCACAATCTGGAATATCCAAAAGTACCTATAAAACTTCAAAAAAAAGTTACAAAAATCTTGCAGTAACTATAATAAATAATACTGTATCAAGTTTGCAAATGGTTGGGTAGAATTATCAAATATCTTGAAGGAGATCAAAAGGTGTGATGCAACTCTTACAGCAATAAAAGCTTTGAGTAAACATAATGTGTATGGGCAGGCATTTAGAGGAGGTCCTTTAGAAGAGTTTCTTCCCTTTGTCTTTTTACATAGAGGTTAAAGACAAATGTTTTGATCTTTCAGGAAGGGCTGCATTAATAATGTAATGGACTTTATTTTCTAATGTAAATCTGATTGATACAGAAATTGAGGCTTTTTTTTCTTAACCAGGTTACTGTATCCTAGAAATCTAACAAAACCAACAAGATTAGCAAATCATGATACATACGTTCTGCTAAAACATTTACAGCAGAGTCCAGTCTCTCTGGGACTTGTATCCTTCTCTGTCTCATGATGCCAGGATGTTTACGTATTTTGAACTCTCCATTTTGAAAGCAAGAGGACACAGCAGGGTCCACATCTGCACCCCTTTTCAGGGTACATGGCTGAAAAAATAAGTTAAAGGGATAAAGCAACATAAGTGTGATGGAAAGTTGGAGACAAACTACTTGATTTGGCGTTCACTGGAGAATTTTCTGGAAAAAACTATAAGTTAATAGTTAATTACTATTTATCTCAGAAACATATTTTAGTTATATTTTCCAATTACATATTTATTACTAATTTCATAATTTAAACAGGCAAATATTCACAGTTAAAATGCTGCAATAATTATTTCTGCAAGTCAATGACTGGTTCTTCCTTTAGATTTTGATCCCTGCAAAATACAAAAGCAACATATTCTGGGTTTTCCTTATCAATCTGGAGGTGATTTACCTAGCTACTCTTAATTTACCAGTCTAAGAAATCTAAAAGAAGAACTAGTAATTGACTTGCAGAAATAATCATGGCAGCATTTCATGTGTGAATATTTGCCTGGCTACTCTTAATATACAAAGCCCAGAGTGGTTGAGTGGTCTAAAGTACTCACTGTTACAGATCACTGCCATCTCACCTCTGTCTGTGTGGTTTCTACTCTTGGGCTCAGCCACTGTGGGTATGTGAGAAAGCTTGCTTGTAGTTTCTTGTGAGTCAGTGGTTCTTTTTCAGGGGTTTTCTGGGTTTCGTCCTCCACCATTTGGACTGGCTGTCATGCATAGCCTATTTTGTGCTGAAGAATGGCATTAAACCCTATAATGAATAATGAACTTAATTTATACCCCACTACTTAAAAAGAACCTGTATACCCATCGTGGAAGATCACCCCACCCCTCAATACTTTGGCACATCTCCTGTTATGAAGTTTCATGTGCTATATAAAACTGAGATTAATCAACAATTTTTTCAGCAAATAAATCTAACAAACATTTATTTCACACAATTTGTTTTTTTTCTTTGATAACCTTGTCTTTTTATTTTAGTAACTGCTGAAAATGTATAATATACATATATACTCATTACCAGTTGATCAGTACCAGGAGCAAAACCAGAGTTGCTAAATCCTTCTACTAAATGTATTTGTAAAATTTAACCTTTTTTTTTCAATGTTTTATTTTATGGAACTTTACATGATTCTAGTAGTTAGAATACTGACCATATGCTATAGAACAGAATACACAAGAATAAATTAACATGAGACATTGAGAGGGACAGAGACTGCTAACAAGAAACAGAGCATGAAGAAGTTATGAGACAAATTTAGATAGAAATAAAGAGGCAGGTCAAGTCACAACGGGCATCATAGTGGCAATGTGCTTGGTCTTCTCATCATATATATGTTTTATTTCCTAGTTTGGCAATTTAACAAAAGGAAGATTTGGCCAATCATATGGTTTTCCATGGCAGGACAGAGCCTGGGATTGACAAGAATTTTTCCTTGATTACTCTACTTTTCAATTTTTCTTGTCACAGATGTTTTAGTTAAATATTTTATTTAAGATAATTCTTTGAAAGCATTTTACCATATTTACTGTATATATTAGGACACAATAAACAAATTTTTCTGCCAAAGAGCTTACAGTGAAACTTTCATCACCGATGTCATAAGCCCCAAGATCTAAGAAACTAACAAAATTTGTGCCCTCTCCCCACTGCATGTGGCAATAAAAAAAATCTTATTTGACAATAAAATGAAAGAAACTAATCATAATAATTTATTCTTCTTTTTTCCATCATGATAATTGATGAAATTACATATCCGCAAACTCCTTATATGTAGCATATGCATCCATACTGTAGTGTGAATCACATGTCAGGTAAAACAATATACAATGTTCACTGATTTGCATATAGTATACAAAACAGAATTGTATTTGTTGTACTCAGTGGTTTGAATTTTATATTAGACTAAAATCTGGATCCAACAAAATCACAAATGAGAAAGTAAGAGAGAGAAATATCAACCGATTGCTTGATGGCACCTACCATCAATGCATGTCATGAAGTAAGGTGCAAAATAACCAAGATTGTTTTATACCCAGGTTAACTATATGAAGATATCTCACAAATAAATATCATTGTTTTAAATACATCCCATTGCATTTGCAATGCATTTGCAAATAAATCTAACAAACATTTATTTCACACAAGTTGTTTTTTTCTTTGTTAAATTTAACCTTTTTTTTCAATGTTTTATTTTTTGGAACTTTCCATGATTCTAGCAGTTGGAATACTGACCATATGCTATAGAACAGAATACACAAGAATAAATTCACACAATTTTTTTCACTATATTTTCACTAGCATGGGTTACAAAAAGTATTATTAATGCAAGTTATTACTGTGTATACTATTTACCTTGTAGACATCAAAATACCTGTTCATATTAACAAAGATTACAGATGGCAAGCAAATATGAGCCAAGGAGGTGAACAAACACAACCATCAGTAAGCAATAAACTCACTGTTTGGACTTATGGGAATTTTGAAAATAAATAGAAACCATTTTTAAAGCAACACAATCATAAATTTGTGAAGGCCAGAAAAAAAAAGATTTCACCAACACTAACATGGATGAATCTCCAGTGTATTATAATCTCATTTCCTGGACAGACTGTTGATAAGATGGGGTTTAAAAGTGTGGGAATTCACATGACTGGTGCATACAAATATTATTTTATTACTCGAAGTTTCTACTTCAGGATATGTGTTGCCTCTGGATATGTATTATAAATTTTCATGATAAAAGTTATTAATGCATCAAAAGGATGGATCATACATGTGCAGGAAAAGGGGTGGGTTAATGAGATGATGCTGCAATGGAGAAAAGAATTCTATCTCATGTACAGATTAACATTTTTTAAAATAAAATTTGATTACATTTTCTGACATGTAAGTTTTAAATTATTTAAAAGATGTCCCACAACTTATGAATCATAAACAATGATGTGTACCAGAACATACAGTGCACAAGAAAATTACTTTGAAAAGTAATTATGGTATTACAACAAATGCAGTGTCACAATATATATATATATATATATATATATATATATATATATATATATATATATATATATATATATATGGTAAATACAGCAGTATATCAATGAGTCATTTTGTTTAAATTAAAATATTTGGCTTCAGGCTGAATAGTATGGATGTCAATTTTATACAGAGAAATGTTTTAATTTATAGTGAGAAAAATATAATGTGCATTTTTGTATATGTATGCGAAAATACCAATGCCAAGAACACATTCATCTGTGTATGTGAGTCTATTTATATCTTTTTCTGCTACTATTAGAAATCGCGGTACCAAGTGCTTTTCCATAGACCGCAATGCTAATGTTTTGCGAAATAAATATACTTTCTATCCTACCTCAGCATGCATGTCACACACTGTTACAGAGAACAATGTTAGATTGTTAATTTGATAACATTGAAAATAGGTACTCCATTGCGTTTAAGAGAGATAACTCTGCTAGAACTAGACAGGGGTAAGAGTTATCTAGTTACACCGGACACATTTTCAGTCATGTGTACCACATTTTAAAAAAATCTTAAAAAATACAAAATGTGATCTAGATATGAATTAACATAATTTCATATGTTGCCAAGAGGCTCAACTTTTTTTAAAGCCTAACAGAAAGTACAACTCTTACATAATGCACCAATCACAGCTAGTTTTGTCGTTTATTTCTGAATGCAATGTTCCCTACACCTTAAGCTCCTCCCAACTTTTTTTAAAGCCTAACAGAAAGTACAACTCTTACATAATGCACCAATCACAGCTAGTTTTGTCGTTTATTTCTGAATGCAATGTTCCCTACACCTTAAGCTCCTCCCACCTGGGGTTGTACAATTGGTACCCTTATACCTATAGCAAACCATAATTTTTTCAATAACCTTTGATATAGCTTGGGACTGTACAAGTGACAAATGTACTTAGTCTCGCTTGTCAGAAACAATTTTATGATATACCTTAGCTGTGTTTTATATTAATGTGTATGTAATTGTCTTTGAACTTTTTCAGCTGCTGTTTTCATATGTGTGCTTTATTAACAAACCATATTTTTGGAATAAAATGATTCGTTTTAACTATGAGTTGTGTTTTATTCACATCAACACTTACTGAACTTCAGATGGGTGATATGGGATAAATCACATCATATTATGTAATAATTAGGTCAAAGGTCAGTGTACTGAACAGTATATACCTCTTCTACTTCATTAAGTACAATTCACCTAAACTAAAGGACTTTATCTTTGTTTGGTAGATGCAGAACTTAACACCAGAGATTGGTGGATATGAACCAATCTTATTATAAAGTATAAGCAATCAACACTTTACACTGTCTGCAGATACATGAGGTCACTAACCTCCAGTCCTCATACAAAGATCAACCTACCCATCCTCTTGGAAATACAAATAGAAACCTTCCCATCTTAGTGTAGTGAATAAAATTAATGTAATAAGCAAATCTATCACCAAATATAGTATATTCACAACTTTTAAATGGTTATGCTGCATTAGGGGTGAAATTTGGGGAATAAAATATAGAAAAATGCCAAAGATAAACAATAAGTAAAGTGAGTCAAATGGAGTTAAAACACGAGGAAAGTGTGTATCTAAAAGAGAGCTGTAACTTATGATAAAGGAATTAAAGGAGACAAAAGCAGCAATGAGGAAAATGAGAAGCAAAAGTTTCATGACCTTACCTTGGACAAATATATGGATGCAGTACCCCATTGGTCCAAGGACAGTCCGAAGGCACATGTGATACAATATCTATCACATGCAATGAAATTTCAAGTGAAGTGGTGTTCATTCCCATCTAGTGCATAAGGGCGAATAATTTAGAAGATATAGATGCATATAATTTACATTTCTTTTATATAAGAAATTAACAGAAACTGGCTAAACTTATGCAGAAAAATACCTAAACCAAACAAAGCATCACTTATCTGGCTTTAAACATGTAAAAGTTAATATGAGAAATTATAAAATTGCTTCTACTTATATTTTCATCAAGACTGAGGGCTAATATAGTATTTCACAAATCTTCTTTTTATTTTTATAACCAGTCACTAAAAATGAAAGTTTTTATTTCTTGAATTGTTCTGTCTGGTGTAAGGGAGATAACTGATTTATATACATAAGGTGTGGTCATTTTATTTCGTCAAATATTTTATCTATGTAATAGAGATGGCATTATTAACACATGTATTAACAATGCAATTAAATTATCCCAAGAAATACACTATTGATAAGTGGGAACCTAATATTCAGGCTTCTGTATGCAATGGAGTCCTCAAGAATGATGTAATATTGTTCTAAAAGGTGAGGCGGCTTGTTTGACTTCATGTTGTCTACAATGCCAACATGTGGAGTACAGCCTTCCATAAACATGCGGATATGATCCCATGCCAATTGGATTCTTGCGATGGGATGCAAAGTTTGAATAACAGTGATTACTTGAATGGAAGGAATGGGCAATATGTGACTAATATGGTTACCACTCAATACTGTTGGGCCTGTTGTTTTAATTTGCATCATTTATAATATTTGACAGGTAAAATAGTCAATATTTGGCCAAAATATACTATAATATGTTTACATAATTTACTTTGGTGCATCTTTGCCAATCTTGGAGCTGACAACACAAAAATGAAACCATCACCATCAGGCAATATAGGTCTATGTATGTCACATCAAAAGCCCCAATCCTAAGTCAACTTGTGCTATTTTCTTAAGATTTTATACATTTTATTCTTAAAAGATTGCCAATATTTGACCAGAAATGTTCAGCATACATTAGTTTTCCTACAACAAACTAGTACAGTTCATAAATGCCGCCAACATGTATGCGTTTCTATGGATACACTGGGAGGCTGTTCTTCCCTTTAGGTATCACGGTACCAATTGCTTTTCCATAGACCGCAATGCTAATGCTTTGCGAAATAAATATACTTTCTATCCTACCTCAGCATGCATGTCACACACTGTCACAGAGAACAACGTTAGATTGTTAATTTGATAACATCGAAAGTAGGTACTCCATTGCGTTTAAGAGAGATAACTCTGCTGGAACTAGACAGGGGTAAGAGTTATCTAGTTACACGGACACATTTTCAGTCATGTGTACCACATTTTAAAAAATACAAAATGTGATATAGATATGAATTAACATAATTTCACATGTTGCCAAGAGGCTCAACTTTTTTAAAAGCCTAACAGAAAGTACAACTCTTACATAATGCACCAATCACAGCTAGTTTTGTCGTTTCTTTCTGAATGCAATGTTCCCTACACGTTAAGCTCCTCCCACCTGGGGTTGTACAATTGGTACCGTTATACCATAATGGAAGACGTAAGCCCTTAATATGGTGATGATCTTGGCGTCTAAATAATGGAACATGACCATCAACATGTATAGCGGGGTTGAGGTCTTACTCCCCACAAAATGAAATCTGGAAGAAAGCGTAAAGTCCGAGCAATGTTCTTCTTTTGCTGTCACTTTATCATTTTGAGGAACAACGGCTTGTTTTGTCTATTTACTCCCCACGCCATAGAATTGATACATATTTATAGTGGTTGTTAAAACTTTACGAGATAAGAACATGTAGTTTTAAAGTGGGAAATATCCCAAAAATCTCACGTTTATATTTTCATACTCACTTTACTTGAATAAAATCTAACTATCAGTCTCCAGTGACAGTAGTTAGTGCTTTTGCAAAGTTTACAGCCAACCATGTTCTGCAAGGAGGCTGCCATCTTTTGTCCACTGTTCCAATGACTTTCTGATACGTGATTGGTGAAAAATTAGGATTGTTGTATATTTTCCTTTATACAGGCTGTGGGAAATATTAATTTTCCATACGATACATTTGTAAAACTTATATGATCCAGTGCTATTATTAATTATGTAACACATAGTCTTATAATATTTACACTATTATGCAAATTAGTAACCAAGTTCTAATAATAACCAATTACAGGGCTAAATCGTATTATCCTCTTTCCTAAAGCACATGGATAACATGGAAGACAACATAAAGTGTGTCACTTGCACTGCGCCCGTTAATATTGCTGTAATCAAATACTGTAAATAATTTACACTTTAATATAAAAGATAATTTAATTTAATGGTAATTATTTTTGTTTTAGGTAGCAACTATTGACCTGTCACCCTTAAATGCATCTGCTACAAATGCCTTAACACATAATCACCAACTGTTTTCACCTGGACCAATTTTTTCAGCTTCAGAACAGACTGCCAGGATGTCTGACGAAGCTTTTATGATACACGTCTTTGAACCTATGTGCATGTGTTTGTCATATCCTTAGGCAGGAATGATTTCCGATCTTGCTTATCTCGACTCTTGCCCATGTCTCCTATAAACTACCACAGTTGGACCATTATAGGTGCTTCCCGAAAAGGTCACTATAGACTGATGCTACATCCCTGTTTGTTTGTAACCCCTCCTTACCGATTTCAATAACTTAAATGTTTAATGTGAAAAAAATTTCACAGAACTAAGTCAACTGAATCATTGATTTATAAAATCTGACCTGACTGACTAGAATGACACTAATACTCCCCTTGCACCCGTCATGCTTAACGGACTTTCCATATTAACCCAGCGCCATATTTCGTACACTATGGGGCGGTTAATTTCCATCTGACAGCATAATGATGTAATGCATCCTATTCTTTAATTCTGTAAATTACCATGACGTTGAGTTTGGAATTATATTCCTTTGCAGGCAAGAACATATTGTTAAATCCACATGAAAGGCTCTTTTTTTTGTTGTCATTCTTTTCCATTGCTTGATTTGACACTGTAAATATCAGAAGCAGATGATATATGTATATACATATCTAGTCGCACATTCACCCATTTACTGAAAATGGACTGATCCAGGTACTGGAAATGTGTCTCAAGTATGTCAGTCCATTACATTGAAAACTTCTGTTAAGCATGAAATGAGCAGGTGATAACAGTATTATGGCAATTCTGCTCAAGAGTTAGGTTAGAAAATATAAATCAAGGAATGAATTGACTAAGTTCTTTGCACTTTTTATCAAATTAAATGTTTCCTTTATTGAAATCAGTAGGGGGGTACAAAAAAACAGGTTAATAGGATGGGACTATAGCAAACAGTATTTTGTTCATTTTACCTGGACAATGGACAGTCTGGCAGCATATATAATAACCTAAAATTTACCATTTTCAACCAGGTACACTGAAGCAAAGTCAGCTTATAAACCTCAAATACAGATACTAACACAAAGCTTTATTTGTGTTTTGTTTATGTGTGTAAACTTTGTAAAGGTATCTTGAAACACAATGAATTTATTTCAGCATCTAAAACACTGTATCAAGTCAGCTGTAAATCTGCCCATGGACCATATTGAGGCATATCATGTAATTTGTGTCTATAACAACCAGGGTTAATGCTCTGAAATAGATAAGATATTTTCTGATAGACAAATCCCACATGGTTATTGTATATGGGTCAACATCTACCTGAAAATCTATTGTCGGGTATTAGAAATATCAAGAAAAAAAAAAAATATATATATATATATATATATATATATATATATATATATATATATATATATATATATATATATATATATATATATATATCTGCCTCATTATTATGATTTGTAATTGTTGTATTATTAATAAAAGTAAAGTGATTTTGAAATTTATCTTGTATGAATTTCTAGCACAATAGATGTAATAATATTGCTTGGTGATACTTGATTTAATCGAAATGGACATATACGATGAACCCTGATGTGGTAGGTTATGGCTTAGTCTTACTAAACACTTCTAAAAATGGTACTCATGATAGTTGAGTAATTGTTAAACTCATAGTCTAGTTATTGAATGCATTTCAAGTGGCTCAAAAAATGTCTTCATTTTGAATAGTAAAAAAAAGTCCTCTAAAAGATTTGTGTTGAATATTTCTGCTTATGAATCTCTAAAATCATGCATTTCTCTGTTGGACAATGGGGAGCTAAGGATGATTTTTTTAAAAATCAGAAATTATCCTGGTTTACACACGTTGTTCTTAGCTTAAAAGGGGCCCTATGTACAAAAATGGGTCAGAAGGTTAGTGGAGAAAGTCAGCTAACAATTTTTATTTTAATTGGTCAAAATTTATACAAGGTAGAGTATATATATATATATATATATATATATATATATATATATATATATATATATATATATATATATATATATATATATATATAATATAATATAGCATTTTTGGTACTTTCATACTTTACACTTTCATTATGTGTATGTAATATAAATCACCTTTAATCTTAGATGCTCAATCAAGCAAGGCTGATTGACCTCACTACATGAATAGAAAAATTGCCCTTATTCATATAGAAATCACTTAAATTTTGCTGTGCTTTTTTGTCATTATTGAAACACATGAAAATCAAGATACATTTACCTTCTTTGAGTAAAAAATATGTATATTTCAGCATTGTTTTTGGTCTTATTTTGGTGTTTCTAGTTAACCCTGTTGTTAGCAGAATGCCTCACTGGATTGTGTTAGGTCTTGTCCTTTTCTTGGCAATATTCAGTGACCTACAGTCTAGTGTCAAAACCAGCTCCAAGCTATTTGCAGATGACTATATAGTCTACATGGAAATCAGTGCATACAAGGACTAGATGATGCTGCAAAAAGATATGGATTGACTATCTTTGGGAAAGAACCATTGGTATGTCTTTCTACCCAGAGAAATGTATCATCGTTAAAGTTTGCAGGATGAAATCTCCAATACTATCCAACTACATCCTCAACTGGTTCAAGCTAACCACTGTGGATACAGCAAAATATCTTGGTGTGGAACTCTACAGATTTCTTTTGGAAATGCTACATAGACATGATGATAAAGAATGGCTCAAGTGAGCAGTACCCTTTTTTTTCTATGGCACAACTTGTTAGTTGGCAGCGAACAAGTCAAAAGCTCAAAACACTTCTTGCTTATGGATTTGAATATTACTTGATGGTGTGGAACCTGCAAAACCAGAGTCAGATATGTAAGATGGAGATGGTTCAGGGGAATGCTGCTACTTATTGATATTAATGTGCTAGTAGCATTGGAGCCATGGTGGACCACTTCCAGTGGGAGCAGGCAAACCATGACCCAGATGACCATGCTTGATGATAAAGATTGTCAACAACCTAATAGATGTACCCATTGACAGATGTCTTACGTCAGCTTCTTGTTGAACCATGGCAAATGATTTCAAAATATTTGACATATCTGCAGCTACAAATTCTTGTGAGTTTATGGACATGGAACAATGGAATAACTTAATGGCTACATTTGCAGAAGGTCCAGTCATGTAATCCTACAAGGAGGATCTTTGTACCATGACTTTATAAATGCAGTTGCCAGTTATAAGTAAGTCCTGGTGATTCTCAGGGCTGTGGATGAGGTAAACATACCTTTTCACCATGATAATGGCTGGATTGGTCTAAGTATAAAGGGGCACAAATGTAGCTTCACAATCTTTCAAAACATTTTTACCTTTAACCCTTTCATCACTAAGTAACTTTGTAGGTATAGAGTCCTTAACACTAAGTAACTTTTAAGTTGCAAAGCAAAATGACTTGTGGACTTTGAAACAACATAACTTTGCCAATGTTAAAGATATCTGGCTGGATTAGGTGTCAAAATCAAGGTTAAAAATCAAATTTTATGACTAATTCAATAAAATATGTGTATCTATTAGAACTGTTAAAATGCAAGTACAAACAGGTAACACAAAAGGTAAAATACAAATAATTATTTTATTACCTCTTAGAAAACTTAGAAAGTTCTCAAAACGTGTTCAATTGGCCCTAGATGTACTTGTGAATAATCACAGTAGCAACACAAGTATTTCTTTCATGGTGTCCATAATATATAAGATTCAGAAAACTGAAACAAATCTCTTTGGTTTTCTGGCTTCATCCAAAAAAAAACAAACAAACCAAGTGGAGCATACAATTCCTCTGGTCAAAAACCTTCAAAGTCCTCTTCATCACTGTCGCCCACAAAAGCATTCCATTGTCTCTCCATACATCTTTTCTCATTTTCATCCAAATTTTCCAGGTCGAAATTAATTAGATCATCCGAAAACTCCTCTAAAATTCCTTCAAGTGCCGCCATTTTGGATACAAATTTCAGCATTCGGAAAACACGTTAAAGTTCCTACTTTATTCGATATTTTTAGTTGTATACAAGCTAAACTCACGACATCATCCAAATATAACATCTATGTTACCAGATGAAGTTATTAGAGGTACCCCCGAAAGATATTTAGTCGGGTACTATAACGTTGAAGAAGAACACTGCTCCAGACCGAATAGTCGGTCCATAGCGTTTACGGACCTACTTCCCCCTGACCGGTTTTGCGGTCTGCAGTGACGAAAGGGTTAACATTATCACTGTTTTATTGCTAGCTTGTTACTTATACTTCATCTTATTTTCATTTTAAATTTACACTTAAAGTTTGTTTCTGATGTGATTTGTCTAACAGGAAGACAGCATGTATTTACCTGTGGTATGTAACAGATATATAAATTCCCAGTCCTTTTTATAAAAATGGATTCTTCCCTAACTCCATACAGTAGAAAAAAATTTCACTTTAAGGAATGAAATATTTCTCTGAATTGAAAACAAATCTATTTAGTGAATCAAAATATCAAACTTCCATAACTTATTAATTGTTACATTTTTGAATTTTATACATTTATATATATATATCTATACTTTTAATGAATTTAGATATTCATATTAAGGGCATTGCAATAATTGCCATGGATGTTTCATAGAAGCAATTTGAAAGAAATCTTAAATATTTCCATATTTTGAAAAGGAATCTATCTGATAATAGAGTTTTATTGAATGACTGAAGTTTTTTTCATATGATATTTGCTTTGAGGGAATATCAGTGGCTAATTCAATGTGTGGGAATATCAGTGGCTAATTCAATGTGTGGGAATATCAGTGGCTAATTCAATGTGTGGGAATATCAGTGGCTAATTCAATGTGTGGGAATATCAGTGGCTAATTAAGTATGTGGGAATATCAGTGGCTAATTCAATGTGTGGGAATATCAGTGGCTAATTCAATGTGTGGGAATATCAGTGGCTAATTCAATGTGTGGGAATATCAGTGGCTAATTCAATGTGTAGGAATATCAGTGGCTCATTCAATGTGTGGGAAAAACATGGATAACTTGGATGTCAGAATATCACAGCCTAATTAAAATGTAGGAATAGCACAGCATAAATAATATGTGGGAGTATTACAACTTAATTAAAATGTGGGAATATCACAGCCCAATTAAAATGTGGGGTATTACCGCCTAATTAAAATATAGGAAAATTACAACCCTATTAAAATGTGGGAATATCCACAGCCAATTTGAAATGTGGTAATAATTTTGTCCATTTAATTACAGTGCTCAGTCGTCCATTGGAAATATAAATATTTTCCAAGAGATATCTAAGCAAAAAGGTTTAAAAAATTATCTGGAAGAATTTGACACTTTAGAAAATAAAACAATTGTTACAGATTAGGATCAAAGGAGTAAGTTTCTTTGTTTTGGTGGGTCAGTAGAAAAAACTGCAAAGAAAATGTTTTGTACTTTCTGCCTTGTACATCAAGTAGGACATAATCTGATAATGGTGATATCCTTATATCATTGTCAAAACTTTGATGTTCTCAACAATGAAAATTTAAGTCATCATGAGAGAAATCTTAAAAACTCTCAATCGTTTTGATTACTAATGACTTGTTAAATTCTCACTCAGTTTTATGTTACTGATGACTTAAATATTTTTAATTCTTTCTCACTCTTTTAGATTTATGTTGACGTTTATATTGTTAAATTATTTCTCTTTTACATTTCTGATGTCTTAAACATTGTTAAATTCTCTCTTTTTTAGATTACTGATGATTTGAACATTGTTAAATTCTCTCACCATTTTAGATTACTGATGATTTGAACATTGTTAAATTCTCTCACTCTTAGATTACTATTGACATAAATATTGTTAAATTCTCTCTTATAGATTACTTATGACTTGAACACTGTTAAATTCTCTCTCTTTTAGATGATTGAAAACATAAATATTATATGATGACTTAAACATTGTTAAATTCTCTCTCATTCTGTTAGATTATTGAGGACTTGAACATTGTTAATTTCAGCCTCTTTTAGATTAATGACGACTTGAACATTGTTAAATTCTCTCTCTTTTAGATTACTGATAACAAATATTGTATGATGACATGAACATTGTTAAATTCTCTCTCTTTTAGATTACTGATAACAAATATTGTATGATGACGTAAACATTGTTACATTCTCTCCATTGTAGGTTGCTGTTGACTTAAATATTGTTAAATCTCTGTCATTTAGATTGCTGATAACTTAAGTATTGTTAAATTCTACCTCTTTTCAGTTACTGAGAACTTATACATTGTTAAATTCTCTCTCCCTCCCTCTTAGATTATTTATTTACACACATTTAGTCTTTCTTCATTTTATATAATAATTTTCTTTCTGATATTTATTATAGGGGGCAAACGTGATGAGGAACTTGTCCTGCCTGTCAACTCTTCAGTCAGTGTAACCTTGGATCAGGCACAGGTATGACAGACAGACAGGTGAATAATGAGGAAATATCAATACTTGCTAAACAGTTAGGAATTAGTTGTTAAAACTATAAATACCATATAATCTTGCTTACAGCTCAGGTTCAACTATAAACAACAACGACCATGATCTGCCATTGCATAATGTGCCAGCAGATCAGGGAATGTATTGCTTGTTCCACTGATTACACCTATCAAAATGCATAGACCCAGATCTGCCAACATAGGTAGATCAGGATCTGTCCAGTTTGATGTTCAACTTACAAGCAAGTATATATGGTACATGCCTGCTTGTGTATTGTATGCTCATCACCACAGATGGCATGGACCCAGTCTGCCATCACATTATACACTGCTAGATTAGAATTGACCATACTCAGAAGATGGATCCAACCTACCATCACATAATGCACTGCTAGATCAGGGTTGACACTGTTCATAGCATGTACCGAAACCTGCCATTACAGTATGCACTGGTAGATTAGGGTTGACACTGTTCACTTTATAACAGCATAGATCTTTTAGTGACTGTAACTTATAGAATGCTAAAACAAGTTGGGGTTGACTTTTTCTCACTTGAGTGGTATTATTGTATATGGTAGTTGTATATTGGATCAAATTATTATTTTATATCTGAAAATTGAATACCTAAAAAATTTCTCTTGGTTCAATATTTGATGCATTAAATAGTTTGGTACTGTTCTAGCATATTTTCTTACTGGTGTTGTTGAAAATTTTGCAATAGAAAATGGTTACAAGAAAATAATTTCCTCAGACTGTGAAGACAAACACCCAAGCACCCATACCATCCCTCCTTCATCCTAGGACATAGCAAGCACCCATACCATCCCTTCTTCATCCTAGGACATAGCAAGCACCCATACCATCCCTTCTTCACTCTAGGACATAGCAAGCACCCATACCATTCCTTCTTCACCCTAAGACATAGCAAGCACCCATACCATTCCTAATTTACCCTTGGACATAGCGAGTACACATACTCCAAAGCTTTTTTAAATTTATGAGATGGTATGACAGTAAATCGGTAAGAAGTTATAATATCTTAGGAAAAAATATTTGTTCTAGGCAATACTGAGGGAACACATCAGTGTGTGTGAGTGTGTGAGAGAGATAGAGAGAGAGACTTGTATAAATGTGAATGGGTATCAAAAGCTTCTGTATCTATACAAAACTAAAGTTTTCAGTAAACCAAATAGAGAGTGACATTACTGGAAGTAGTAATATTTTGACGTGTTTTACAATGTTTGCTTTTGTGGAGGTATATATAGATAACTTTCACGGCAATGATCTTTTTAATGTTTTGCAGTTACGGGCCAAAACAACAGTTATGGCTAGTCCATCTTTCCCAAATGACAGAATGTGGCTGAATGGCAAGTAAGTCTTGTGCAGTAAAATCCATGATTTAAATAGTATGCAGCAGTACATTAAGTCAGGCTGCTTTTTTCAAGCACCCATACCATCCTTCCATCACCCTTGGTCATAGCATGTACCCATACCATCCTTCCATCACCCTTGGTCATAGCATGTACCCATACCATACCTCCATCACCCTTGGTCATAGCATGTACCCATACCATACCTCCATCACCCTTGGTCATAGCATGTACCCATACCATACCTCCATCACCCTTGGTCATAGCATGTACCCATACCATACCTCCATCACCCTTGGTCATAGCATGTACCCATACCAACCCTCCATCACCTTTGGCCATAGCATGTACCCATATCATCCCTCAATCACCCTTTGACATAGCAACTAATACAATCCCTTCATCAACCTTGGACATAGAAAGCATTCATCCATACCATCACCTTGGACATAACAAGTACCCATCCCATTCCTCCATCACCCTTGGACATAGAAAGCATCCATACCATCACCCTTGGACACAGCAAGTACCCATTCCATTCCTCCATCACCCTTGTACATAGAAAGCATCCATACCATCACCCTTGGACACAGCAAGTACCCATTCCATCCCTCCATCACCCTTGGACATAGAAAGCATCCATGCCATCACCCTTGGACACAGCAAGTACCCATTCCATTCCTCCATCAACCTTAAACATAGAAAGTATCCATACCATCACCTTGGACATAACAAGTACCCATCCCATTCCTCCATCACCCTTGGACATAGAAAGCATCCATACCATCACCCTTGGACACAGCAAGTACCCATTCCATCCCTCCATCACCCTTGGACATAGAAAGCATCCATACCATCACCCTTGGACACAGCAAGTACCCATTCCATTCCTCCATCAACCTTAAACATAGAAAGTATCCATACCATCACCTTGGACATAACAAGTACCCATCCCATTCCTCCATCACTCTTGGACATAGAAAGCATCCATACCATCACCCTTGGACACAGCAAGTACCCATTCCATCCCTCCATCACCCTTGGACATAGAAAGCATCCATACCATCATCCTTGGACACAGCAAGTACCCATTCCATTCCTCCATCATCCTTAAACATAGAAAGTATCCATACCATCACCTTGGACATAACAAGTACCCATCCCATTCCTCCATCACCCTTGGACATAGAAAGCATCCATACCATCACCCTTGGACACAACAAGTACCCATTCCATCCCTAAATCAACCTTGGACATAGAAAATAACCATAACATCCCTCCATTAACCTTATACATAATAATTACCCAACCTATCCCTCCATCAACACAGGATATAGCAAGCACCCATATCATCCCTCCATCACCCCTGGACATAGCAAGTACCCATACATTCCCTCCAGCAGCCATGAACATAGCAAGTGTCGATACATCAACCTTGAATGTAGCACACACTTATATCATCCCTCTTTCACCCTTGGACATAACAAGCACCCATACTATCCCTCCATCACCCTTGGAAATAACAAGCACTCATACCATCCCTCCTTCACCCTTGGACATAGCAAGCACCCATGCCATCCCTCCTTCACCCTTGGACATAGCAAGCACCCATACCATCCCTCCTTCACCCTTGGAAATAACAATCACCCATACCATCCCTCCTTCACCCTTGGACATAGCAAGCACCCATGCCATCCCTCCTTCACCCTTGGACATAGCAAGCACCCATGCCATCCCTCCTTCACCCTTGGACAAAGCAAGTACACATATCATCCCTCCTTCACCCTTCGACAAAGCAAGTACACATACCCCCAAAATTTATCCCTATTTGTTGAAGAAAATCTCAATCACAATTTGTAACTGAAATTCTGATTATTTGTCTCATTTTATCATCAAAAATGGTAAATATGACCTACACATTTGAATCAGAATTTAGAAATTATCAGGTTGTAATAATATGTCATACTTTTGTTTTACATTTCTTTTCCAGATGACATTTGTAGTATACCATAAGTAACTATATTCAGTGAAATTTCTATCAATAAAAATGTTGCTTATGCATACTGTAGGCAGTACTTTATTAATAAAGACCAATTAAAAATATTTTTTATCAAGTGAAATTTGTATTTTATTTATATCAGTTAGGTTTAAGTGTAATGATCATAAATATAATGTACCCTCTTGTTTTCAAATGTAAAATGTGTCTACCTGAAAAGCTATGTTCCACAAGTGTTTCTCTGAGATCTTAATTGTGTGATAGCAGTGTTTTAAAATCTGACTTGAGGAGGTATTTGTTGCTTTGTTGCTTTGATTTAAAAACTGACCTCCTTTGTATTATCATGTTAATTACATCTTTTTATCAAATAAAGGATGTAGAATAAAAGAAAAGTTAAAAGGCATGCGATTCCTACATGTGTACAATATAGCAGCCCGGTTGTATTTCAAGTAAACTCATTTCAGTTAAACAATCAAACCCTCTTAAAAATATTATTGTGTACTTAATATAATTAGACTACTTTAAATTAACCTACTCAGTCATAAATGTAAGCAAAGATGACAGGGCAACCAGTTGTAATTGATACATTATCAAATAAAGAACTTTGTAGCACAGATAACGATTCTTGTTCCACGAGCAAGCATCAGCAAAATCCTGAATTAGCACTTAGAGATACCCTTAAGGATAAGAAGATGTTTCACAAGTATTGGAATCAAATGATGGCATCAATATTTTACTAACTAAA
Organism: Potamilus streckersoni; assembly: GCA_016746295.1. Lineage (NCBI taxonomy): Eukaryota > Metazoa > Mollusca > Bivalvia > Unionida > Unionidae > Potamilus > Potamilus streckersoni. The sequence goes on from JAEAOA010001235.1 coordinate 960,295, forward strand.
AAATACAAAAATTGACTTTTGATTCTGACAGTTGTTACACAAAATAAGTGTCGCTACGTTAAAAACACCTCTGAATTTTGTTTCGTCATGTATCAACGTTTGGTCTGTTACCCTGCTTTATTGATCCATGCCTTGGACTTTGTTGTAATAAGCAGAGAACCAGACTAATCAACAACAACAAATTTCCGATGTTGGGATCTTGAAAAAAATGTAATTTATTGAGAATGACAAATAACTTTGTTAGAAAAAGTGCTTTATTGACAAATATTCTTAAAGCAGTTATAAAATGAGTATTTAGCCCCTTCAGTTTTGTCCAGCAGGGATGGCATAACTCTTATTTTTCAGAGGTTCCTTGGTAACTTTTACTCTCATTTATGGTGTGGTTTATGATTTGGTTGTGTGAGGGTTATCAAGGGAGATGTATATAATCAAAATAATATAAACAGTACACTAGAAAAGATATGCAATAATCAAATTGACTCTTTCAATGACTTTTGTGTTTATACAGAAAATGCCAGGGTTTTTGTATTCTAGTTTGTTTAATATATTAAAACAACACTATTTGAACAGTGGTCTCAGGTTTACACTACAGAATATAGGGTCAAACAATGGATACTGTGGTGCTATGTGACAATGACTTTCTTGTTACAGTCAATCATCTTGTCATTGACATTGTTTGAGGATTATGAGCTGTATATGTCATTCTCCAGCTTTTAAGGAAGAGCAGTTGATATAATTACAGTAATTGATACTCTAATTACACCAGTTGATATTATAATTACTGTAGGTGATATAATTACAGCAGTTGATACCATAATTACAGCTGTTGATACTATTCTTACAGCAGTTGATATTATAATTACACCAGTTAATATTATAATTACTGTAGGTGATATAATTACAGCAGTTGATACCATAATTACAGCTGTTGATACTATTCTTGCAGCAGTTGATATTATAATTACAGCTGTTGATATTATAATTACTGTAGGTGATATAATTACAGCAGTTGATACCATAATTACAGCTGTTGATACTATTCTTGCAGCAGTTGATATTATAATTACAGCAGTTGATATTATAATTACTGTAGGTGATATAATTACAGCAGTTGATACCATAATTACAGCTGTTGATACTATTCTTGCAGCAGTTGATATTATAATTACAGCTGTTGATATTATAATTACTGTAGGTGATATAATTACAGCAGTTGATACCATAATTACAGCTGTTGATACTATTCTTGCAGCAGTTGATATTATAATTACAGCAGTTGATATTATAATTACTGCAGTTAATGCTATAATTGCAGTAGTTTATACTATAGTTACACAAGTTGATATTATAATTATAGCAGTAGTTACTTTAATTACAGCAGTTGATATTATAATTACACAAGTTGATAAATGCAATTTCAAGCATAGCTCATTCTTCATTCTTGCTGATAATGACAACAACATAAAGTTGGATTGAACATAAAGGGTATATTCTTAGTTAAGGAAACAATTGCCTTTCAAAATGAGAAGATAAACAGTTATAAACAGTGATGATTCTTTTAATCTCCTGTTTAATTTTATGTTGGCTTTACTTGTAGACAGCATCAATTAGCACATGAGTTTGAATAGGATGAAAATATATATCATTTTCTTGTATGATACCAATAATGACAAGGACAAGAAGCAAGAAGTATTGCATTGTAATACAAAACTGAATTATCCACAGTATTACCATATTTTATGTATTTTTTTGTACCCATTAATTTTTTGTACACAATCCAGTTATCGAAATAATAATTATTTAAATATATAATAATTTTTCATACATATCATTTGGAATTAATTGAAAAATCCTTAAATTATTGGACATAAAATTTTCGCTAAGAAAATTTTTATGTTTGCAAAAAAGATCAAAAATACTGTATTCCCATTTTGTTTTTACAAAAATGAATAATTTGTTGGTGAGAAAATATAATGATTGATGCATAAGCATGGACACCAGCAGCATTGGTCAAGTGGGGTCACATGACCCTCCTTTATATCATACTGCAATATATATATTTAATCATGTAAATAAAGCAGAAAATATGTCACAAGATTCTGTTCAAAACGCTTAGCAAATATAATTTCAGACTGCCTTCTATACTAACTCTCCCATCAGTGACTGACTGATCCCCCCCATTTTTGTACAAGATCCTGCAGGCACCCATGTGCATAAACTTTTATTGTCATTACAATCTCCACTGGTGTTTATTAACAAATGAACAAAGGACTTCACAGACCATACATTTAAAGATTATCGTTAATTAATTCTCCTTATTAGGTCCATCACTGTAACAAAACACCACTTGCAGATGAGTTCAGAAGCCCTTTGATGTTGTCTTATCCAACAATAATTACATCTCAGTATATGCTAAAGTGAAGACAACTGAACATTGGTGAACTAGTCTTATTGTTTCAGTAGTCATGCAAGCATAAAATATAAAATCCTTGTCATTTTTCACCGTAAATTTGAAACTCATGGACTCCATTAAATCGATTCATATATATATATATATATATATATATATATATATATATATATATATATACACACACACACACATACTATCTTTTAAATGCTTGTTCAATTTTGACTTGGATATAATTAATATTTCATTGCAAATCTATTCTTCTATGATATATTATACTATAGTTTTAATAACAAGTAATGCATATGATCGTTTGTCCTAATAACATCTGCTATATGGACAATGGATTAAATAGCACATTGACCGACTTTCATTTCCCTAAAGAGAGCCTTATTTCCCTAATGGCTGCCTCACTGATTTGACCTTTCCAGTAGATTCTTGCCCTCAATCTAGTTTCAACTGGAATAACCAAAGTCCTAAGAATGTTTAATTACCATGTAAATAGCAACTGCATGGCCATGTGGTTGTTGTGACAATGTACATCATAATTAAAACAATAATGCACTTTTGATTTAGAGGTGTTTATTCCTCATGGAATCTTTTAGGGTCGTAAAACACGAAAATAGATCTTTTTTTTCTCTTTGCAAAAGCTACAAATCACCACTACACTAAATAAATGTAGTTTTGAACACTGAAAGAAGTTTGATTGATTGATCTCTCTGGCATACACTCACGCATCAACTTAAACGTTGATTTAAAGTTCTTTATTTTTTATTGCAATTTGTTAATAAGATTATCGTAGTGGTAATGATACAACTCGCACTTAATTTCTTGACTATGCAGGTTCGTCGTGTTGCGCACAACTTAGCAATAAATAATACCCATAACTTATACATATTCAAACCATCTTGATCATTTTGCCTATATTACATGACATAATAGCTACATATGTTCTAAATGCAGACAAGCTTGCATCTTCTCTCTATCTCACTCTCTCTCTCTTTCTCTCGTTCACTAATAACGACAGTACTTTTGATTTATTGTAATTAGATTCTTGAATTGAGAGGAGAATGAGACAGAAAGTATACATTTACTTTGTACATTTGTACCATTATGTTGTTGAGTAGCGTGTGTATCATAGAACTTGTTTTGGTACGATCCTTTTATTTTTCATACTCAGTCAGTTCCACCAAATGATAATTATTTTTTTTACATATAATTTTACAGACACTGAAATTAATAATTATTTTTTCGTGTACAAAATATTACAGAAAATATGGTAGCTGCAATGAAAGTAAATTTTCAGTGTCTTCACGTCGGTGAAGTGCTTAAATACTTACTCAAATTTAAGAAATATTTTTGTTTTGTTTGAGATTAGATACAAAAAATTATTAGTAAACAATGCATTGGTCACTTGACAGATCTTAGTTATACATCAGAAATTTTTCAGTTCTCTTTTAAACATGGTTCCGATATAAAATAATAAAATACTAGGTTAGAAAATAAAAAATTACTTTTCAAAATGACAGAGCAATGCTTTAATTGTGTTTTATGTTTAAAATTTGTATGCTTTCTTGAAAAAGTTTCTGTGATATATTTACTATTTTTGCATGTGTAAATCTTTTGATTCAAACTTATGCTAAAATTTTAAGTATTTGATAAAAAATATCAAGTATCAAGTTTGCTGAATCAAAAATATAATGCATTTAATTCATTGTTATTTTCATGGACAGATGATATGCAAAAAATTAGTTTGAAAAATTACATGAATTCTGGAAATTCTGGATTTTCTTGGAGAAGGTTTTTAGGGTTTTTTTCCCTCATGTTTTCCCATCCACATTTTAGAGTTTGAATCAGAGAATGCTTTGTATGTCCAGAGAAGTATTACATTTGTATGACAGTGCATTGCCAATTCTGCCTTCTAGGCAAGATGGCTGACTCTTTTCAGCATGATTCTGTCTACCTGTTTAGAAATAATTGTTTTTTCTTTATAAAAGGACACTTTTATCTCACATTTGACAGTGTTTCTGGCCAAAATGATGTCATTTATTTTTTACTTTTTAATCCACAAGGGTAATTTTCCCAAAATGAAAACAAATTATTTGAAGTATTTAGTATGTCAAATGATATGATAATCCTAGGCCTTATTATTCAGTAAAAGTTTTTAAAAAATCCTGAATTTTACATATCCTTTGTTATTTTGCAAAACCTGTCAATATTTTCATGCTGTGTTACAAGGAAAGGAGTGTGACAAAGTTAGACTTGATACATGATTATAACATGAAGGCTAATGTCAGATTAAGAAACATGACATTTCTGAAATGTACATGTAATTTCTGGTAATATGAGCTGGAAGATATGGGTCAATGCCATGTGTTAGGAGTAATCCTCAGAGCAAACAACACAGACCCAGATTTGCTGGTGATAGCAGATTGTATATGTTGCTTGCATTTGGACTTTAGTTGTAGAGTTTATGTGGGATTGAATTATAATCTAATAAAAATTTGACAGAATCATGACAGTGCATTCTTTTGGAGAGAGGACTGAAGGAGGAGATTTGCTTCTTTATGGTGAATGTAACCCAAATTTAAACATTTTGTTACATTCAGATTTAACACACACACACACATAAACACACACATACACACACACTCTCTTTGTGTTTATATACAGTGGCTATAGCTGATAAGCATTACATATTTAGCATATCAATTAAAATAAATATCTAGTATTGAAACTTTATAAGTGTCACACACAAGTCAAGATCAAACTGTACAAAATTACATATTTCAAAAGGGCATTCAATTATGTCTTATGTGATATAACTTTTAATTTTGTTATTTTTAAATTGCTTTTGTTATCAAATGTCATTAAATGAATATGAATATCCATAACATTAATTTGGTGAATGATAAATGAATTTGTTGCAACATGGATGTTGATGTTTTTTTGTATGTTTACAAACAACTAAGCTATGATGGGTAATGTCTGTGAGGAATTTTGCACCATCCAATCAAAATACAAGTAAATGGCATACATCAAAATAAAAATAAAACTTTTGGTTTTAAAATGATGTACAAGTCAATTAATTCAGTAAATATTTTGTGTCCTGCATTTTGCACCAGAATCTACCCTGGTGAGACTTGTCAAAATTTACTGACTCCTCAATCAGGTGACCTGACTGCCACTTTGGACATTTGACCCAAACATTTTCTATCAATTTACAATCTTTGTTTTCATAAACTTATTGACTAGTTTGTTTTTAAGATTTTAATATCAGATTCAATTGTTTTGATCACAATAATAAAAAAATGACATGTTCTCTTCTGTTGTTTCTAAATAATATAGACATTATGTATGTGCCAACCCGCAAAACAATGCATGTTCATTAAATTTATTTTGATGATTCTTTTTAAACAGAAGAAAAATACATTCTTTTAAATGATATGTGAGGTAAGATGTATTTTCTAAACAATGAAATCAATTTATGATGTAATTATTTCAACAGAATGGAGACATTTATTTTCAGATAAAGTATGAGATTTACCGTGACAATAATTAATCTTGAATGTTTTTTTACACATTCCATAAGAGTACTAAAGACTCAATACATGGTTACCAGCATAGCTTTATTAAAATATTTATTTGAATGGTTTTTCTGTGGAAAACAAAAATTTTTGACTTAACACCATATATTGACTTATTGTTTCTGTTTGTGTCAGCATAAAAAATATTAAAAACAAAATTTAAATATTGGTAAGGTTTTTCTTGCAGTAACTGTAAAAAATACATCTTAATTAAAAAATGAGCCCAGCATGTTGTTTTCATAAAGTTGGAAAGTTTTATGAATTCATCATTAAAAATAGCAAAATGACATCAATTTTTGTATAGTTTCCTTTTTTCGATACTATTGATATATTGCATGTGGCAATTATTATAAGGGAAAAAGTTGACAAATTATTAGAAAATTTGCAATTATGCCATGACATATCTTTACTTTTGGTTGAGATATTTTTAAAATTTAAGCTGTTTTATACTGCTAGAGATGAGAGTTATCATTAAACACTATTTTAAAAGTAATTCAAAGAGAATGAATATTCAGCTAAGGCTATATGTACACAAACAGAAAAGCTGCTTTTTTTAAAAAAAAATGTTTATCCTTTGTTACTATTGTAGTTACTAAAATTTTGTTTCAGGGAGCAGTCTATGGACAGCAAAAGAATACAGAATTTATTGAATGAAAGTGAGTTTTTTTGCAATATACATTAATTGGATTTGGTTACAAATAAAGTGGCTTGTAACACAGCTGAATATATATATATATTTATGTCTGATATGTCTTGTCCTTCACTTGTATGTAATATGATGCCATATTATCAAGATAGTACATGAATCAGGCTGTAAAATTTGGCTGATCATCAGGCTGTAAAATTTGGCTGATCATCAGGCTGTAAAATTTGGCTGATCATCAGTAGAGTATATGAATCAGGCTGTAAAATTTGGCTGATCATCAGTAGAGTATATGAATCAGGCTGTAAAATTTGGCTGATCATCAGTAGAGTATATGAATCAGGCTGTAAAATTTGGCTGATCATCAGTAGAGTATATGAATCAGGCTGTAAAATTTGGCTGACCATCAGTAGAGTACATGAATCAGACTGTAAAATTTGGCTGATAATGAGGAGATTACATGAACAGGGATGTACAGTTTGGCTGATTATCAGGAGTGTACATGAATAGGGATGTACAGTTTTGCTGATGATCAGGAGTGCACATGAATAGGGATATACAGTTTGGCTGATTATCAGGAGTGTACATGAATAGAGATGTACAGTTTTGCTGATCATCAGAACAATACATGAATCCACCAGTAATATTTGGCTGATCATCAGTAGAGTATATGTATCACTCTGTACAATTTGGCTGATAATGAGGAGATTACATGAACAGGGATGTACAGTTTGGCTGATTATCAAGAGTGTATATGAATAGGGATGTAAAGTTTATCTGATTATCAGGAGTGTACATGAATAGGGATGTACAGTTTTGCTGGTGATCAGGAGTGTACATGATTAGGGATGTACAGTTTTGCTGATCATCAGGAGTGTACATGAATAGGGATGTACAGTTTTGCTGATCATCAGGAGAATACATGAATAAACCATGCTGTAAAATTTGGCCAAAAATGATATGAGAAATCTCCCCTAAACTATTAAAGAATTTACCAGAAGGATGTGAAGAAAAAAAAATATTCCTAAAGATTGTTTGGAAGTATTGTTTGTATCTTCTCTATCAGAAACGACATTCTTGCTGAATGGCATTTCTGATGACCATAATTTCATAAGGATAACAGTATTTATTGGAGGTCTTTAGAGCATATACAGCTAATATGTACGTTTTCTGAGTATAAGGAAATATTTTATGAGTGAAGTAGAAAAATTGTATTGTCTTGAGTGGTGAAGCCACAAGTGTCAGTACAAAACATTTCCAATTCACAAGTGAAATATTTTATTGTATCTACTAAAAACACAGATTTTCTTTTTCATTATATATTTTAAGGCAAAATCCTGATTTTCATCAGTTTCTCCATTCTGCATTATTACATTGATAAAATTAAGTTCCAAAATTTTTACAATAATTTTAGGACAGTGACTTCACAGTGTAGATTGTACATACAATGCTTCATATTTTGATTTGTCAAATTAGTTTTTGGATGGATTGATACAGTGAACATCACTGTGGTGGTGGTACTGTAGAAACATGACAGAAAACGGTAAACAGCCTTCAGGTCATAGCATAATTAAACAACAGATTATAATAATTGTGAGTTTACTTGTAAGAATTTTAGTTAATTTTTTTAAAAACTTTTTGCAGTTAGATGTGAATTTTGTGTGTTGGCAAGCTTGCATTCTATTTCAATAACAGACATTGCACTCACTTTTCAGTTGTCACTTAATTTCAGTTTTCAGTTGACACTAACCACTGCATAATTTCTGCATCATTTTATGAATGTCATGACAGTTAAAAATGCTATTTAAGTAAATATAGTAATTGTCCTATATGTAATGAAGAGTTTTTCTCAAAAATGTGTAACATTTGTTATTGATTGTAACAATTACATGATACTGTGTGGATAACCCAAAATATCAAATAGCAAAAAGTTATGTAAGTTTGTTTGCTTCATGTGGAAAACTATAAAAGTTAATACTTGAAGCCTGCTTTTTGGTTGTTGTTGTAGGGTTTAACACCATTTTCAGCACAGGATAGGCTATACATGGCTGCCAGTATAACTGATGGAGGAAGAGTCCTAGAAAACCAAGGAAAGAATCTTTGATGATGAAAAGCTACTGACAAGCTTTTATACATACCCACATTAGCCAAGCCATGCAAACATCATGTGAGACTAGGAGTGCATTTGATATGTAAGCTTTTTTACATACCCACATTAGACAAGCCATGCACACATCATGTGAGACTAGGAGTGCATTTGATATGTAAGCTTTTTTACATACCCACATTAGCCAAGCCATGCACACATCATGTGAGACTAGGAGTGCATTTGATATGTAAGCTTTTTTACATACCCACATTAGCCAAGCCATGCACACATCATGTGAGACTAGGAGTGCATTTGATATGTAAGCTTTTTTACATACCCACATTAGCCAAGCCATGCAAACATCATGTGAAACTAGGAGTGCATTTGATATGTAAGCTTTTTTACATACCCACATTAGCCAAGCCATGCACACATCATGTGAGACTAGGAGTGCATTTGATATGTAAGCTTTTTTACATACCCACATTAGCCAAGCCATGCACACATCATGTGAAACTAGGAGTGCATTTGATATGTAAGCTTTCTTACATACCCACATTAGCCAAGCCATGCAATCATCATGTGAGACTAGGAGTGCATTTGATATGTAAGCTTTTTTACATACCCACATTAGCCAAGCCATGCAAACATCATGTGAAACTAGGAGTGCATTTGATATGTAGAGACATCATGTGCACCTTAATTCTTGATTTGCTCATTAATTTCAGAAGGTCAGAATTATAGGTTGCTGCATTTGTATGGGAAAATATGAACAAGATTTTTGGATGACTATACTGCACGACCATGGGAGTGAACTATATCCATCCAAAAATGCGAGTTCATATTTTTCCATTCAAATGCAGTAACCTTTTTATTATATGCTCATTTTTGTTTCATTACCAAGGACTTAATAATAAAATTCACAACCGAATATATTCAATAATAATTTTTTAAAATTTTATTATTAAAAAAATAAATTTCACAATTATAGATTCCTTCAATAAACAATAATAGTATTGATGCGCATATAGCTCCGCCCACCACCCTTATAACTTCACAGCAGACCACACGCTTATGTGCATCAAGAACTAGAGGTGCAATATGAAGGTGTTCAATATCGGGGAATATTGAACGATTCTGCCAATGTAAAGTTAATGGAGAAAAAATGAGAATATAATAACATGACTTACATTATTTCACAATCTAATAATTTAAATATTTGAGAATCATTTTAGTGACTTAGACTTTGTTGATTTGGTTTGCACATAGATATTGTATAAGGGAATTAAATATGCACCCTTTTAGTTTTTATTCTACAGTGTATGCCAACTTTGTAAGAGAGGAAAGCATAATTTATTTTTAAATTTTTATTGGAATAACAGAGTGGAAAACATTTCATTTAAACAGTCAATATCTATCTGAATATGTGAATGTGAATATTTCAATAATTCTTTTGGATTATGTGAGACGTTAAAGGACTTTAGTGATATTCTTCCTTACCATTAGAATGTTTGGATTTAGAACTGTGATTCTTCACAGTGGTACTAGCACATTAGCATATACATACATTGGAACATTAATTTGGGAAACCTTTGGACAGTTTCTGGAATAGTGTGAAATCGATAGTGTAATTTAGGGTATTCAAGGAATTAATACACTGTAAGTTACTTTTAATTCTTTCACCTTGTGTGATTTTAAATGCAAGGGATATAAATTTATATTTTAGAAACCTGAATGCTTTTTGGGTTTTACCTTGTCATTTTACTAAGTTTAAACCCCTAGATGCAACAGTATTTTAAACTTCCTCACTTTCATGTGTGTATTAGTCTGCTCATGTATTTTTCAGAATACTTCAAAAAAATATATTTTATATGGGTATGCAAAATGAAAGTCAAAAGAAATTTGATTGTGGAAAAAAATAACATATTCTGATTTTAATTTGCAGTTAAGCAGTGGCGGAAGGAAAAACACAATGGTGATACATGTACAGATGGTTTACTCATGTGGAAGGTTCATATTTGCTCAGAAAACAATTTTCCAACTGCAGCTGGACTGGCATCTTCAGCTGCAGGTTATGCATGTCTTGGTAGGTCGTTATTGCATATAACTACTCTGTAAACATTCCTCCACCGATCTTTATACCATCAAAGTTAATTTTCTTATATAATAAACGGATGCAAAATTAATAAATTAAATATTAATTTAATCTAATATAAGAACCAAATGATTGATAAATAAACTTGCTTTCTAACAAAGCACAGTTTTAATGATGCAATATTTCTCAGGCCATTTGTACAAAATGTTTTTGTAAGTTTATACACAAAAAAGTTATTTGTTCCCCAAATAATTTGGTTTTCTCTATTGGTTTCAGTGAGTTTTTAAAAGCCACTAAGAGTTTAATGAGAAGTCAGATGGGTGGAATGTCAAAAGTGCACAGATCATGATGTCATACAATTAAGCTTTAACCAATAATACACACAACATGCATAAATAAGACCCTATGACATTTAAAATAATTCCTGATAAAGTTACAATGCAACTGGTAATTTAGTAATGAATCTGTTTTGAAAATTGACCTTTTGAATTATTAGAAATAATGACAATACATTTTTCAGCCAGGTTGCCTTCGGTTTATATTAAAATGTGATCTTTTGTTTTATGCACCAATAAATCAGATTGATCAAGTTTCAAGTTAAAACAGTGCAATAGGAAAAAATACTATTTTGCTTTCCAGCAGCCATTGTTGCATTTATTAAAATTGATCTCTCCTTTTCTTTCCAGCTTATTCCCTAGCCAAATTGTATAATGTAGAAGGAGATCTCTCAGCTATAGCCAGGTAAGCAGCTGTTCCATTGCAGCCTGGTTTATGGGAGGACTCTGTCCAGAGGTGTGTGGATGCCAATCATTTTTATTTGCTTGATAGGATTTCAGCCCCTTGAAGGTTATGGCATACAGTCTGCTGGCCTGTTACTTAGAATAGTTAGTGAGTTTAATGATAAGGAATTTTGTATATTTGACATTTCTGGCCTTGAGACAGTGAAAGACTTGTCAGACTATGGAATGGCATTTAACAACATTCTCATGGTGAGATTAAATGATTAGATTCCTAGTGGTTACCTCCCTTGACAAATGTATGACTCCAAAATTATCATGTCACTTCAATATGCAACAATAGCCACAATGTATGACTCCAAAATTATCATGTCACTTCAATATGCAACAATGGCTACAATGTATGTTTCCAGCATTAACACATGTCACTTCAGGATGCAACAATGGGCACAATATATGACTCCAAAATTATCATGTCATTTCAGTTTGCAACAATGGGCACAATGTATCACTCCAAAATTATCATGTCACTTCAATATGCAACAATGGCTACAATGTATGTTTCCAGCATTATCACATGTCACTTCAGTATGCAACAATGGGCACAATATATGACTCCAAAATTATCATGTCACTTCAGGATGCAACAATGGGCACAATATATGACTCCAAAATTATCATGTCACTTCAATATGCAACAATGGCTACAATGTTTGTTTCCAGCATTATCACATGTCACTTCAGTATGCAACAATGGGCACAATATATGACTCCAAAATTATCATGTCATTTCAGTTTGCAACAATGGGCACAATGTATCACTCCAAAATTATCATGTCACTTCAATATGCAACAATAGCCACAATGTATGACTCCAAAATTATCATGTCACTTCAATATGCAACAATGGCTACAATGTATGTTTCCAGCATTATCACAAGTCACTTCAGGATGCAACAATGGGCACATTATATGACTCCAAAATTATCACATATAACTTCAGTATGCAACAATGGCTACAATGTTTGTTTCCAGCATTATCACATGTCATTTCAGTATGCAACAATGGGCACATTATTTGACCCCAAAATTATCACGTATAACTTCAGTATGCAACAATGGGCACAATGTATGATTCCAGCATTATCACATGTCATTTCAGTATGCAACAATGGGCACAACATAATAGTCTCGGTGAGTGAATTAAATATAAAAATAAACATTTGAAAAATGTTCAGTTTTATTATGACTGGTCAGTAAAATATAAAAGGAATAAATATTTAGTTATGCCAATGCAGTTGGCAGATTTTCGGATATTGGATAATTTTGATGAATTGCATTAATATTGTTTAATAAGTCATTTTTTATTGAGCTTTTAATGAGCAGTTTTAATGGCTTGTCTATATGAAGCTAAAGGGCTACATAAGGTGTTACATTTGTTTTTGAATATTGAAATCTTTTTATACAATTCTATTTAAAATTTTGAAATATATATTTATAAAACTGAAAATATGTACTGTTTTGAAACTTTAGTTTGTATTAGGACTAAAACAGTTTTGTAAAATCCTTCAAACTTTACCTTGAAAGCTTTTTGCATGAAAATACAAACTTTAAAATTTGTCTTTGGTAAAAATGATTTTTTAAATCATATTGAAAATTTCTTGAATTTCATAAAGACATCCAAACTCACTTTAGCACATAACAGTGAATAATTTTGCTGTTAAGTGATGAAAATAATAATTTGTTCTTCAGAGTTATAAATAAAATTGAATACTCATTCTGCTGTTATGTCACATTTATGAAATGGAAAACTTTATGCATTTGCTTGCTAAAGTTCACAGAACATTAGATCTTTCAACATGTGTCTTGAATTTTGAATGAAATAATTGTTATAGTGATGTTCTGTATTAAAATTATATGTATATTTTATGTACTAGACGAGGGTCTGGCAGTGCATGTAGAAGTATGTATGGTGGATTTGTGGAGTGGGATATGGGATCACAGGAAGATGGCTCAGATTCCGTATCTAGACAGATCGCATCAGAAAATCACTGGCCAGAACTACGAGTGCTCCTACTGGTGGTGAGTAGAGTGCATCTACACTTTCACTGAAATGGATCAGTTTATGAGAGACAATGATGTTGGTAAAATTTAATGTTAACAATCGATGATCTCATCTCAATCATATCATTTGTATCTACTTTTATTAGTCATTCACCAGTATCCAAGAGTAACTACCAAAATATTGTGACCTGATATACACATATAATTTGCATACTTTCTGCTTGACTGAGTGATTAGTGGAAATAAATAGGATTGTGATAATAATATGCCTCTCTTGTGATTCCTGTTTCCATAGTAATCTTGAATGCACAAAAACTTTCTGTTAATATAATCTCTCTTTGACAGCTACATTATAAATTCAGCCAGATTCAGATTTTTTCTCTTGCTGTTTTACCAGCTTATTTTATACTGTCATGTGAGTGTGTGTATTTTTAACTTACCTTTAAAAACTTTTCAGTGACTTCACTAAGATGTCTGCAGTGTGGCAGCATATAGTGATGTCTAGCACTGGGGCATCATGCCACAGACTTTTAGCATCATATCCCACATATTCACATTATCCTGACACCAAGCTTACCAGTTCTAGCACTTGTCTCTTAATGCAGAGCGTTAAGACAGGCAACTGCTAGTACCATTTATATCAGTATTTAGTATGACTCGACCAAGGTTTTGAACTCCGGCATCCAAGGTGGGAGCTTAAAATACAGGAGCAGTAGATTCTTAAATATAAATTGGATCAAACTGCAAACTGCATTGACCCAGATGTGCCATCACATAATGCACTGGTAGATCAAAGTCTATGAAGTTAGTACTAATCAGTAAAAAAACCTCAGCATTAATCCTGATCTACTAGTGCATTTTGTGACAGTAAATATAAGTCTGTACAGTTTATTTTAGGATTAATCAGTAGAACAAACAGCATAAACCCTGATCTACCAGTGCATTCTGTGACAGGAAATATGGGTCTTTGTAGTTTGTTAGGACTAATTAGTAAAACAAACCAAATAGACTGATTATCCATCATGTAGTTCATCAGTAGATCTGGGCCATTTGCTGTTTGTTCAGGTTGATTTGTAAAACAAACAAAATAAACCCTGATATGCTGACATTTTGGCATATCACAGTCTGTGGTCTGACTTTTTATGAGTATATATATTAGGTGTTAAAAAAAACTGACATGTACAAATATTTATGTCAGCAAAACATGGGATGGTTCATAAAAGGGGTGGGCAGCTTTTCTGCTCATGTAAACAGTTGCATTCTGCCTTGTTTATTCACAGTAGACACATATGTCACATAAGATTCATGCAAATGTTAAAGGTACAATATATATGCTTTTTACCATGTGTATATGATTATATTTATTTAGTTTATATTTATTTAGTAGATAGTTCTGTAAAAATATAGCATGAGTGAATACTGTTTTCAGTCCTAGTCCCTTGGAATGGACTGATGATGTTTTGAAAATATGGTTCATTGGATAGTTTCAAGCAATACCTATCTTTGCAAGTCAGCGGTAATGAATGGCTTTTATTCCCAGTCTTTTTTGATTTGGTCAAGAATTAGAAATGATCATACTTCTGCATAACTGGTATCTGGCAGTTAGATCATTTTTTAAATAGTTTTGTCTCTTTTATCTGCAAAGGTGAGTGACCAGCAGAAAAGCATGGGAAGTACAGAGGGGATGCAGGCAACACTTAAAACAAGCCAGTTAATGGACAGAAGAATCCAGTGTGTTCCAGAAAGTGTAGAGAAAATTAAAGAGGCAATACTGAAAAAAGATTTCAAAACTTTTGCTGAAATCACAATGAAGGTAGTTTTTGTTGATTTATTGATCAATTGGTTTATTTGTTTATTTATTTTGCAGTTTTTTTTTATTGGGTTCCAATTTTAGCAGGTTTTACAGTTGCTACCATACAAGTTTAAAAACAAAACTGATCTTTTGGAAATAGTAGTATCCCTTCACGAATCAACAGATTGAATGACCATGCAGTAAAATATTAGTATCCCATCCGCAATCAACAGATTTAATTACCATGCTGGTAAAATAATAATATCCCTTCTCCCAATCAACAGATTGAATTACCACACTGGTATGATAATAGTATCCCATCCCCATTCAACAAATTTAATTACCACTGGTAAAATAATAGTATTCCTTTCCCAATCAACATATTGAATTACCACAATGGTAAAATAAAAATATCACTTCCCCAATCATTAGATTGTATTAGCACACTTGTAAGATAATAATATCCCTTCCCCAATCAACAGATTTAATTACCACTCTGGTAAAATGGTGACACTTCTGAGGAAAAAGAATAATACTTAACATGAAAACTCTCCATGTCCACTGCATCATGAGAATAAGAGAATAAACATCAAACACATCACTGGAAATGACATTATACTGAAGTTAACATTTAACCAATGGAAATGTCATTTTTACAAAACAATGAAAACAGATTCCACAAGAAGTGAATTCATGGTATTTATGGGTTTTTTTAATATTTTTATTTATTATGTTCAAAATTGAATTATATTTTTTGCTTCCAAGTTGTAGACTAAATTTAAAATAGCAGTTCTCAATTCCCTGATAGTCAAAAATTCTTTTTAAAACTTATGAAACCAATTTCTGTATTTAACAGATTATCAGGAATTGCTGATTTATCTAGAGGATTTTGATGTGAATAAGCAAAACCAGTCTTTCAATAGCTTGTGATGAGATGTAACCTTAATGTCTGGTTTGCCATATAATTAAAGGTTAGCTCCTTAATTGCTTGTACAGTTATCAGTAAGACTGTTTATTTCTCTGAATGTGAAAAGTTAATTGTCCATTATAGAGTAAAATAAAGATTATACATTTGTAAATTTTTTTAGATAGTAGTTACCATTTCCATTTTCAAATACTTAAATATTTCTCCTTAGCAAATGTACATCTACCATTGTTGATCTTGTATATGTTAAATTTATTTTTCTTCTTTACAGGACAGTAACCAGTTTCATGCTGTGTGTCTGGATAGCTGTCCACCAATTTTCTACCTGACAGATGTATCCAAACAAATTATTCAGCTTGTCCATGCATTTAACTCTTCTTGTGGGATAACAAAGGTAATGAGTCAAAAACTGGTAAATATTCTTCTCATCTTGCCCAATCACCTATAAAGATTGAGATTCAGTGTTGTATGGTCACTTATGGCTTTATTACACTTTGATGAAATATTACAATATGTCTAGAGTCACATGGCTGTATTACACTTTGATGAAATATTACAATATGTCTAGAGTCACATGGCTGTATTACACTTTGTTGAAATATTACAGTATGTCTAAAGTAACATAGCAGTATTATTACAGTGTGTATAAAGTCACATTTGGTTGAATTGTGCTTAAATTGACAAATTATTACAATTTGTCTAAAGTTTGTAATCTAATATGCTGGACATTTCTGTCCTACCTGTGTAAGTGAAAATCATAAAAACAATTACTGTATTTGCCTGCCAACAAGATGATACTTTTAGACCAGAAAATCTTAGCTTCATCTTATACTCCGAATTGACTTTTAAATGAACTATTTCATCTGAATCATTTTATTGTGTTTGAGGTAATTTTTCGCAGGGAAAAACGTTCTCCAATAAGTATGAAAAATAATGTCCAAAATATGCTTCATTTTGAGAAGAGATTGTGTATGAAAATATATAGGATGCCACATTAAGAAGGAATTTTACAATTACACAATGATTAATATTAAAAATTAACATGCATCAAATTATTTGTGCTATAGCAACGTGTACTAGTAATTTACATTGTTTAAATTTGAACTGAGTTGGGAGATGAATAACCATAACAAAGACAGATTTTCCATCACATTTTTATTCTTGCACTTCACAATCAAATAAAGAGAGAAAGAGAGAGAGAGAGGTTTTGATGAATCTGTATTGTTCTCTACCTGATGGCTATATGCAAGTGCAGTACTATATTCCATTATCAATTAATACCACTGGGTAATAGAGTCTGACTAAAATTCCATTTTGGTTTTGGCACTGAAAGTTGGTAAATGGCTCTTTCGGCATAGTTTCTGTTTCAGCCAAAGCCAGAAAGTTAGTTTTTGGTTTTGGCAGAATTCAACACAATTGCTGCATCTATTACTCTGCTTGTTGGCCAGTTAGTCTGCGCTACACAATTCTGGGCACTAAGATCCAAATAAACACAAGAATGCGCCAGCAGCTGCAGCTTGGTAGTGAGGTTACAACCACAACCATTATCGGCTACTAACCGGGTCAACAGATGGCAGCATGTATCTCCATTCTTGGATGAACTCTCTTTGGCGGGAAGAAAACAATTGTGCAATGCCTCTGTTCCTGTTCTGCCTGCTCGCCTTAGCTTATGTGTTGTATTTCAGTCTACTCATGTTGAATACAGGGATTTCGAATTCTGACAATATTCATAATTTCAGATAGTTAAACTGTAGGGAATAATTCTGTGCAAAATAGAAAATTGAAGTTAATAATAAACAGATTAGTTAATCACCGCAAAGAATGTCGTCAAATGCAGTGTGGGATTACTTCAAAAAAACTGAATCTGATGAAAGCAAAGTGCAAGCAAAGAATACAACAGACTATCACTTGGCAGCGATAAACCAAGACTTAAGACAGTTTCAGGCTTGAAAAGTCATAGGGTTAGCTGCCATAAGGAGCTCCATGGTACATATCTCAAGAGGTTCATGAATGATGGAGCAGAGTGTGCTTCAAAAAAATGGATGATGGAAGAGAAAGCAACTAAACATGCTACCAAATTTTATGCAGATGACCTTGACATCAATGGTCGAGAGCAGAATGGTCTGGCCTGATGGTCACATTGCAGTTCATCAAATTGATAAGTACATCATGGACTTGATGATTGTCAACATGTTACCCTACTCAATTGTTGAAGGTGATGCATTCAAAAGACTGAACATTAGTGATCCACTCAGCACTCATCACAATAAGGTAAAAAACAAGAAATACTACCAAACAATGCTGATGTCTGTCACATATGACAAAGTCATGAAAGATGTGAAAAATCTGTTATAGGAGGCCACCTGGATATTGTTTACTAAAGGTGGATGGAGCAATCCAACAAAATCGTGTTCCTTACTAAGCTTCACTGGTCATTTCATTAATGATGCTGTGCAGCATAAAGTTATTTTGAGTGCGATGGTACTGGAAGAAGATCATGATGGAAATTATTTTGCATTGAAACTTGGTGAAGCCATGATGAAATGGGATATCATGGAGAAGATTCACATTGGAGTGTGCGACAATGCTGCCAACATGAAAATGGCAATGAGAGTTGCAGGTGTCACTGATATTGGCTGCATGTCCCACACATTGCAGTTGGTTCTTCATAATGCATTGTTCATGCAGACATCAGTAGAAACTCTCCTCAAGAAGGCTTGCAATATTACTCACTTTAAGCATAGTGAACAGGCATATGCTATCATCTCTTAGAACACTAGCAAACAGTTAAATACCCAGAACATTCCCTTCTGCAAGATTACATGGAATAGTACATATCTTATGCTGGAGCGGCTGGTCGAACAGCACAAGGCGATTAATCTGTATAGCATGCAGCATGGCGAAATCGACAGTCTTTCAATCGCAGAGTGGGAACTGGCTGGTTATTGTTGTTGTTGTTCTGGGGCTTAACGCCATTTTCCAGCACATGCTAGGCTATACATGGCGGCCAGTATTAATGGTGGAGGAAGAAACTGGAAGATAAACGGAAATAATAACCACCCCATGAGAAGCTACTGGCAAGCTTTTTCACATATCCACATTCGCCAAATCATAGACTCAAACCCACTCAGGTGAGATGGCAGTGATCCATAATAGAGATCGCTTAGACCAATTGGACACTTGGGGCCCCCTGGGGAACTGGCTGGAAGAGTTGTCAAAATTCTAAGACCATTTTACACTGCAACGCAGGAGATTTATGCTAATGATGCATGCATTTCTGTTATACCACTTTTCTCAAATTTGAAGAACATGCTCAACACTACAGCAGCAGACCATGGCCTCAAGCAAATGAAAACGGTGCTGTGTGATGCAATGACCCATTGATTCTCTGATATCAGTTCCTTGGCATCCTTTCCTTGCTGCAACACTTCTTGACCAATGCTTCAAGGATACATTTTTCAATGTGCAGGAGGCAGTGGAAGCGAAGAAAATGGTTCTGGACTTTCTACACTCAGTCCAGAATCCACTATGAACAATATGACTGCACCATCCATAGCTACAATTGACAATGTTGAATAAGAACTTGATCGCAATGAGACTTTCAAATCAGGAACTCAAGACAAGGCTGATTTGTGGGCTGCTCATGACAGACAACCTGCTTATGTGAACCCATCACATAATGTTGACAAACTGATGATGTTCTGCCATACAAACAGCAGTTGATCAATTATTTAAAGGAACTTCGTCTGCCATGAATGATTACAGACATATACACATGCAGGCATTGTAGTCAGTAACCACTTCTGGAAGCTGCAGCTCACAAATACTTGTCTGCACAGCCGACCAGCATGGCCAGTGAACAGCTGTTTAGTATAGCAGGAAAGTTGTATGCAGGCTGGTGCAGCAACCTGCTGTGTTAGAATTCAAAAAAGCTGTTGTTTCTGAACTTCATCATTCGTTTGTTTGGATATAATTTCTAAGTAATACTAAAAGATGACATTTAGCAAATTTCTTTTTACTGCAGGCTCTGAATGATTACTTCTAGATTTGTTTTTAATTAGTGTAGCATTGTATCATAACCCAGGCATTTCTAATAAATCTTGTGTTGGGCAACTTTGGTTTATCTTTTGGTTTAGGTCTCAGCCGTAGGTGAGAAAGTTTGGTTTCAGCCGAAAGTCAATTTATAACTTTCAGTGTGGTTTTGCTTTTGGCCGAAACAAGAAATTTAGTTTTGATCGGTCTTAATTGGGTAATCAATTACTTTTAGTATTAGCTACCACTTTCATTGTTCTAAAAGCCCTTGGCTTTGTAGTGGTATTTACATGATAATTAAATATGCTATCGATGTAGTCAGGTTTTCCAAGCTAACACCTGTTGGAGGTCAAGATTCAGCAGGCCAGATCAGATTAGTGAGGCTACCAATATTGGAGAAATGAGGTTATCCATTATGAATATGGTACCATATAATGAAAGGAAATGCCTGGTTACTCATGTGAATTTCTCAGTCACATCATTTAAACTTGCTGGTAGAACTCTAAGCAATTTAAAGTATCAGCAAAGTTAAAAAACAATTGTACAGGAAGAGTACATGCACTTTAAAGAAATCTTATTTGTTGGGAATGGATAGGTCATTGTACTTGCAAAAAGAATTAGCATGCAAAATGGATTTAACCTAATGGAGTCAATATGGATATAAATATTGTGAATATTTAAAGCCAAATGAGTATGGCATGTATTTCATAATTTACATTTACTGCTTAATTGATTAATGTTTGCTGTAGTCTTTCTCTCACTCTCTCTCTCTCTCTCTCTTGTACTGGGTGATAATATTTTATTTTGATCATAAAAATGAGATGAAATAAATATGCCTCTTTGTGTTTCTCTCTTCAAAAAATAACTCTGTAAAAAGCATTTTAGCATTGATACTGCAATTTCACAAGTGTTGGTAATCTAAAACAGCAAACAATAATACCCTTAATATTTATGAAACTGGAAGGTACTATAGTTTAATTCCACACAGCATTGTGAATTTTATCCTTTTTATAACTCAGGTCAGCATCATTATATGTAGCAAAAAGTACAGAATATGTTTATAATGTGCAATGTATTGAGTACTTTTGGTTTTATTTAATGATCCTGACCTGAAAGGTTACTGAGTTACATATAGGATAAAATTCATGATGCTGCATGAAGTGGAAAAGATGAAGCCGAGGTATTGATCTGGTCTCATCTTAAACTTAGCATTCTCTTATATATTGATGAAGGATGGAACATTTGTCTAATTTGCTCATTCAGCTTATACTCTGCATCGACTTATAGGCTGGCGAATATGGTAATGGGTGACAAAGCAATCTCTGGATCCTGTGTTTAAATTTAGCCAATTTTTTAAAGACATTAATTGTAGAAAAAGCTAATTTTACTTGTATTAATTATATGTATTTTTTATAGCTCACATGTCAAAATCTGGGGATCTTTGAGGAGTGGAAATTGGGAAACCACAGAGAATCACTGGTCTTTGACAGACAGTGACACCTCTTTGAATGTGGTTTGAACTATTTAATGTATTTTGAATTGGGTTCTACCCAAGAACAGCTGAGTTGCAAAGCAAGTTCTGTACTCCAGTACTATGTAGTTACAGTAAATTCTATTTCACCTACATTTGCACAACTCTTGGAATCATGGGGTTGTTCTAGGCATTGTTGTAATTATTTTTGTTGTTGTTATGGATCTTGGACCTCTGTTTTTCAATAAAAGCTGGAAAAAGTTTCATTTCAAAGTTGGCTTGAAACCATTGCTGCCATTTTCATCGATTGCTACATGAGACATATGTCAATGACCACTCGGTGATGGATGCTTACTCTTTTAGAGGTACAATATATCTATAGTCCTGTTGTGGCTGTAGATACTGCACACATGTCATTCCAGTTTTATCACTGCACAGAGGAAGTAGAGGTGAGTGGGTAGGATCATATGATCCTAAAGGTGTATAAAAATATTCATATGCATAGTACTTTTAATTTGTCTGAATTCGATTTTAATTTAAATTTTAATCAGAAATTGATAATTTCTCTTTTTGCAGGTTGCATACACATTTGATGCAGGACCCAATGCCTGTTTATACCTCCTTGAGGAAGATGTAGGCAGAGTTTTGTCCCTTATATGCCATTTCTTTCCACCAGATAAAGATGATTTAAACACATTTGTCCAGGGATTACAAACACCAAGCATTTCTCCTTTAAAGGTACTCTTGTGGACATGAAATGAGTTAGATTTAAATGAAATTAAGTTAAAAATTTAGTTACTTCAAGTAATGGGAGAAAACTTTTTAAAGATGACAGATATAACATTATGTCCTTATTATTGAGATAATAGTCACAGTAAATTAGGTTTTAATATCAGATTTCAAGAAATATCAGAAGTTCAGTATTTTAGGGAATATAAATAATAACAATAACATTTTTTGAATATTATCTTAACAAATTTTGTAGATCAGAATAAATGGTGAAATTTTGTATTTATGCTATTTGTATTAGACCTTAATATGTTAATGAAGATAGAGGAAGTAGGCTATCTGGATGAAGATGACATGCCAGTTGTTCATTTCCTTATTCACTTTGTCCATGTAAATAAGATGTGAACAACTAGACACCAAGTAGTTAGCTGGAAAATCAGTAGTGCACCTCCCATTGTAAGTTTTGCCTTGATTTTGGTCAGCAATATACTTGTTTAACCAGGGAAAAACATATTCATTTTTTGAACTAAGCTTGATAATTAGTAAAACTGGAATATCTATTCCTGCAAAACCTGCATAAAGTTCTTCATGAGTATTAAAAACTGTGACTAAATAGGAACTTGCCAGCTAATATTCAAGTTGAATATTGAAGTTGAGTAATATTTTGACCAAATGGGAACTTTCCAGCTGTTATTTAAATTGAGTGAAACTATGACCAAACAGTTTCATTGCTTCTGTTGTTCAAGTTGAGTAAAGTGAATTCTTGTTTTGAAAACATTGAGGATATGTTATTCTCTTTGGTTAAAATGTCACTTGCAGATTGTACAAATATAAAGCTTCATTGTGGACTCAGTTGCCATGGAAACACAGTAGACCGTCTAGTCAGGCTTATTACATTTAATGAATATGTTTTCATAACAAAAAAATATTGTAGAAATCATTTAAGAAGCAAAAGTCAGTCTCACTAACAATGAAATTTACCTGACTTGTGTGTACCTTCTGTAGAGTGAACTTTGACCAGAGTGCCAGAATGCCTGTCCTGTCAGCCAACAGTGGAACACATTCTTGTTGAGTGTATCAACTTTTGCTGTCAAGAGTCAGAAGAACTTTATGATGTATCACTTGAGAAAATCATGAACCTTTTAGGGAATACAGCTTATAAAACAAAATTTGGACCACATATTTTAAAGATATTTTTAAAAAATTTTTCACGTCTTTTATTTGATATACATCTTATGGAATTTAACATCTTTACCTTTTGTCTGTATCTTGTAGTACTGTGTGTTTATGTTTATTTAAAAGGGTTATTTTCTTAAAGTTTTGATCTGCGAATCTGTCTTTAGAATTTCAGAATTTCATTTTCAATCAGTGCCATATAGCCAGTAATGTTTTTACATGCTTTTAAACCCCACACATACATAACTATACCTACCTACCTACATGCATGCATGCAAGTTGGCAGACAGACAGACACACACACACACTTACTTTAGAGCAGTTCTAAATTTCTGCAATATTACCAACAAACTCTATCTTGCATTGTGTGTCAGAAGTTGTAAAACTCGAGTCTCTAGTGTGAGTTAAATGATTTACATATTAAAGAATAGTATTAAAAAACAACCACAAGTTATCAAGTTTAGAAGCAGGCTTCTCCCCAAGGTGCGAAATAGCAGTTGACCAACAGCATAGCTGAACAGGAAAAAGAATGCTTTGGAGTTCATGTTGTCTTTCTTACATATAAATTATGGCATTCTTGCAATTGCAGGTACCTCTTACACAGTAGTTTTGTTTCAGTGCCTACTGAAAGCCAGTTTTTTCAGGAGACTTTTACACTTTTTAGTTGACACTGAAGATATGATAGGTGTTTTGCTATTTTTGAAAGAATTAGCTGATTGACAAAATTCATTAGTTATATGGGCACTTTTAGGTTATCAGATGCTTTTATGGTTTTCATAAATGAGCATCAGACATTGGGAAAATTGGAATAATTTCTAAACCTTAAATATTAATTGAGAAAACTCTAAATACAGAATATAAATAGCCAGAAAATATTGTTTCAGTTAGGCTTTTATTTAAAAAGTATGTTTTCATATTGGTTTGATTAGTATTAAAGATCAGTAAGTCCTATTCTTTTTCATAAGTGTGTATTATTATAAAATGACGTGCTGTCATTTAAGTAGAAAACATTTAATCCCCAGTTGATCTCTGTAGAAATTTTTCTCTTTACTGAATATTCAAAATGTGTTAAGCTTAATTACATATTTGCTATCTAATTATATGTACTATGCTGAATATGAATCTGTTTTTCAGAAAGATGTATCTTTCATTTCACTGCCAGTTCAGAGAGGGGCTATTCAGTATGTTATACACACACAATCTGGTCCTGGACCCAGCATTCTTCAAGACCCTGCACAGTCTCTTCTTCAAGCTGATGGATTTCCAAACTCTTGATAACATTAAATAAATAAATGTTTTTGTTATAATTATTTATTCTTCCACATATTAAATTATAAATATTACCTAGTCATCTCTTATATACTGTAATAGTTTTCTTAATATTACAACTTGTTATTTTGTCCCTTTATATGCGTCTGAATGGTACCAATAGACCCATGAAATTCCTGTGCAGTATTCTCTTTACTGATTGGTTGGGGTTGTAGGAAAATTTCATTATCCTGCCTACTGGAACATTTTGGTTTTACTATTGCTATGTACATTTGGTAGCCATTTTTTTAATCAACTGCAAAATGGAATCTTGGAGATCAAGTCACATCTGTCTGAATATGTCCATTTACCTCCACATGAACTCATTATGCTATGTATAGATAGATTATCATGATCCATTTACCTCCACATGAACTCATTATGCTATGTATAAATAGATTATCATGATCCATTTACCTCCACATGAGCAAATTATGCCATGTATAGATAGATTATCATGATCCATTTACATCCACATGAGGGGCCCCGAGTGGCCGAGTGGTCTAAAGCGCTGTCCGTTACAGATCACTGCCATCTCACCTCTGTCTGCGTGAGTTCGAGTCTAGGATTCGTCGAATGTGGATATGTAAGAAAGCTTGCCAGTAGCTTTTCGTGGGTCGGTGGTTCTTTCCAGTGATTTTCAGGTTTCTTCCTCCACCATTAATACTGGCCGCCATGAATAGCCTATCGTGTGCTGAAAAATGGCGTTAAGCCCAACAACAACAACAACAACAACCTCCACATGAGCTCAGTATGCCATGTATAGATAGATTATCATGATCCATTTACCTCCACATGAACTCATTATGCCATGTATAGATAGATTATCATGATCCATTTACCTCCACATGAGCAAATTATGCTATGTATAGATAGATTATCATGATCCATTTACCTCCACATGAACTCATTATGCTATGTATAAATAGATTATCATGATCCATTTACCTCCACATGAACTCATTATGCTATGTATAGATAGATTATCATGATCCACTTACCTCCACATGAACTCATTATGCTATGTATAGATAGATTATCATGATCCATTTACCTCCACATGAGCTCAGTATGCCATGTATAGATAGATTATCATGATCCATTTACCTCCACATGCACTCATTATGCTATGTATAGATAGATTATCATGATCCATTTACCTCCACATGAACTCATTATGCTATGTATAGATAGATTATCATGATCCACTTACCTCCACATGAACTCATTATGCTATGTATAGATAGATTATCATGATCCACTTACCTCCACATGAACTCATTATGCTATGTATAGATAGATTATCATGATCCACTTACCTCCACATGAACTCATTATGCTATGTATAGATAGATTATCATGATCCATTTACCTCCACATGAACTCATTATGCTATGTATAAATAGATTATCATGATCCATTTACCTCCACATGAGCTCATTATGCTATGTGTAGATAGATTATCATGATCCATTTACCTCCACATGAGCTCATTATGCTATGTATAGATAGATTATCATGATCCATTTACCTCCACATGAACTCATTATGCCATGTATAGATAGATTATCATGATCCATTTACCTCCACATGAACTCATTATGCCATGTATATATAGATTATCATGATCTGTAAAATGGCATTAAACCCCGAACAAGAATAATAAGAACATCAAAAACAAATAAAACTAAAGTAATTTGTCAATTGATAGCATGCATTTGGAATGGTGATTTATACCTCTAACATGGAATCTACCCTATATGCAAGCATCCTTTAAATGTTATCTTACAGGAGTAAAAAAAAAACTCACCTCTGTTAAATACAAATGTGGAGTAAACTGGCCTCCAAACTAAAAGCAAGTTATCTTACCACAACAAGTTTACATGATGCAAGAGCTCTTAAAATGTGATGCAATTTGTAATTTGTCTACTATAATTTACTGTTCCAAATCGAATGATGCAAATATATTGCTATAGATCTGGAATAGCTGCATCCATAATCATCCCTTCACATATCCAACAATTTGAATGCTTAGAAGAGAAACTGATAATCTCAGATGAGTAATGATTTAATGTTAAATTTATGAAACTCATTGAATAATGTCCAGCTTTTGCAGACCTTCATAAACTCAATTTCAAATCATTACCCATTTGTGATAATTTCTATATAAATTGCACATAGTCCCTTTCATATACATATACTAATATCTATTATGTTTCTTGGAAGTCATGGAAAGATAGAAACTTGAAAAGAAGACACTAATAAATCCAAACTTGTTTGTTCTTTTTTTAATTGATTAGTATAGAATCTTCTGTGAAAAGAGCAATACAAGCTGTAAAGTAAAAAGTGCTTACAACCAGGTAATGAACTAATGAAATGAAACTTAAATTTTCAAGAATATTGAATTTATGTAAAGAGGGGGGTAAAATTTAAACAATAAGCCTTCTGGCTATATTTGCTCATAAGTCATATCCAACTGCAGACTTTATAGATCTAGCACTGCAATTGTATAATGTTCCAGCAGATCTGGTTGTATGCAGTGTGTTAGGATTAATAAGTAGAACAAAATGTTCCAGCAGATCTGGGTGTATGCAGTGTGTTAGGATTAATAAGTAGAACACATGTTCCAGCAGATCTGGGTGTATGCAGTGTGTTAGGATTAATAAGTAGAACACGTGTTCCAGCAGATCTGGGTGTATGCAGTGTGTTAGGATTAATAAGTAGAACACATAACATGTTCCAGCAGATCTGGGTGTATGTAGTGTGCTAGGATTAATAAGTAAAACACATAACATAATGTTACAGCAGATCTGGGTGTATGCAGTATGTTGGGATTAATAAGTAGAACACATGTTTCAGCAGATCTGGGTGTATGCAGTGTGTTAGGATTAATAAGTAGAAGACATAACATGTTCCAGCAGATTTGGGTCAATGCAGTATGTTAGGATTAATAAGTAGAACACAGTACATAATGTTATGGCAAATCAGGGTGTACGCACTGTGTTAGGATTAATAAGTAGAACACAGAACATAATGTTACAGCAGATCTGGGTGTATGCAGTTTGTTAGAATTAATAAGTAGAACACAGAACATAATGTTCCAGCAGATCTGGGTGTATGCAGTTTGTTAGAATTAATAAGTAGAACACAGAACATAATGTTACGACAGATCTGGGTGTATTCATTGTGTTTGGATTAATAAGTAGAACACAGAATAATATTACAGCAGATCTCGGTGTATACAGTTTGTTAGAATTAATAAGTAAAACACAGAACATAACGTTACAGCAGATCTGGGTGTATGCAATTTGTTAGGATTAATAAGTAGAACACAGAACATAACGTTTACGGCAGATCTGTGTGTATGCATTTTTTTAGGATTAATAAGTAGAACACAGAACATAATGTTACAGCAGGTCAGTGTGTATGCAGTTAGAATTAATAAGTAGAACACAGAACATAATGTTACAAGAGATCTGGGTGTATGCAGTGTGTTAGGATTAATAAGTAGAAA
The DNA here is from genome assembly GCA_016746295.1 of Potamilus streckersoni. Classification (NCBI taxonomy): domain Eukaryota; kingdom Metazoa; phylum Mollusca; class Bivalvia; order Unionida; family Unionidae; genus Potamilus; species Potamilus streckersoni. The sequence continues at coordinate 988,867 of JAEAOA010001235.1, forward strand.
ACAGAACATAATGTTCCAGCAGATCTGGGTGTATGCTGTTTGTTAGAATTAATAAGTAGAACACAGAACATAATGTTAGTACAGATCTGGGTGTATGCATTGTGTTTGGATTAATAAGTAGAACACAGAATAATGTTATGGCAGATCTGGGTGTATGCAGTTTGTTGGAATTAATAAGTAGAATACAGAACATAATGTTACAGGAGGTCAGGGTGTATGCAGTTAGGATTATTAAGTAGAACACAGAACATAATGTTCCAGCAGATCTGGGTGTATGGAGTGTGATTGGATTAATAACTCGAACACAGTACTTAATGTTACAACAGATTTGGGTATATGGAGTGTAATTAGATTGATAAGTAGAATACTGAACAATGTTTTTGGCAATTCAGGGTGTATGCAGTTTGTTAGAATTAATAAGCAGAACACAGAACAATGTTATGGCAGATCAGGGTCTAGACTGTGTGTTTTGCAGTTAGACCTGACTTACAGACCTGAATATAGAGTATTCACCAGGACCACTTTGCTCTAACTGCATGGAGGATTGATGTCACATTTTATGCACACATTTGTCCCATCATCTAGGTGTACTAAGATTATAAAGGTGCTGCTCAGATATCCAGAATTGGACAAACAGTATGGCCTCACCATGTCCATCTTTCTTGTATTTGCACCTGCCTGAACAGTCGGTATGGTTACCACAATAACCATTTTGAAAATTTTCTTTTTGTTAGGCTTTCTGAATTGATGGTCATATTGAGATGGGGTTTTCTTAAATAACTTAGTTCTAAATAAAAATGACATAACTGAGTCATTATGGCCGCGATCAAGGCTATCATGAAAATCTTATCACTACTTCTGAATGAATGGTCATTGCAGGATGGGGTTTCCACTTAAAGACTTCTTAAGATGTTTGGTTCCTCCTAAAAATGGTGCTGATTTACAATTTTGTTACGACTAGTCCTTATAGATGGTGGTCATTTTCATATTGTTCTTTCACCAAACATCTCTGGTTGGTCCTTATCATGTGCCAATCTGATATCCTTTATTGGCTTACAATCAGTTTACAATATTTTTCTCCCAGCTTATCGTTTACTGCCCATCATTTACATGGCTCCTCAGCTTGTCTGCTAGAATGTACACTTTTAATAATTTTTTTCTCTCTGGATATACATTTTTAATACATTTATTTCTAGAGATCCACTTTTAATTCATTTATTTCTCTGAATATACACATTTAATATATTGAACTCAAGGAATATACATTATAAATACATTTGTCTCTGGATATACACTTTTGATACATTTATCTCAGATATACACATTAAATTATCTCAGGATATACACTTTTAAGGCATTTAAATTGATATTTACACATTTAATAATCTCTGGATGTGCACTTTTGATACATAATGCATGATGTTATTGTGAAGACGAAAAGGGATGTCCATTATAAGAACTATGAGAATATGTGACTAGATTACTTCTACATTAATCTTACAAAATCTATAATGACCAAAAGAAGATCATAATAATAATTGAATTGGAAACTTCTACAATGAAAATAAGCATCTACTTTCTTGAAACATTTGATTTATTGAAAAGAACACATTCTCGTTTTCCTTAAATGAATAAAAATACAGAAAATTAAATGATAAGTTTTTGGAGTATCTAGTTTAGTAGTTTACATTAAAATCTTTGTTCTTTTTGGGCTGATAGAAGCAAATTATAATGTATTGAGAGAATAGAATAAATAGCTTATCAATACAAACGTGAAATTTGAAATGCACTAATTTAATTATGTGGTTAAGAAAACTGAAAAGTACAAGGAATTTAAAAAGATTATTTAGTCTTGAAACATTATCACTTTGTCATATGTTTCATACTTATTTCCCTTTTTGTAGATATGTTTCTTCTGTGACATTCATCCACATTCTGTATCACTTGTTACATGTGCCTGTACAAGCAGTCTTTAAATGTTTTCTTAATTGTATTTTGCATTGTTTGTAATTTGTGTTGTAACATATTTGACATTCATTACATTTAGAGCTCTTTCTGTTAAAGTCATCACATTTATTTTCATACTATTAGACTCGTATCACCCAGTTACATTGAAAATATTTGAATTTCACTGTTGTTTTCTAGTTTTGGATGAATTGTTTCACTTCTGTGTTCAGGTGTTTTGATGAATGATAAAAAATACATTTGTATTTTGATTTTGCATGAATGGTTAAACTTTTTGTTGAGGTTTTGGATGAATGATTACACTTTTGTTTTTAGGTTTTGGATGAATGGTTCCATTTTTATAATTAGATTTTGGATGAAGGGTAAAATTTATATGTAGGTTATGGATGAATGATTACAGTGGTTTCCTGTTTTGGATGAATGGTTACACTTTTGTATTTAGGTTTTGGATGAATGGTTACACTTTTGTGTTAGGTTTTGGATGAATGGTTACACTTTTGTGTTAGGATTTGGGTGAATTGTTACACTTTTGAGAAGTTCACGTGATATAATGATTTATTCTTAATTTCAGCTCATTCCTGTTATATAAAAAGGATCAAAATCAAAGGTGTATACAGGTTTTAAATGCCTTTACTAATATGTGATGCCCATTTGGTGTGAGACATTTTACTACTGACATGACATTTTCAGTAATTTTAAACTTACTGAATGTCATAGTTCTATATGGAATCATGTTATGAAACATTTTTGTCAAGGTGAGTGTGATGTGTCGAATTTCGAAACTCTTAGAAGTATTGATTAAATGAATTGGAGCAAAGTTAACATAATTAACATGGAAAGGGTCAGATACAGTTCTATGATTATTCTCATTTCATCTCTGAAAGTCAAAGGAAACATGGTTTTGCTTCATGAAATTTGACCGAGTTATCTGTTATGGAACCAAGGTTTTGGCATAACAATCTTCAAACTCGCCCCGGTAAAAGGGGAAGCACGTCAATAATTGATTGTTCAAAGAAAAGTTAATTGTGGCATGATTAGCCTATTCTTTTTAATCAAATATTATACGTAGGAAATTTTAGGAACCAGTCGATTCGGATTAGCAAATGGAAACTTAAGGGCGTATCCCTTGTAAGAAAGTAGTAGCTCTACTTTGCAAAATTGTTCCAGTCTTCTATCTTGACTCCGGGGGCGAACGTAAGTAGTATCTTTCCCCATGACGGAAGAAAGGCGAGATAGTCGTCACAGAAAGTAGACAGACTATACATTGGAAGTTCGTTGGGAACGAATAAACGGCAAAGGTGCGCAATCTTAGTTTCCAAATTTTAATATACTGTTTCATTTGTTGATTTATTTGCAAATGTATTGTTATGGTGTATGTTTGTATGACTTCATTTTTCAGGGTTAGAGTGAAGTGTTATTCACGACATTTTATTCTTTGATTTTCTAATTATTATTTCATTGAGAGAATTGACAAAATTGCATGTAATTGAATATTCGATACCTAGGAATACGTAGGAATTTAATGAATTCACCCTAATACATGCTGGGTAATGTTTCGTAGATTTATGAATTAAATCTCTGTGTAGTATGATATGTATTGAGTATATTCATATACTAGTTCGTAATATTTAATTGATCACGTAAACTATTTTAGAATATTTAGATTTGATGGGCTAAGCCATATATTATTTAACACTAGACTGTATTAAATAGCTTAATGTAAAGAAGTCATGGGGTGTTAAATACGGGCACATACGTGCTAGTCGTAAAGTGGAAGCAAATGAAATCGCACTAAGCTCGTGAACCTAAATTAGGGTCAGTATATATGTAATGGCTGTTTCCATTTGTAAACATAGAACTAGTGAGCGAGTGAGTCACGTTAAAACAGAACTTGGCAGTGTACCATCTGAGCTGTAATAATTTTTCACATATATATATATATAAAAGTGACATATTGTCTATTGCGGGACATTTTTATTTATTTACGGAAACAGTTTCCTCAGCCAATTCTTCAGCAAATTTCCTTCAGCAAAATTCCTCAGAAAATGCCACAGCCGAATTCCACGGCTGAATTCCAGTTTTAGATTCGAGATGCTATCGTCAAATCATTCAAGTTTCGACTGGCAAGGGTCAAAGTCAAAGACGATTAGACAAAGGTTGGAAGTGCAGGAAGGAACGGAAGATTCGATGTCCGGATAAAAACAGGTGATGAGGTCATTCAGCGTTGAACTCAAAGTCACGACTCGTAGGCTACAGTGAAACTCTGTATGAATTCTGTCACTGACAATTAATAGTAAAGTGAAATTTGTCTTTTCTTTCATTAAATACATGTTCGTACATTTTCTTTTTTTGTAGTAAAATAAACTGATTTCTTTCCATTTGGAATTATATTGTTAAATTGATTAAATTATATATTTGTTCATTAAAAGAGGAATCATTGTTTTATTTCTTCAATATACTTGCTCAGAGATCTGTATTGTTATTATTATTTATATCCATCGACACTGGGTAAATTACATCGCGGTGGGCGCAGTGGGTCATTCCCTAGCAACGAATTGTAGAGAAGGGGTTGATTTAACGTTTGAATCCACCCCCTTGTCACAGTGAGAATAATCTTTAACTAACAAGCCCATCATGATGGCATCTGATTCTTGTTGGTCATCATTATGGGGTTTGGTGGCTTGTTTTTCAATTATTGTTCATCACCGTTTTTAATGTGATTGAAACTCTTCGAAAACTGTATAGGATCACCTTGCTTTATATTCAAGAAAAAAATGCATTGATTATTACAGTTGTAAAACAAACAGTGAAATTTAATAAGATAATAACTTAATATGAAGCATTTTTTGCCAACATTGTGTTTCACATTACAGTATGATGCAGAAAAATCACATGGTTTCATAATATCTTCATTTTTTTCCTAAGAAATATCTAGATGAAGCTTGTAACTTTCGACTAAAAATATTTTATTTACTAGTTAATTTGATTGCAAACATAAGCCTTATGAGATGACTTCACCATCCACATATTTCAAAGGACCTCCCAAATTTGAGCGTAAAGCAGAAAGCAATTATTCGTAATAGCTTTAAAAGTCTAAATAGAAACCAAAATATCCATTGGAAGCAATATATATATATATATATATATATATATATATATATATATATATATATATATATATATATATATATATATATATATATATATATATATATATATATGGGTATCTATGTAGCTTTAATGAATAAATTTATATGAATAATATACTAGTCAAACTGCTGGAACCACCTGGAGCATATAGAAGAGTAAAATAATATATGATATAGAAATAACAATAAGTTATGGAATAAAAATAATGATATTTATAAAGTTTTAAATGAACCACTCACTCAAAATAAACATGTAATCGAGTTTAAATTCCGGGATTAAACTGGGTAATAATATGAAGGAAATGGGCAGGCATAAAGTCGCCTGCCATACAAAGTAGGTTGTTGTTCTTTTGGGGCTTAAAGCCATTTTTCAGCACACGATAGGCTATACATGGCTATACATGGCGGCCAGTATTAATGGTGGAGGAAGAAACCGGGAAATCCGCGGAAAGAATCACCGACCAACGAGAAGTTGCTGGCAAGTTTTCTCACATATCCACATTCGCTGAATCTTAGACTCGAACCCACGCGGACAGAGGTGAGATGGCAGTAATCCGTAACGGAGAGCGCTTTAGAGTACTCATCCACTCTGGGCCCCAAACACACAAAGTAGGTTATATATTTATCTTCATGATAAATGGTTTACAGGTGAAACGGCCTTTTAACAGACATTTAACTGTAAAATTACCAAAATGTAGACTTTAAGAAAAATGTGTAGACTAAAAAACCCACTTAATATTAGAATGTTCAAAAAACGAAAGATCAAGTATTAAAAATCAGATGTGTATAAACTATGGAAAACTGAAACATCACAACTTTTATATACGAATGGTATAAAGGATAGTAAAATTTATAATGAATTAATAGGTTTTATTAATAAAATTATGAAAGCACTACGAGAATACAAATAGATATTTTATCAAATTTACTGGAAAGAAGAATTTAATTATACTATATGTTTATACATAAACTATGTCTGTGGGATCTGTTTTTAATAATCTATAGTTAACAACTACATAAAAAAAGAATTAGAATATACAAGGGAAGAACAAGGTGCGGTGCCAAGGTAGCGTTGATCTCACTGGTTTTCCCCACCTCAAAGTAACACATTCTCTTTAATACACATATGATCTACTGTACTATATATCTTTTCCTAACAAACTATAAATACAAAGAGGTTTCAAGGATCGGTAAACCAGTATTGATTTAATATCACAACCGGTTTCCCCAGTCAAAAGAAACTAATACAATTAAGGAACAACTAAAAGAAATTTGATCCATTTAGCCAGCCCTACAAAAACACAAAACAGTGTACATAACAAATAGTAGAAGCATATAGCAAACACTGGGTAACATAGATCTTTGGCAAGGATTATATAATTTATGTCAACTCCGGATTCAGAATGGGATAAGGAGTCCTTTTTTCACAATAGAAAAGGATAGGTGTAGAAACCCTAATTGAAAATTATAACACTGAAGTTTCTTTAAAAAAAACCCACAAATAACACAAATGCCTTAAAAAACAATGACAAATAAAAACCTTTAAACTTTACTATGGGATCCCTCAGATGATGTTAATTCTGAGAGTGACCACATCAATAGACTTCCAAGAACAAGCAAGCTGACTTACCGTGTTTAACATTATTAAGGGAGACAAGTACAGTGAATATTGTTTCAGTATACTAGTTAACTATAATATTTCATAGTGTTCAAACATTATGGCTATTTTGCAATGTTAACTTTGCTGCAGAGTATGCAGATCCTAATACAAAGTTTTAATAAAATCCTGAAAGTAGCATATGCATTGAAAGTCATATGTTGTATTGTTCTATTTATGGTATACCCATTTGTCTCTTCTTAGTACCAAAACGCGGGTACCTGTGGCCTACAAAGATTGTTAGCCAAACTACATGACAATAAATATGTTGTATTGGTAAGAAAGGATATTTTCTTTGCTTATGTTTTCATATAGGAAACAATCTTTGCATTTAAACATTTTTGAATAATTCACATTACCCTCTTCATGACTTAGATGATATTGAAACTGTATTCTGTTTAGTAAATTTCATTTGTATCCATCCATCCATCCATCCATCCATCCATCCATCCATCCATCCATCCATCCATCCATCCACCCATCCTCTCTGCTTGCATTAAGAGCATATCAATGGGATCTTGTTTTATGGTAATTAACACTTACCTTTCAATCAAGTGTGACTGCACTTAGACACAGTATATGGATGAAATTTAGTTATTGCTAATATTAGTACCTTCTTCTTTGCAGACTGGGTATTCATTTCACACTTGTTACTCTTTCTGCATAGTGTCAGAATGTTTAAAGATATGGAATATCCATATACTTGGATCAAATAGTCCACTTATTACAAAAAATTGCCGATTTTCATTATAGAAACATGAAAAAGTTTTCAATGTTTTTAAGCCACAGTTTGCTGCTGAATCTTTCGACATATTAATGTAATATTGCTTCCTTTTTGAGAGGAGCTTATGGGATGACTCGTACATCTATTAGAACAAGTATTATTTTATTACATCTCTCATTCAACAAATGGGAGGAATGCCAGGAATCTTTAGATACAGATTTGATGTAAGGCTTAGTTTAAGCTACACTAAAATGGCGCCACTGCGGCACCAATATCGCTGCCATAATGCCCATCTTGAAATTCTGGTCACTACTCCTCATAGACAGATGGTCATATCTAATGTCATTTTCAAAGAAATACCTATAATAGCGTCTAGATGTTTCTAATGTAAATGGTGCCAACCTAACATCAATATGGTCTCCATTGAAGCCGTTTTGAAAATGTTATTGCTAATGCTCCTGTAGGCATGTTCATATTGTTAAAGAGTCTTCATCAAATAATGTGTAATGTTTTATTGGTCTCGGATGAAAATAGCGTTGATCTGACATTCGAAATAGCCACCATGGCATCCATCTTGAAAATGATATAGCTACTCCTCCTAGATGGATGGTCTTAACAACACGTAATGCTTTCAAATAATTTGATTAGTTTGGCTCTAATTAAAATGGCAATGATCATGAAACCATGGCATCCATTCATGACACCATGGCATCCATTCATGACACCATGGCATCCATTCATGACATCATGGCATCCATTCATGACATCATGGCATCCATTCTGAAAATCTCTCAACTCCACCTGATGTCAAAGGAACACTTTTGTAGTGTTAAATCATATAATTGGACTTCCTTGACAGCAGTGTGGCATATGTATTTTAGAAGAAAAAAATTAGATTCATTCTTTACAGTTTTTGAATGTTGTAAGGCGGTTGCGAGCATCATATCTTTAAACAACAAGTTGTAGCAACATTCCAACATGTTCAACCAATCGCGTTGCACACAACCGAATATAACGACAGCGTCACAACTTTTCTGCAACGTTGTATTAAGTTTCATTTAATTAGATACTAATTATTATGTTGTGGTTTCTTTTAATTTGATATTTAATGTTAACATTCTTAATGTACAAGAATTTAAGAAAGATATACATTAAAACTGTTGAATCGGAATAAACATAGCTTGATGTTTATTACAGGAACATCAGAAAACTGAGATACAACGATAAAAGTTCTGCGGAGTTGAAATTCATTATATAGTCTTCTTTAAAGCAGGACCATTGATTACTTCTTCATCTTAACTAACATTTGGATAATGCGCAGACACAGCACTTAGGAACTTGAACTCTAATGAGTACAAACTTTGTTTTACGGCCGTGGACACAAAATGACCACACCAACTCATACGTATACTTTTCATGACAACGAAATCTGTAGTTTGGGATCCAAGGCACACCGTTCCATGTCTGACATGAGTATCTGAAAAAGAGAAATTAAACAGAGAAAAAAGAAAGTTAAAATATGCAAGCTCACTTTATGCAATATGCATTGAAATGGGATGCGTTGGCAGATTTTGGGTCTATGTTGTTCGCTCAAAATTGTATGCTCAATTGATACCGCCAAAACCAAAAGTCTATACAGTTCATAGTTGGTTGTTCGTGATCACCGTGTTTAATGCTGCTTTTTAATTTTCGCATTCAACATAGACTGAAGTACGATTAACGGCATTCGACGGGTAATGGTCCGCGCTGATTGCATTTAATGGACGACAATATACATGATATTGATTAATTACGGTCGAATTCAGCCGAATTCGAAAGCAGCATAGTTTATTTAGCCAAATGTGATGAAACATGCGGAACTCTATGGATATTTCCCCTGAATAATTTCTCAGCACGCCAACCGTTTTAAAAGCCAAACCCATATTTGTTTCCAATTACATCTCGGCCTTAAGTATCTGCATTTAAAATTTGATTGGTCAATTTTACGCTAGTCATAGATTTTGGATATTTGGACTCTAAAGTTAATTTCAAGTCCAGGAATAAGTTCTGTTATGAAATCTATGCCAATGAGGTAGAGTTTAGCAATCTCTTGACAACCTTTAGAATTCGATGGTCACTGAATTTGATTTCTCGCAATAAGCAAGAATGCACATGTAACTTAAGGTTTTCTGTCTAACATATGATTCAACGTTCAGTGATTTTTGAGATGTTGTTACAATATTTTGCATATTTGCTACATCCAAATGTTTCAAATACGTTTGTAGAGATATTTTGAATGATAATAGCATTTCAGAAACCAATAAAAATTCATACAGTGCCATGATTGGAGAAATTATCTACCAATGAATTAATTCTGACCAATAATAAAGAATATAAAATGCAAAATGTAAGGGAAGCTGGACGGATTATATATATATATATATATATATATATATATATATATATATATATATATATATATATATATATATATATATATATATATATATATATATACTGACGACGAACAGTGCAGACCTAGCATCTTGAGCGCTTTCGACTTTTAATGAATTTTTTTCAAAGGCATATGCAAAACATAAGCAAAATAAACAAATAAAACATAGAAAAGGCTGTGTTTGTAAAACTCTACATATTTTAATTACTCAGCAGGTTTACTCGTTGACAGCTAACTTTAAACGTAGGAACTAGAAACCCTGCTCTCTCTTAAAGTCTTATAGTGGAGCCTCGGTTTTTAAGGTTGGCTAGCTAATTTTGGTCTACCTTAATATTGCAAATAAGTGAGGAGTTATGATGTTTCTGTACCAATGATTTGCCGCAAAATGATCTCAAACCATAGCTGTGGTGTTTCTAAATTGTACGTTATTTTATTTATCCTATTATACAGTAAACGTAACTCTCGGCTGTATTTCTAAGGACAAGCTGAATGAAACCAAGACGTCAAAGCCAACGTTAACCGTATAATCAACTTTGACTATATGCATAGCAGATGCAAAACGAAGTTTAAAAAACTGATTTATTTTCAGGTCATATTAGCAAAGCAAATACTTGCACGTTCATCATCATGCGTATTTCATTTCTTGTTTTAAACGAATGCGATATTAACAAATTCAGATTGTATGTGACTGATTAAAAAATTTTGATAGCATTTGACTGAAAGGCATGTCACGCTTTTTTCATGATAGGATATATCGAAAGTAACGAGCACATAGAATGCAGTTGCCATCAACATACTGAGCCGTGTACCATCCGTATCTGTACGAATGAGACACCGCACTGCTTGCACAATGTAACCATCCTATTCATGGCGGGCAGGCTTAGGAACATATACGACTGAACCGGTGTTCAATTTTCTACACAAGGACGCAGATCACGATTGTTTCTTACGGGAAGTATCCAACAAATATCTAATTTTAGATTATTTTTCCTCTCTTCTCTAAATGGTCATCTTTGGTTTTGATACAGCATTCTCTGCATTAATTGAAATGCAATTGTTTATTTGTTATATTTGATGATTATGGCCTGTATGCCTGTCTGTTTAGTCTACGTTGCAAAGTCAATACTCAGACCTTTAAAATCTAGCTGATGTGATATATCTAACCCACGGCACGCTGCTTTATTCACAATTCGATCTTTCCAAATGCCGAATACGCTATAACAGGAATTTAACTGCATGTTTGTCTCCTAAGATAAATTTGATTAGCATGTGACTTATTTGAATTCAGACACAATAAAATGTTCAGCATTGGAATGTAAATGTAGAACACATAAAGGAAAATTATTTGTGTTCAAGTTATATTTACAATAGTGTCCTAGTGGCTTAGATGAATGTTTACAAACGTGTCACAGTGGCTTTGATGTACGTTTACTGTAGTGTCAAAGTGGTTTGGATAAACGTTTGCCATAGTGTCCTAGTGGCTTGGATAAACGTTTAAATGGTGTCCCTGCTGCTTGGATGAACATTTACAATAGTGTCTCAGTGGCTTGCATGAACATTTCGGGGGTGGGTGGGGGTGGTGGTACAATTTAAATTGGTTCAGTTGCATGATGTTTCTAGAACGTAAATTCCAACGTTTGGTAAACCAGCTAGTATTTTGTTATGGAGCGATTCAGGCATGTTCAAATATGAGTTGAATAAGGAAGATAATTGTACTTTCTTCACATTTTAAGTAGTGATGAAACGAACTACATCAAAGCATGCAATAGTAATTTTGCACCAAACAAACACTTTACACCAGACCTAATAATAGCTAAAAACTTACGTTAGGCATTTCGTGAAGTACACGGGCTGGATAATCCAGCATTGGTATCCATTCTGGTATGGAACACCCCAGTATAGCGCCGTTTTAGTTACACTTGGGCAAACGTTGGAGAAAAATCCTGTATGGCTATCAGATGGTCTGTAATAAAAGACTTCTCAGCATTTCAATACGCATGCCCTGCATTCACAACAAAAATGCCAAATCACGCATGCCCTGCATTCACAACAAAATTGCCAAATCACGCATGCTCTGCATTCACAACAAAAATGCCAAATCACGCATGCCCTGCATTCACAACAAAATTGCCAAATCACGCATGCCCTGCTTTCACAACAAAAATGCCAAATCACGCATGCCCTGCATTCACAACAAAATTGCCAAATCACGCATGCCCTGCATTCACAACAAAATTGCCAAATCACGCATACCCTGCATTCACAACAAAATTGCCAAATCATGTCAAGACGAGGTCGAATTTCCTCAGCTGTTAATAACCCTCCCCTTCCACATTCCCTATCTCTCCATTATAGCAATTTTCAATGGCTAAACTGCTTAGCTATTGATAAAGCAAACAAATCAACGCAGTAACATTTGAATATTATAAGTATCAATCTTTAATTACACATAAATAATTCATTTTTAACCCACTTACACTTACATTTCAAAAACACTGTAAATTATGAATGAGAATATACATTCTACAGCCGTTCTTTTTCTGCCCCATGCCAATAAATGCCAGAAAAGACCGAGAACTACTAGCTTTCATAGTAGTCATCATCATTTCACACTCGAACAAAACATTAACTATCTGAATGCTGTGGAAACAAAATTTCATTTAGTTCGGACAACTAACATCCCTATGTTTTATTCTGATCCCTGAGAGCATCACTATGTTTCGTTCTGATCACTAACAAAATCACTAACGTTTCTTTCTAATCACTAACAGCATCATTAGGGTTAGTTAACAAATCAACGTCAATAACATTTCAATATCATTATCTGTATCACTAGTTATCTGTATCACTAGTTATCTGTATCACTAGGCTATGTTCGGATCCCAAACAGTATTATTAGGTTTTGCCCCGACCATTAATAATATCACTCTAGTTTTGCTCAATACATCATCACTATGTTTTGATCTATCACTAACAGTATCCCTCAGTTTGCTCCGACCATTAACAGGATCATTATTTTTTATTCTGATCACTAATTTCATAACTATGTTCTGATCACTAATATCGTCATTATGCATTTATGATCACTGACATTATTATTTGGGTTTAATTTGGTCCCTATTATCGCTATGTTATGTAATGATCATTAGGATCAACAGTTTTTTTCTAACGTTTTTATTATTAGCTTTTGTTCTGATCCCTAAAATTATCATTAAGTTTGTTATGATAATTAACATTATCATTAAGTTTTGTTCTGATCGCTAACATTATCATTAGGTTTTGTTCTGATCGCTAACATTATCATTAGGTTTTGTTCTGATCGCTAACATTATTATTAGGTTTTGTTCTGATCGCTAACATTATCATTAAGTTTTATTCTGATCGCTAACATTATCATTAGGTTTTGTTCTGATCGCTAAAGATATCACTAGGTTTATTCGACACTTCCCAGGATAAAACTTTTTTTGCTATAACGTGCAAATATCAGGAACTTCATTACATCCAAATATGCTTTCGAAGATCTGACACTGGACACTCACGTTATCTACAAAAAACACAATCATCACGTGGCAGTATTCTCAATGCAAATTGTAAAATTTAAATGAACACTTACGTAACTTCAGCCATTTCCACAGATTTTATGAAGTTCTGGAGGCTAGGGTTCATATCCATGGCGGTATGAAGCATATTTGTGTAGCTGCAATAATAATAATAATAATAATAATAATAATAATAATAATAATAATAATAATAATAATAATATACAATAATAAATGCTAATTGCTTTCTAGTTTAATTTAATATAGTCTATTGAAATTATATTTTATATATTAAGACAGAAAAGTTTTACAACATACACCTGCTCGGTAAGTTTTTAGCATTATTGGAAAATATAAGGTAATCCCAAAATATATTTATTTTTAAGCACTATCAGGGAATAGTGAATGCTCAATTCACTTTTCTTTGGACACATATTCATAATGATTTACTTAAGAATAACCGTGAATAATGTTTAAAAGGAAATTAAATTTACACAAAATATGTTATGAAACCGCGATTGTTCTTTTAATACTTAAAAGTCACGTGACTGATAAAATGTCACCGCACGCGTTCTTAATCTGTAAACTTGGTAGATATTGGAAAATATGATCCTGAAATTAATTATTTAACTGTAAGATGTTTTATCCCCAATACCATGTTCCGGTGATTGATACCATTCTACATCCATGAAAATATTTAATCAGCAAAGTTAAATATTTGTCAAAATTAATTGTTAAAATGATGTAAATAAAATTAAAAATGTAATTCAACGTCTGATGATAAACTTAAAAGCTCTAAACGGACTGTTATTATCATTTAAACCCAACGAAATAACGTACAGTACTTCTTTTCTATGAATTTGATGAAGTGATTGCTACATTGGTAAAGGCATTTTTAAGGGCGACACAGTAGTACTAAATATTTATTTGTTGGTAGGCATACTATTTTGCGTTTGAAGGTGAATGGAAAGAAACGTGATTTGTAATATTTCTAGATAAACTAGATTATTCCAAGAGATCCCCTATAATAATTTTGTAGCATTATATAAATTCGGAGAAATATAGAAGAAAAATATCAAAGTATCCATCAAACATGTTTATGGAAGAACTATTGTGACAAAGTAATGGATAATACATCTTTTACACACTTTAGGCTACAAAATTTATCTATGTATATGTGCGAAGTTTGTGAATATCTGTCGATTTTCCTTATGTTAATGCAAGTACGGAATCATGTCGACGAAATAAAAAGTTCCTAAAAACAACCCGTTAAAGAGCCCGTGTTATCTACGGGTTTCGTTAAAAGTTCGTCATGTCAAGTTTTAATATTTTAGACTGCACATTCAAATGGAAGTAAGTGACTCCTGGGATAACGAAAAAGGAAAACAAAAACCCCAAACAAAACAACCATCTCTGACTACTAGTATTAACAACACTCATGGTTGCTTGCTGGGCTGGGGGTAGGTGGCGAAGAGAGAACAGAATATAATTTTATAGAGGTCGAATCGTTTTTTTTTCCTTTTATTGTAAAATAGTTTTATAATCTTTGACGAATAGGATGTTGTATGTTGTGCGATAAGTTCAGTTATTCTTAAAATAGTTAATGTATCTTTTCTTACAAGATTGCTGTTTAACTTTGGTTTCTGCAGAGCGTGCTCGTCCTATTCTTACCTTTCATTGAAAGTTTTTACGTCCTCTTCTGAAATAGACTTTACGTTTGGACACGCATTTGCTTCCTCAATGGCGACGACTTGCTCACTCGGAAGTAAGAGAAAATCTGCCACTGGCGCTGACAGCCCCGGCTGCACCATAACGACCACGAGGCATATTAGTATGTTCAACTGCAATAATAATAATAATAATAATAATAATAATAATAATAATAATAATAATAATAATACTGATACTAATAATAATAATAATACTGATACTAATAATAATAATAATAATAATAATAATAATAATAATAATAATAATAATAATGATGATGATGATGATGATGATGATAATGACGATAGTAAAACTACAATAACTGATATCAGCAGCACCAACTGACACTAGCACTATCATTACCCCTATCATTACCATTACTACCGATGATCATGATGATAATGATAATGATGGTGATGATGCATAATTTGCTGCTACTGTTGATGCTGCTTCTTCTAGATGACGATGTTGATGATGATAATGATGACAACGACAATGGTCTACGTACGACAAATAGAATCAATCGCGATGATAAAATAAATGTCCTTAATCATGTTTCAAATGTAGAATTACATTGCCTCTTATTTCAGTGACAGAAATCATGCTGCTGTAACGGTACTTTTCAGTGTCTGTCACCCAAAGTATTTCGCTTTTGTGTCCGTATTAAGAGTAATATCGGACATAGTCGTGTTCCTTATTTTACGATGCCTAGCTTTGTGAAAATAATTAAATTTATGATGAGACATATGGAATGTTGGTATGAAACTATACTTGTTCACTATCATTAACTCTGCAAATATATATATTTTTTAGTTTCTTAAGAATAAAAGTAGCATAAATCAATGCACGTATCACCATGTCCAGTCATCAAGAATGACACCTATACTGTTTGGGTCATTTGTATCAGAACCATGGCCGATTTTCTAGCATAATGATTTTTCTTATGGAAGAAATGACGCAGAAATGATCCCCACAATATATTAGGTATGCTTTTTAACTTAATATCTATGATATTAAGTCGATTGTTTACAATGTTTTGGAAGTAACATGTTGAGAGGATTTGTAATTTACGTTTCTAAGTCATTAAGCGGCTTCTAAATCACTGATTCCCAGCTAAACCTTACAGAAAACAACTTTATCTGTTACATACACACTGTTACAGCTGCTGAAATTGAAAGGCCATCCAGGTCCAAAAGTACCATCGTTTCGTGACAGTTGTTGATTCAAGTTTGATTTTACGAGGTTACCTCTTTTCAACGAGATATTGTTTAAATAGTTAGTATATACATTTTTAACGTTACACTGCGTGTTGACCCCCTTTTTACCTGAATACAAACTGAGTCTACAGTGTCATAATGTAAGTTTTCTAGAGACTCCTGAAGTACCGTAATACAAAATGAGTCTACAGTGTCATAATGTTAGCTTTCTAGAGACCCCGTATAACCTGAACACAAAATCAGTCGACAGGGTCATAATGTTAGTTTTCTAGAGACCCCCGTATTACCTTAACACAAAATGACTTTACAGTGTCATAATGTTAGTTTTCTAGAGACCCCGTATGACCTGCACATAAAATGAGTCTACAATGTCATAATGTTAGTTTTCTAGAGACCCCCATATTACTTTTAACATAAATTGAGTCTTTACTGTGATAATGTTAGTTTTCTAGAGATCCCCGCATTACCCTAACATAAAATGACTTTTCAGTGTCATAATGTTAGTTTTCTAGAGACCCCCATATTATCTTAACACAAAATGAATCTACAGTGTCATAATGTTAGTTTTTTTTACAGATTCCAGTATTCTTTAACACAAAATGAGTCTACACTGTCATAATGTTAGTTTTCTAGAGACCCCCATATTACGTTTAACATAAAATGAGTCTTTACTGTCATAATGTTAGCTTTCTAGATACCCCCGTATTACCTTAAAACAAAATGAATCTACAGTGTCATAATGTTAGTTTTTTTTATAGACCCTCGTATTCTTTAAACCTAAATGAGTCTACAGTGTCATAATGTTAGTTTTCTAGGGATCCACATATTACTTTTAACATAAAATGAGTCTTTACTGTCATAATGTTAGTTTTCTAAAGACCCCCGTATTACCTTAACAACAAAATGAGTCTACAATGTCATAATGTTAGTTTTCTAGAGAACCCCATATTACCCTAACACAAAATGAGTCTACAGTGTCATAATGTTAGTTTTCTAGAGACCCCCATATTACCTTAACACAAATGAGTCTACAGTGTCATAATGTTAGTTTTTTATACTTTAAACCAAAATGAGTCTACAGTGTCATAATGTTAGTTTTCTAGGGATCCCCATATTACTTTTAACATAAAATGAGTCTTTACTGTCATAATGTTAGTTTTCTAAAGACCCCCGTATTACCTTAACAACAAAATGAGTCTACAATGTCATAATGTTAGTTTTCTAGAGACCCCCATATTACCCTAACACAAAATGAGTCTACAGTGTCATAATGTAAGTTTTCTAGAGACCCCCATATTACCTTAACACAAAATGAATCTACAGTGTCATAATGTTAATTTTCTAGAGAGACTCCTGAAGTATCTTAACACAAAATGACTTTACAGTGTCATAATGTTAGTTTTCTAGAGACTCCCGTGTTAACTTAACACAAAATGGGTCTACAGTGTCATAATGTTAGTTTTTTTTATAGACCCTCGTATTGTTTAAACCAAAATGAATCTACAGTGTCATAATGTTAGTTTTCTAGGGATCCCCATATTACTTTTAACATAAAATGAGTCTTTACTGTCATAATGTTAGTTTTCTAGAGACCCCCGTATTACCTTAACAACAAAATGAGTCTACAATGTCATAATGTTAGTTTTCTAGAGACCCCCATATTACCCTATCACAAAATGAGTCTACAGTGTCATAATGTTAGTTTTCTAGAGACCCCCATATTACCGTAACAACAAAATGAATCTACAGTGTCATAATGTTAGTATTCCTATGAATCCCGTATTACCTTGATTCTTTAAGTATAAGATTAGCACTATTTGGTTATACCGTTTTTTTTTCCACTGACCTTTATGTGTTAGTCTCATGTTGAAAGGATGGATAAATAATAAGTTCCCATTAACATCTAAATGTCTAATTTGTCCTCCATTGTTATTCGTATACAATGTACACCTTTTGACGCCGTTATTTTCATATTGGACTCCAACATATTACTAGGACGTTCAATATTCAGTTTACATAGACCAAATGAGCTAAACTGCAAGACAAATAAACTATTACAATTTTCTCTATTAAACAATCTTGAAAAGTGCTTTTCACGATGCAAACTTCACAACAATACAAGAAAGCTGGAATAAGTATATAGCCGAGTCGAAGACGCGAGTTTTCACAATTCTGATGTGATGTGATTATGATATTTAACGTAGCTTTAACAATTTTTTTAGTCATATCGCTACGATTTCTGCGGTGAGGTAGTTTATAGTTATGTCTAGCACTGGGGCATCATGCCGTAGACATGTAGCATGATGTCCCACCCAGTCAAATTATCCTGACACCAGGCCGGCCAGTCCTAACACTAACCTCTTAATGCTGAGCGTCAAGCGAGGCAGCTGTTAGTACTATTTTTTGTAAGTCTTTGGTATGACTTCGCCGGGGATCAAACGCACGACCTCCCGCATCCGAGGCGGACGCTCTAACCACTAGGCCACCGGAGCGGTTTCACAATTCTGAAAATTTAAAAATAAATAAAATAAAAGTAATTTTTAATTTTTTTCTCATAATTCTGAAAATTTTATTATTTAAGCCTTCAATAATGATAGTTACGAGTTTGGATGATAATACATTTTGTTCCGGTTTGCATTACAATTCGTCTTCTACCCAATATCAGCTATGTTTATTTTCAAATATCAATTTAATTAAAATGTACCAATCAAGTGTACCATTCTGATTTATTGTACTGCTAAATAAATGTTCATCGCTTCTTAAAAGTAAACATGTTTCATTTCATAGTCTTGAAACACTCTCTCCTAGGTATTGGAAACTACAAGACCAAGGCCAGTCAACAACACTATTTTAAAATTCCAACCTGTCGAAAATAATCGGGAATTATATTTTCGTACTGATTTTTTATGCACTAATGCTACAAGCCATATTAAAATATTGACAAATGCTAATCTTCTTAAAACCAGCGTTAAATAATTCTTCCACATTTAAATGGGTTTAAGGTATTTTAGTTAACGTCAGCTGGAGATAGCACCATCTGCATGCTACTTTCAGAAGGAAAATATGTTTGTATTAAAGGTCATTTATATAAGTAATTTTTAATTAATTCATAGAGTAGATACTAAGTATTTTTGTAATTATAGTTTTGTCAGCATTCGCATCTATTATTCTATATTAGTAAATTAATGTTAATACATTAATTAATAGTATTATAGTTGATAAAAGACAACACTTCAAATTTCTGTCACACATGTAACAGCTTTTTTCAACAACGAAGAAGATATTATCTAGGGTGAAATAAACCTCAGATAACCAGATATGAAAAGAATAGCAAAGCTGATTACGTTACATAATATTGAGACAAAACCTTATTCCTAAAGCTGACTGCATAAATTATTTCCTTGTTAATGTGCCAGACGTTTCCATTTCTTGTATAAATACTTTAAACTGACATAAGATATACGATTATTAAGAAGATAATATCTTGGTGAGATGCTTCATTAATAACAATATTTTGTGCTTTTATTTCAAAACTCAGTGAATGTTGCACAATGAGAGCAAACAGAGAGAGAGAGAGAGAGAGAGAGAGAGAGAGAGAGAGAGAGAGAGAGAGAGAGAGAGAGAGAGAGAGAGAGAGAGAGAGAGAGAGAGAGAGAGAGAGAGAGAGAGAGAGAGAAATTGTATCCTAACCTGCATAGAATATCTCCTAACTCGGAACACAAAACTTAATCTAATTTTGCTAGATGCCATGCTAGCAGTTGATTGATAAATGTTTGTACGTCTTAAAATTATTTCCAAATATATTTTGGTCAGACTTGAAGATACCATTGTAGGTTTACAATGCAGAAACAAAACAAAACAGAAAAACATTTGCCTTACAGTTTTGTAAATACTAAATGTTAACCAAAAGTGGACGCTATGTTTTGTTTAATGCATTATCGCTGGAAGAATGTCTAGTTTCTTAACAGCTTACTGAAGATCTCGAAATACATGAGATGTGTATTAAAAATCTTATATCTAAATATTATTGGTTTTTATTTGAAGTCTGCTCTAATTCTTGTTCATTTCTATCAACCTTTAATTTTAAATTTGTAGTAACCTAGTAAATTATAAGTTATGAAAATCATGTAAGCAAGACTTAAAAGTACAAGATACATGGTTCAGTTATTTTCTTACCTGGCTTAAATGAAACAGCTGTCAGACCTAAATCGGAGCAAATCAAGGATATAGAGATTATATTTAGAAAGGGGGCGAGGTAACATAATGAGGATATTATTAAATCATCAATTAGCACTTCAAAGATTTTGATTTATTTACACGCATATATATGGGACACAAAGCCAATAATTCAGCCGAGTTTTTTCTTCTGCTACCAGAATTTGTCAAGCCAAGGACTAGAAGCTTCATTATAAAGCAATAATGATTCTGCTAAAGTGTCCGGTAAGTATTATTCATAGATTGAATGGAAATACGAGCGATATGTTTTAGTCAATATGATTTTTATTTTTAAAGTCAGTGTTACATTCGATGTGAATGAACGTCTCATGTAAATTTTGATTTTATTTAAAAAAAAATGAATTAATTCGTTAAATTACATGACATTTTTCATATCAGTCTCTGAGATTTGTTATCTGCACATCTGACTGTCTTTCTTACGCAAATGTGTATAAATCAATAATTCCCCGCTGTCAACGTTGCGTTATCTTTAATTAAACCCGATGATGTGAATATGAGGATTCTATATAAAACAGGTGCTCACCTATTTAAAACGTACTATTATTTCAGGCCATTAATTCAATTTTGACAGGAATCAGATTGGTTATTACACATTTGCTCCGTTATCCATCAACAGTATCAGAGTTGAATCTAGTTGCATGACTGAAAATACAGTATGATTTATGCATATAAATTATGGACATAAACGTAACCATTTGGGAAGCGTCCTACATGCGGTTTATGAATTTTATTAATTTCTTCGTGATCTGGTAAGAATACCTTGAACAACTGTTAAACATTAGGATGCGCCAGGAAACTGTCAGACTGCGGAGCATTCTGACATTCACAACTGCTCATGGTATTTAACGGACCGCGAAGAAATTAATAAAGTTAATAAATTGCATTCAAGAGGTTTCCTAAATGTTGTCAATGTTTGTTATTTCACCTCTTAGAATTTTTTGTCTGCCCGGTATCCAAGATGAATATCATTAAAACGTTGTTAAAATGCAGGGGATTTTATCTGTTGCTACTTCACTAACATTTTGTTATTGCTACCAGCGACCTCCCTTGTGTTCTTCCTCATTACTTCACATTGTTTTGCCCAACGTAACATGAACTTATTATTCTTCAAAATAACACAAGCTGAACTGAGTAATTATTTTTTTTTTCACTTGTTAATTTACAAACGTTAGTCAGAAATTTGACAACGTATGCCGCTTTTAATTTTTTTCCACCAAAAGTATTCATTGGATCAGATAAAACATATCCTTGAATGAATCTAGTCATGATTCAAGAGCGCCATTCTTTGGCGAATAGTTGCTCAATATCTTTAATGATATAAATGAGCTTTTTTTTCCAAAATATTTTTAGATGATGCGGGTAACAATATATGACTTAGAATAAACTAATATATTTACATAACGAGATAAGATCATTGAATTCATTTTCCAACAATGCCTTTGAAATGACCTACAACAGATAGAGAAGTTTTACTTTGTAAGAAACAGGATATAAACTGGTTTAGAAAAATACCAGCAGCGTTTGCATGCATTCTTGAGAACCTGGGAATTAATTAATGTCACAATTATCATAAATTTTTCATAACAATAATTCAAATGAAAATATCTATAGTGAATAATTTTCTTAAATGTACTTTTTGCCTTGTGTCCATATTTTCATCAACACGTTGTGCATTATGTTTATTAATATCAGCTACTTGCCTTTGCGGTGCTGCTGCTACTGTCATCCGCAGTGCAAGGCCAAGAGAGGGATAGTAAGATGCCGTGCTCAGACAGTGTTCCTGAAGATGCAATGCTCGACGCGGGTTTTCTACCTGCTGATTCCAAATTTGCATATCCAAAGTAAGCAAGATATTGCGTCATTATCCGGAATCTCTCTTTTATTCTTGTTTCTTGTTATTTGTTATCATAGTTTGCCATGTCATTATTATTATTGCTAATATTACTGTCATGAATGTAATCAAATCAGTCCAATCATTGACTAGTGGTTAGAGCGTCTGCCTGGGATGCGGGATGTAGTGGGTTCGATCCCCGGTCGAGTCATACCAAAACTTACAAAAAATGGTACTAACAGCTGCCTCGCTTGACGCTCAGAATTAAAAGGTCAGTGTTAGGACTGGTCGGCCTGGTGTTAGGATAATGTGACTGGGTGGGACATCATGCTACATGATGCCCCAGTGCTAGACATCACTATAAACTGCCACACTGCAGACATCGTAGCGATATGACTGAAAAATTGTTAAAGCTAGGCTAAAAATCATAATCACATCACATCTAATTATTGATGCCGTCTTTGCATGTTCAGATTCAATAATGTAAATTTACATAGATTTTAAACTGTATTTCAGAGACGAAGTAACAAAGCTGTTAACGAACCAAAGCAAAGAATTACAAGAAACAATTCGAGAGGCACAAAAGGAGAAGGTTAGCGCCCAGACGTAAGTTTCTCTAAACACTTGACAGTAATTGTTTTAAAGTACGCACAGTATTCTAGCTAACAGCGGATTTATATGTTAACGTTTGCCATGCTCAATGGATTCAATTGAATATAGCCTTTCTACTCTTATTTTCGCATGTTTTTAGCTTGTCACATAGCAGACCATGTTATCAATAATCATGTATCGTATGTTAATAATCCATGAAACAGGATAATAACATCAAATTTTTTTACGCCTGTCACACGGAGGAATAATTTCAATGATGCAAAGATTGGGGCTACTGTCTGGAGCTTTCTAATCTTTGGATACTTTCAAACATAGCTGAAGAGAAACAAACTGATACATAACGTTACAAAAATGTTAGGTTTGTAAACTCTTTGACATTTTTACATTGTCATATGTTATTGCAGTGTTTGCAACGCTATTCTGTATCTATAATATTCGATGAACCATGCTTCCATAACACGCAAACACATATTATCCTATGGCTGCAAATCAATGAAACTTACTGAATTAAAAAATAAATATATAGAATGTATATGCCATTCATTTTAAGTGATGTTGCTTAAATCGTTTGAACTTTTTGTATGTCTTATAAAAATTTGTTACATCTGTGCATAAAGGTTCGAACAGATTATAGACTTTATTAAGCCAGACAAATGAGTTACTAAACATGAAGTTGCAGCGGCCAACTTTTATGCACTATATTGATACTTGCAAAGATGCTACATCACTTGAAATTCGTCAATTTATCTATGTGGTGATTTGTTTCTCAGGTCAAGAAGAAATGTATATATTTCCAAATTCTGGGTAAATAAAGTTAACACAAATGGTTTTCAATAATTACAGATTTAATAGGAATGACAAATGCGTCGATGATGCGAGCTGATATATATATATATATATATATATATATATATATATATATATATATATATATATATATATATATATATATATATATATATATATATATATTATTCCGTGGCATGGGCTCGTACTCAGTAACAAAGAAACGAGTGAAAGCCAACAAGTATTGTATATTTTAACAAAACAATTTATTTCCCTAGACAACAATGTAAAAATTGGTTAATAGGACATACAGTCTGTGAATATAATCCAAAATGTTTTCCTTAGAAGGAAAACACAGTCTTATCACTAAATAATCCTATAAGACTCCAGGTTCGAGTTCTGAAGAGGTACAAATATGGAAAGAGGAGACGTCAGATATAGCCCAATGTATAAATATCACCAATTCTTCACTTGAATCTGTCTTTGTTTTCTAAATAAACTTCCATGAATTTCAGTTTTTTTTTTATAGAAAAGTCAACTTGTTGAGTTTAAAGTGGAATAAATTATCCAATCTAAGAATCAGACAAAGAATAAACAATTCTGGCAACAAATTAAAAATTATGCACATTGTTCCTTCAAGGTGTTAGAATGACTTTACCGAAAAATATTAGGATTGCGTATTTAAATCACAAAACCTCATTACAAGTCTCGCGAGATTGGTCATGTGGTCTCTTACTACACTATTTTGATCACGTCCGCCAGTATAAACCCACTTAAGAACCAATCATTAAAAAGGCTGTGTACACTAGCCAATCATTTTAACTTCCTGTTGACACTGTTACCAGTGTAAGACGGACTAAATGATAAGTCTCACGTAATACATCTTCGTCTTAAGTAAACAACATTTATCTCAATACAAAAAAAAGAATCCAGACTTCGAGAAAAATATTCATCGCAATTAAATACAATGAAACAAAAATGATATAAAATAATTTTAAACCTTACACACAAGCAATTTAATCACATATACGTAACACTATAAATCAGGAAAAATACGCAAATAATAACTATTTTCTTACTAAAATAGCTAAATCGAGCCAGTATTGTTGCATCATTTAGAATCTATAAGATTTGTTCCATATTCAAAGTTTTATGGACCACATCTTCTAGGTTTCAAAATCGGTACTAACACACACACAGATAAATATTGTATTTTCTAAAAGTAAAGTAATGATGATCGAGATCTTGTCCTTGTATTTGCTTCTTAAATGTAACTTTTTTCATCTTGTAGAGCAGCGCTTCCAATTTTTAACTACTACTACGACGTATGTCCATCGTACAAATTCCTGCTGCAGTTCCAATGGTGGTATTTCTGGGACAATAGCAATGCGTACAAATGCTTCTCGCTCCATCCTGTCTACATAACCTGGTGCCAGACGTGAGTTGTATTATATGTCTTTATATAAAAACGCAACTATCACATGCTCTTTTAAATTATGAGTGAATGTATTACTGCAATAGTTCTGTACTTACAACCAGATACTGCCTTGTGTTTTAATGGTATAGACGATCGTTGTCGGTATTGAGGATAGGGAGCTAATTGGTCTATATGACGGTCTTATATGCGGAGTCATCTAATAAACGGTTAATCTCATAAAGATTGAAAAAGGAATGCTTTCAAGCCTCTTTCCATAAATATTATTTTAAAGGTATTCATATATTGTCAGACATTGGTTCTAACAGTTTTCGACATTTTGTTCCATATGATATTATTCCACACAACCTAAATAGCTAAGATACCATTATTCCTAATTTTGGTCATACCGACGATTTAGAAAAAAATATCCTTTGAACTCAGTTTTATAAATATTCACTCTAAATTTCCACGGGTCGCAAAATTTTCAGTTTGATTATTAAGAGATTTAAGAGTATCTTGAAACAATATAATATAATATACATTAAGAAATCATGTTCTATATTGATAAAAATTTTTCTTCATTATGTGTAATCTGGAAAAAAATCTTTCTATATTTGAACACACGACAAAAATGTAATCTATTGAAAGATAAACACAGTTTATCATATCAGTTTTAAGTTGGTAAGTTGGCTCTGTCAGTAGTGAGATGGTAAAAGATGTCAATGAAATTAAATATTTATATATTTGAATACGTCTTTGACCTATTAAATAAATGAGATATTCTGACATATACTTGACCTCAATGGATAATGCCCGATGGATAATGCTGCTCATGAGTAAGGAGATTTCGAGAAATTACCCTGTGTCTTTAAGGTCATGATTGGGCTTTCAATCTCTCGCTTGTGGATTCCAGCCTGTAGTACACCTGTCTTTGCTTTGTTTGCGTAATTGGCACGCCCTCGTATGCTTAAATAATTTGGTCACTGAGATTTAGTTCATAGATTCCAATCTTTTGTATACACCCACTGAAGTAAACTGATCCCTACTATTCTACTTTAGCTACTTCAGTACACACAGGCTGAGACATTATTTCAAAAGCAAATTCTGAGACAGAAATATATTTTAGTGTCGGAAGCTTTAAGATGTCTTCCTGAGCATATATAATTGTCTTCCTGAGCATATATAAAACTGTTGTATACTAGGTCAGCTTTGAGACGTCCTGAATCTCATCAGTACCAAAATCAACAAGGCCGAACCAAACAACATAAACTTGAATCATTTTGACATAAGTGTTCTGATGTGTGTTATGGTTGGGTAGGTTAAAAACAATACCGATCTTCCATCAGGTATAATAGTATTTTGTACTGTCTTCTTAGTTCAAAGTTTATCTCTTAATTTGTATGTATACTTATTGACATTATTAGAAAAATATTTAGCTAAGCTTTAGACCAAGATTCGTACATAGTGCAAAGCATTGCCATAGCACAATTAAACAGCTTGCAGTCATTTAAAATATAACGCCAAATGACATCGCTATGTTATTTTCTATCTTAAGCTAATACTAATCCCTCTGAACTATGTATATCCTTTTGCATATATTTTCTCTTTCTAGTCGTTACTGCCGATTGAAGAGCACCTCTGTGTTTTACTGGTGGTACCGATGTCAACCAGAGTGGAGACCGACCTACTTCTGGGCTGTCTGTTTAGATAACAATGGGAAATGGTTCTTCCGATATCTTTGGAAGAATCTTCCTGTCTGCTGTAACTGCATGCGTTACACACTCTACAATGAAATCCAGTGCCCGATACGTCAGGATACAACTGATGTCTAACATTGTGTAAATTCATCTGGATATCAACGTTGCATATTTACTAATGAAAACTAGGCTTTAATAGTATCCAAAAACCATGGAGATGCATCATTTTAAAAAAAAATTCTTGAAATAGATGTAATTAAGTTCAGATTAGCAAGAATTTAAAGTGTCTAAGGTATCGCAAGAACCGTTATGCTACTTTTTTATTTCAAAGGTTTGGATCAACACTGTTTAATTGGCTAGAACAGTTTATTCTATTTTATTTTAAATTGAAGAAATAAATGTAAACGTATCAGTTTCAAGAAATAAATAAATGAATATTACTAATATTATATATGTACATTACATATTTGTAGCAGGTTTGTTCCTTCCTTTTATTTTCCTACACTCTGTACACACTTCCATAAATGCAATGAATAAACAATTTATAAGGATATTTATTGTTGTTTATCCATTATATATATATATATATATATATATATATATATATATATATATATATATATATATATATATATATATATATATATATATATATATATATATCAGTATACTAATGAAGAAGAAGATGAATCAATGGAATTTGAAATCAATAGGGTGTCAAACTTTTCAACTTGTGTTATAAAAGTTTTGTCTTTAGCTCGTACTTTTAAGAGTTGAATAGAAACGTTCACAGTTTCCAGCTGCTGTTAAGATTTCTCACTTGACAAAATTTTATTCAAAACGAGAAACCATACCAATTACTTTTGCAATGGAATATTATAATTTAATTCACATATTTAATCGCAAAATTGTTCTTAACAGGCATAGAAAGCAGAAATATTAGTTAATGGATAACACGAAAGGCTTTTACAAATATAACTTTTGTTTTCTTTGTGTGGAAATGAATAAATTTATTGCATAAAATCGGCTCAATTTGAAATAAACTCATGCGAATAATATATACATTTGTCGTAAATGACCAGGAAACAATAGACTTTCTGGATCGAATGATCATCACTGTCAAATTATGTTAAAAGTCTAACTCACAGCCAGACATTTTGTGACATAATTTTACGCTACAATTAACCGCTCCGGTGGCTTAGTGGTTTGAGCGTCCGCCTCGGATGCGGGAGGTCGTGGGTTCTATCACCGGTCGAGTCATATAAAGGACTTACAAAAATGGTACTAACAGCTGCGTGCCTCGCTTGACGCTCAGCATTAAGAAGTTAGTGTATAACTGGTCGGCCTCGTGTCAGGATAATGCGACTGGTTGGGACATCATGCTACATTTCTGCGGCATGATGCACCGATGCTAGACAACACTATAAACTGCCACACTGCAGACATCGTAGCGATATGACTGGAAAAAGTGTTGAAGTTACGTTAAAAAACATAATCACATCACATTACGCTACAAATACCTTTAAAGCGAAAGCTGAAAGACCAAGAAGATTTCCTGAATTACACAGATCTCTGTCATGGTAAAATATATGTATGTCTGATGCATTAAAAACAAGGAATACATGTTTAAATCTGAGAAGTCTAAAAGATTAGGAATCATATTTTGAATACGTTCAAGATAAAGAGAGAGAGAGGTCTTTGCACATTTTGGCAAGAATCACATTTTGACGTGAAGTGTATTTTGATTTTTTAAAATAGTGTACGAATTCAACGTCATT
The DNA here is from genome assembly GCA_016746295.1 of Potamilus streckersoni. Lineage (NCBI taxonomy): Eukaryota > Metazoa > Mollusca > Bivalvia > Unionida > Unionidae > Potamilus > Potamilus streckersoni. The sequence continues at coordinate 1,017,619 of JAEAOA010001235.1, forward strand.
GTATCAAAATATAAACTGATAAACAGTTGATTTCCGAGATTAAGTCCAACACAGAAAAATAGAATCTTTATACTCAACATAAAAGTCGAAAAGTAATGCTAAATAAACATAACAGAGTTTAACAATAAAATATTAAATCTAAGTTTCTTGCAAAAGATGTTGCATAAAATATATATGTTTATTATAAATCCATGCACCTTCAAATTCATAGACGACTTGAAGCATTGAACAATTTCTCTGTCACAGTAAAACACTGATATATGTGATACACGAACGATCAGGAATGCGGTTGATATGCTGTTTCTCCAAGAATGTTTAATAGTTTCCAATGGAGAAACAGAGACAAAACGATATACCAAGTAATATTTATTTACCTATACATATTGCAGAGTAATGATGATTGAATAAATGCCAAAATTCGTACATTTTCATTTTTGATGGGAAATAAGTATGTTAGCATGATTACATTATGTCTATTACAAACCACTACTTTTAACTATTTCATCTCTAACAAGATATTATTTTAGGAGTAAAATCGAGATTCCAATTACAGTTAGATTTATACGGATTAATAGTGGAGTAGAGCAGAAATTGAAAATGTAAATTGTCTTGAAACTTCTTCACACTGAGTAATATATGCAAAGAAAAGCATTGCCATTACAGTAGTTGCCACAAATACCAGCATGTGACAATACGATACGGCAAAATCAAATCAATAAACCAAACTTATTAATTAGGATGGAACATAATGTTGCGACATGTAGATGAGACTTATCGAAACTGATGCAGAGTATCAGAAAATGCAACCGTAGCACAAACGTGTTTCACATTGCATATACGGAACAAATAAAAATCTAATATTACAATATATGTAATTAAGTATTTGGCAATCGGTAGGATACCTGGACATATGCAAGCGGGAATATATGGAAGTGAAGATCGATGGATCAAGCGACCATTCTACTCATAACAATTGATTCTTCTAGGACAGAGTCTACTAATTCATGTAGTCTGCCTGGAAAAAGACGAACTAATACATCAACTTAAAATTTCTCAAGGAAGAATGCCAAAAGTCTCCTTTGCTTTCTGAGATAATTCACCTGAGTGGAGTTGGCTGACAGAAGGAGAATTCTCTTTCCATCAATATTCTCCTTCCCCCAATGAAATTCTCTTCGTATTCCATTCATCTTTATGATATTGATATGCAAACCTCTAATCACAGTAAGTCACTATCCGCCGTCAACTCGGAGGTTGGACGGAGCAGAAAACGTAAGACAAGCAAAGATCACCCATTTTTTGTGATAGTATCACCAATGTATTGTTTATTCAAAGAAACAGAGTTTCGGCCGCAAGTGGGACAACATTATACTTCTAATGGCCTTATAAATGTCCTACCTAAGATGATTATGTGCTCTGCCTCATAGAATAAACACAGTAGGTAAAGGAATATCGGACTGAAAGACCAGTTCCTTGTAAGAATTGAAGCCACGTTGAAATCATTTCAATGCAATTTCCTGCGGAAACATTCTCTACTCAGGAGGAATTGTAAGAATGATATACATTTTTTTAGAAAACTCCAAGCTAGGTTTGAATTTATATGTACTTAGACACGGTGGTTATACGAAACCAGTGCAGGCAAAAGATCACATGGTTGCCATGCGGAAGCTTATGCTATGGTGCCAGGGAGGGATATGGAACAGTGGATACCAGTCACCCGTCACCTTTGTTGCAAGAAAAGGCTGTCAAAACATGTGATGGCTGTATGTGATCCTCATCAGACTGCAATATGCAGTCTTGATCAAAGACATTGTTTCTGGCTTTGTGGCCAGGTTCATAGCACTAAACGTTAACTTCTTTATAAAACTGCTGTGGGCCATAATGGCAGTAGGGACAATTGCTGTAGAACGATCTCCTCTCTGATTTTATCCGTATTGATTCACGAGAACAGTGGCTTTGAACTTGTTTTGTATATCTGTAAGACTTTTCCCCCAAGAAGAGCGTATATTAACAAGATGCTGTAGTACAAGTGGCCGTTCCCCAGAAAACGAAATTTAAAGTATTGTGAGCTAAGACCAATATAGCGTTGAAAGTTCTGTCAAAAATTCAACAGAATGGAGCATTATTCCGAATGAATTCAAAGTGTGGATGTGCTGATGTACGAATAACCTGGAATGTGGTTATGTGTATCACAAAGATGTAGTATAAAATATCCTTGAATAAATTCACAGCAATCCCAAAATTGTAATACAGTCCAAGATATTTTAGTGAGCACTTTGTAAGTTCAGTGAATATTTATATAAATACACACTTTCAAATATAAACTGAACAAAACTATAATACTGGTTACACTTAGGAAGTTAAGGTAGGAATGAGTAACCTCAATAGTTAGCAATCCCAAAATTGAATTACAGTCCAAAATAGTATAGTGAGCACTTAGTAATTCCATTGAATATTTTATATAAATACTCACTTTCAAATAAAAACTGAACAAACCTATAAGGCTGATTACACTTAGGAAGTTAAGGTAGGAATGAGTAGTTGGATAACTACGTTTGATCAACATTCTAGATCTCGCTTCAACATAACTGAAAGCTTCCCCTCTCCTTATAACATTTGACGGTGCTTGAGGGGGATCGGTGGCCATGAGAAAAATCTCCTTTAATCATCATAGTCTTAAAAATTGATCACCCATCCATGTTAGTCTTTATTAATACAAAATACTAAAGAAGTTAAATGGAAATCGTATAACATATACTACACATATACAAACGGCACAAAATCATGATGTCGATATTTCAAACCTCTACCTAGAACGATATTGTCAGATTTGACACAGACATACATACACATGCACGTACACACATAATGCATTGAACTTAAAATTATTGAAATATTACCATTTTTATTTGTTATTTCTTAATGAAATCCGTATCATCTCCTATAATTACATGCTGATCAAAGTGGGTTAATTTGTCTTAATTTTTTAAATTTATATATTTTCTTTGGGAACTCTTATGCTTGTCTGATTATATACTCTAGAGGTTGTAATACTAATATTAGATTTAGAGGACTTTCAGAAGTTTTCTGTTACATTGTAAGCTTCTCTTTGATAGTGATTACCATTTATCTACTTTTTCTCCGAGCCTAACCGTTACAAAAATTCACTTGGATCTTTTTGAGCAGCTTTAACGTCCATGTAGTAAAATCCTTTTAAATATTTAGCAAGGAAATCCAATTTATATTTTATATATATATATATATATATATATATATATATATATATATATATATATATATATATATATATATATATATATATATATATATATATATATTTTGGTCTTTCCTGATGCAATACAGTGTTGTATTATTTTATATTGATTTTGTATTTATTTGGCTGATATTGTAAATCCACGTTTAGTCTGCATCTAATATATTCGTCATAGTCATCAAGAAGCGATTGTTGAATTGACTATTCCGGGATAATCCATTTCTTATTATCCAGATTTGTAACATCACCTTTACTGAAAATCTTTTTTTGTTATTAGGAATATTTACAAACTCTTGATCATATACCTTATACCAATTGTCACTTTTTAATGGATTAAATTCAACATGAACAAAATATGCTTTAGAATCGGAAAAAGATATTGTAAGTAACATAAATGATGGCTAATTACCCGATGCTTACAAACAATAATTAAAATGAACAGAGTTAAAGAACTACACAACTGAATAACGGATAACGTCTAACCGATAAGTAGTCGTATAAAAATGTTTGAATACAAATCAAGACATTTGTTTTCACAAACATTAATCTGTGGTGGAATCAAATTAAACAGTGCCTCTAGACTCTAAGGCAGCGCAGCAAATTAACACAAAGTGTTTAGAGATGTGGGAAGTAAAGCTGTTAAAATATTCTATAATATTTTTTGGTTGACTATGGAACACCGAAATATCAATTAAGTTAGAAGTCAAGATCTTCAAATAAAAGTATGCATTTGCTAAAAGGCGTCTTTCGATTCAATGGAAGTGATCTGTATTATCTGAAAAAGTAATATGGGTACTACAATCAATAAAATTGAACACTTGAAGGGAGAGAATAGAAAGGGAATATTTTATCAGGTGGAGTTATCCCCATACGACAATCAAGATGATAGTTGATTCTAAATAGCTACCTCATATAATGAGTTGCCATGTACTGTTTCAAGGGGGAAGTTATTGTCTACAAACATGACCGAGATTTAAATTTTGTCACGGTAAGAGAGCTCTTTCTTAAAAGCATAATTAAGTAATCACGCGGTTCTGGTCATAAAGAGCACATGTGCGTAATCGTGTTTTGTCCACTGTAATTATACCACTCGTTTGTTAAGACCTAACACCAGGGTAAGGTATAAGCATGGCAAACTTGTTGAAATTTACACGTCAGTGTAACTCATCATCGCTGTGACTTAAAATATGAAAGATCATATACTATTAACACTAAACAGCATACAATTTCTTCCTCCAATCGATATTTCTTAAATGTACTTCAGTATCATGGGTCTACGGAGACTGATTTCCGAGATCAATACGGCACGTGTCATTTATCATATCAGCAATAACATCTTCAATTGTTATAGAGAGAATTTTGCATTTTCCGATTAGTCTTTGACGTATTCTTCGACTCCGGGAGAATGTTTTGTACTTCCTAAAGAATAGATAGATTTCCTTGATAGACATTAGCAACTTTATTAATATTTCATTTTCCAAAATCCTAATACGTTGAGAACTTTTGAGAAATTTAGTTTAACAGAGGCCTGGGTCTTGTAAATATCACAGCTGCAAAACTAACACAATTTAACAATAGCTACAGTTTGTTACTACGTATATTACACTAGTTTTATAGTAGGAAAATGGATACAAAATAGCAAAATAATTACGTTGAAAACAATTATAGTTATATTGGGTCTGTCATAGTAAATGGGAGATTAAAATTTGATGGTTCTTTCCCAAAGGATTTAAGGTTGGTGATAGGCAATTCAGGTAAGCGGCGCAACATTCAAACGTTAACATGACGTAAATATGTGCATCTGGTAGTACACGCCTCCTTAAACTCTTTATGTACTGCAAGTTGGAATATATCAACTTGGCAAACAAAACAAAAACTTCTCATGGCTTTATGCCACATTTTGGTTTCCTTTTTATCAGACAGTTGATATAAACACCTGGCGATTGAGTGGACCCGGACAATTGACATCCATCATTATTAGTGTATATAAATTAATGTTCGGGATTGCTTTCTTATCCAACGACGCTCTCTATTTATATTTGCACCTTTTCTCACCAGGACACATCTTATAGTAACTATCATTTCCTATAATTGAAATGAGAACAGTTATTAATAATATTTAAACATTTAATGAAAGAAATGATTTAAAATATTATATTCATAAATATTCTCAACCACTAAGGCCAAGTGGTGAGCCATTCGCCAGTGTGGTTACGTCAGTATATTATCTCAGCGGGTTAAATATACTTTAAAGCCATGCTACCTTGAATCATACAACACCATCTAGTACGGGGTCGGTAGAACATCAACTGCATTAGCTTCCAATGAAAAGTCACATGAGTTTTACTCTGACCGGTATGTTCCATAAAGACACAATTACATGACACCAACCACATAGAGAATTAGGTACCACACATCCTCGCAGCCTATTAAGACTGGTTAATCAACTTGGTCGTCAAAACCCAGTCGCAGTTATGAATTAATTGCAAACTTGACAGTCAGTCACAAAAGCAGACTGCGTATCATACTCAAAAGAGCTCTGGTACCTGTCAAAGCTCTAGATGTAGGAACCATTTTACTGGACAGAGTGCACACCTCAATCGGAAGGTGAGTGCAAAGCATTGTAATCTATCAGCCGATGCTAGTATAGGTAAAATGGACAGTGTTATGCACCAATTATGGGCCGTATCAACCAATAATATAACAATTCCTAACAAGAAAATTCTCCTCTGATGTTAAAATGTTCCATACTTTTGGGTTGGTATACAAAATAGTACGAATATCAATCTCGTCACTTGGCAAGTCAATAAAAAATCATAAGAAACATTTGTGCACATCAGGTCCAAATTTATGCATGCATTTTTCAATGACACAAACTGATGTTTACGATGCAGATAAAAGACTTTTGTCTATGTTTTAATGTCTATCAAAAATCTTTGTTGTAATAACTAGCTGCATGCAAATCACAATAACTGCAATCCATGCCTACTTGGATATGTTCTACTTCCCTTGAATCTACGTGTCTACTACTGTGGGTAGATAGATCTGATTCGTAGCCGAATATAGGCTTTTCAGTTGCTAGATAATGTTGTGTTACTATGGGAGGTTTACATGCCTAAGCACTTTTTAAGAAAATTGCAAACCGGAAATTTAATTCACAAATATATCTATACTTTTATTCTTATGTTAACAAATTACACTGTGTCCACATTACGAAACTATCATATGCTATGACCGCACACAATAAAGTTTTGAATATGAGGAATGTATGATACAAACCAAACAGACTGTATTATCAAGTATTAAATATTGCAATCTGAAGCAAAGCTCTTATGGTTCAACACACAATTCATATGACTCGTGTGTTATATAAATGTGGGTAAAAAGATTAGTAACAATAATCCAGTTTAATATTATTTGGTGTCATTCTAAATGTATCTGAAATACTGTCCTTGACTGATGTAAAAGGGCAGAGGAGTCATACCAAAGACTTATAACTATAATATTAGCAGATTATTCTCGTATCTGAGCAATTATTTTGTTTGATCAAGTTTGGTCTTTTTAAGATGTAATATCTCAAATGGAATGTGAACTATTGCTTAACCATTACATCGTGTTTTAGCAAAAACATAAATTTTAACTTGCTTTAGAATCCATTGTCGTTCTATAAGAAAACTTAAAATCATGTATATTTTGCCTAATAGATTTAATAATTATTTTGCCGCGTGTGCATTCTCTCCAATATACTGAAACAGCATTAGGTGTCTTTTTAGAAACACATATAATTTCTAGTGACGTTTGGAAGGCTCGAGTAAAATAAACACGTGCCAGCAAGTGGCCAATAGAAGCTAGATTCAGCAGGGTCTAAACCACCAGAATATATTACGTTTCTTTTTTGGACGTATGATACAAACTGACTGTACAATGCATCGGTATTTCGGTGATGTGGACATAATGACAGGGGCCATGTTTCATACTGATCTGTGATAATTTGTTTAGTTCATTCTTGAATCATATCAGATGTAACTCAGTGTCGTTTGTTTGGTAGATATGAATCTGCCAAACCAAACTTTTCTTCCAGTCAGCCGCTTGTTGAAAATATTTCTTTTTCTTGCTTAAAGTCGGTGAATACCTCTGTGCCATGTGTTAGTGTGTATTAGTGCTCATCTGTGTGTGGGTGCGTGTGTATGGTTATTCAGCCAATGAAGTCGCTTGTTATTCTGTTCTCTCACAGGAGTGCTCCAAAAGGAGGCATGGGATACCTTCGACAATTCCATTAGTGACTAATCTACTAACAACATCAACAAATTACATGGCTCATAATGTGACAAATTGCCAATGTTTCTAGTTTTAATTTGACTCAATGATGTTTAGGAGCAGTATCGTACACTATTCAGTATTAATCAGATGATATCCGAATATCTGGACGTAGAAACGGCTTTACGACCTTACTTATTGATTAGTTTGCAACATAAATAAACAATTTATCTGAATTTGAATGTTTCTAACATCACCGGGCATCACTTTGTAATTTCAAGGGTGGACCTTGTGATCCGTATCCATATATATGTAACACACATGCCAAAACAACTTATACTATATACTGTAGTATCCTTAATAGTAGTATACGAACCTAGGGGCAAGTCAAGCAGCATATTTCCCAATGAAAATAAAAGTTTTGTTAGTGCCAGGAACAACAACGACTATATTTGTGTGTTAACTCGTTTAAAAGTTTGACAACCGAAAAAACTTGAAAAAGCAGTACACGTTTGCTACCTTTATTGATTTCAATATGGCAAATAACTCTGTAAGTGACGTTATTGATTTCAATATGGCAAACGACTTCGTAAGTGACGTTATTGATTTCAATATGGCAAACAACTTTGTAAGTGACGTTATTGATTTCAATATGGCAAACGACTCCGTAAGTGACTTTCTAGCAAGTTAAATACGTGTAGGATGAATGTTAAAATGAGACAAGCTGTTGTTTCCATCTATACAGTTCCGTATAACATTTAGAAATTTCTGTTTATCATGGTTTTATGTTTAAACTTTGGTTTACTATAAGGCCCTTTTCTCTTCCTATTTTCTTTAATTTCTTTATAATCACTTACTGATTGGCATAATATGTCTAGGTAATGGCGATAATGATATAAGTAATTTTTTGTACTCGGGTGACTTTGTAATAACAGATTATGACGGTTATGTAGCTAATATGTCATATACTGAGGCAGATTTCGTTTTAAGTTTTGGTTCCAATGCACTGCATATTGTGTGTAATTATCCTGATATTTGTGTTGTTTCAAAACTCATTTTTTTTCCTTTTTTATGAAATGAAAAATTATATTAGCTTTAAACAGAGCAAGCATATTGTTTGTTTTTAGAAATGCAACGTTATCTTTGGTTTTAATATGAAGTTTTACAGTATCATTTTATATTATGGTCTGTTATTGATTAAGATGCAGCTATACGGGCGAGAAATCACTCGCGAGTTTTGCTGAACAAAATAGGGCCACGAGATATTTATTTTGAACTCTGAAGTTCTTCACCAAACTTCATCGGTAGCTATTGTCGAAAATATGTAGAAGCCTTTCTGCATCAGTGCAGATGTGTATCTATGAAATATGTTCCATTTTAAAACATGAATGATGCTAGGAAAAATAAAGTTTTAATTCGGTAGATAACTTTGTTGATGTCAGATGTAACAATATATTATGCTGCATGAAAACTGAAAATACTGAATCCAGCTGGAATATTAATGTCCCTCCCTTACTTAATCTGAATTATTAACAAAGAAAGAAATCGAAAGAAAAAAGTGCACCATTAGCAAGACAATTGGTGACAATGGGAAGGGGAGGCAAAAGATTAAGGTCATGGATTGTTAAGATGTTAACTTTTATCACAATACCGCTATGATGATTGGCATGCTGATAGCTTGCAGAGTAACTATCACAGTTTATAGGCAATAGATCTCTGTCACGATAAGAGGTTATGTCCTGCTATGTTATCTAGATTTTTTATTCGAACACTCTTTGTAAATCTGGTCAAAGTTCATTCTCTGTTAATTTTCTCAAAAAATATACATTCGTAGGTCTGTAAATCTGAATTTCATGAGCTATGTTATGGGTTCTCAAGGTTGATTAAACATTTTGAAATTACACCCTCCTTACTGCACCCAAAATGAAATAAAGATTAAATTTAACAGTATATTTTCGATAATTGCAATGGAAAGGCTTCATAATTTCTACACATTATGATCTGAATCATTCAATGACAGAAAATAAACATTCATTCCGATATCAACACACTTCACAACGATTAATTTGGCAGACTCTGCTAGAATCCGATGCAAATCACTCCATGTAGATAAATCCAGACCATAATCAAAAGATTGCGTTGCAGTGACAAAAATTCCAAAACGTATTCAATCCAGATCAAATGGAAAAGTTGTTGCAAAGCGAATTCATTAACAATATTACTCCAAAATTTAATTTAAAGTATACCTAACTTCACTTTCTTTCGAAACTTACGTCTAGCGCGCGACCAACTTTAAATTTATCTGGGCGGAGTTATGCGCTCATTAATAATGTTGTGTAATGATCCATCAACGCTTATGTATTTAGTTTGGAATACGGCATACATTTAGTTACTTTGTTTCTTGTAGTGTATTTTTTTAAATATATTTAAGCCTTGGGAAGAATATGAAATGACCATATTACTGTATTTGTATGGGAAAATATGAACTCGTATAGTATATCCATCCAAAAAACTCGTTCATATTTTCCCATACAAATGCAGTAACCTAAATTATTTTTTACAGCGCTGGCTTATTTCTTTTCGCATTACTAAATACCGTAAGAATACATTTCAACAATGATAAGTACGACTTATATTAGAGAACATATAATTCCTTGTATCTAAATGTGACATGAAAGAACTAACACATCAAAAGTGTCTGAAAGGCTTTAAATTGTTTTATATTATTTCCAATAAATGGAAAAAAAGTTTGACGAAAGTTAATATTTGATGTCCCTGCAGTTGCATAATTCTATTAGAATCAATAATAATGTTTCTATAACTAGAGCATATTTTTGGACAGTTGGACAATTGAGACTCATTCTATTAACGTATATATGTCACATTTTGTTGGATTCTTTGAATCAAGTACAAACGAGACCCGTTCTGTCAATATCATAATTTTCTGGATGGATGGAGATGGGTACAATTGAGACACAGTCTATTATTTTGTATCTTATTTAGATACATTTTATCTAATGCGAAGGTAAGAAACAATGTTCTGCTTAGATGGCAATTTAAAATCGATATTAGCTGGCAAATTAAAATCGATAATATTAGGTGGTAAATTAATATTGACGATATTAGCTGGCAATCTAAAAGATATTGATATTTGCTAGCAATTTATAGTCAATAATATCAGCTGGCAAGTCGATAATATAAACTAGTAATTTAAAGTAAATAATATTAAAGGACAATAAAAATCAATAATATTAGCTAGCAATTAATAATTGATAATATTAGCTGGTAATTTGAAGCGATACTATTAGCTAGCAATTAAGAGTATATAATAATAGCCGGCATATCAATAACATTAGCTAGCAATTTAAAATTGATAATAACTAGCAATTTAAAGTTGATACTACCATCTTAGATGGCAATTTAATGTCAATTGAACTAAAAGACGCTATATACTGTATCGATAAATTTCAGTGCATGTTAACTTTTGACTATGACTTGTTATGCAAAATTCATATCTTGTTACCTTTGATTAATTTGAAGGATGTGAGTTTCGAATCCTATCTCTTTATATGATAACACCGATCAAAACTAGACGGAAAGTTACTTTATTAGCGCCTTCAATAGTTGAAGTATGAACAAAAGTATAAAAAAATATAAAACACAGCGATACAGACACAGTGTTTTAAATATTGTACTCTATTGCTTATACAGAATTAGTCATGTCTGCAGCAAGTCGAAATGCTATTGGAGATTAATCTTTGATAAGAAAAAATTAACAAAACGATATTCTTGAGTACTGTACGATCACTGCATACTTTCGTTCGTGGAACATGTTACAAAGTGCAACATTGCTTTCAGTGGCAATATATAATGTTACTGTCGCACATATTGAAGTAGTAAAGTTGTAGATGTTCATCTGTATATATATATATATATATATATATATATATATATATATATATATATATATATATATATATATATATATATATATATATATATATATACATATATATATATACATATATATATACATATATATATATATATATATATATATATATATATATATATATATATATATATATATATATATATATATATATATATATATATATATATATATATATATAGCGTCCGCCTCGGATGCGGGGTGTAGTGGGTTCGAATCCCGGCTAAGTCATACCAAAGACTTTTTAAATTGGTTTTAATAGCTGTCTCGCTTGGTGCTCAGCATTAAGAGGTTAGTGTTAGGACTAGTTGCCCTGGTGTCAGGATAATGTGACTGGGTGAGGCATCATGCTACATGTCTTCGGCATGATGCCCCAATGCTAGACATCACTTTAAACTGTCACACTGCAGACATCGTAGCAATATGACTGAAAAATTGTTAAAGCTACTTTAAAACTCTAAATAACACACACACACACACACACACACACAAACACACATACACAAACATACACACAGTTTTAAAGAATTGTGCTGTTCTATTTCTCCGTTCCAGGCTAACACAGTGGAGGGATGGACATATACACATACATACATGGACAGAAAAAGAAAGCGACCGAGAAATAGAGAATATACGTATTTAGTTTATGGTGACATCTGTAAAACGCAGGCTGTTACGTATAAATTTATTTATCTCCAAACAGTTATACAAACAAAAAAGAAAAAAAGCAACAAAGTCAAGTGTACAATCATTACATTACAAAGTTATATATTTTATATAAATTAAAACTTCAAGACCTCCCCATTAGAACAGTCACCACACGAAACGTTCCCACGCCAAAAGCAATTGCCTCTATTAATCGCCACTTTAAACATGCTGAATAACGTATTGAGCCTGTTCAGTACTATACAAATCAGGTAAAATATAGTTTTGTTCTCAAACAAATTGTATTTATAATATAATAAATATTAGTTTTAACAGTATGGGTGGTAGCTAAGTAAAATGCTTTCATTTGAAAAAAAATCGATATATTGTCATTGAAAATATAAAAATGTACTTGAAACTATTTTAGGAAAACAATGTCGAATTGTTTAAAGCTTTTCGCAGATGAAAGCGACTTATAAATACGTATAACGAATTCACTTATAGTTATTATTATTTCTCTATCTGATATTTTTAATATTATGAAATTACAGGTGTTTCTTCTATGCATTCCAACAAATTGCAAATTGATGAATCGCGACTAAATATATCTCTTACATTTATTTTTTATATTTAGGACTGGAAAATGAAAAATTGTCTACGCCAATAACATTAATGAAATCTCTAGAATACTGGCGAATACTTCTGAGTTTAATATTTCTTTCCATCCATGGATCCACTATAGCAACACCATGTAAATGATTTCTGCACTAATTCCTGTCAATTATATATTTGGTTTTTACATGTCCACGCCTGCATAGAAGACATTGTGCAACCTCCACTGGAGTAAACAATCAAATAACTTCTGCAATTTTTTCTTGAACAGTAGGTGGATATGTGATTGTTTTAAGCATAATTGATACCAATCCTAATGAGAAAGTAAACCATAGTCTATGAATTTAAGTACGGAAAGATGCATAATTGAGAGTGTTTTCGTTTACTTAGCATTGCAACATGTCCATTTGTACTGTTCTAGTAATAACTGTTATGTGATAAAGTCTCTCTCATTTTTGCTTATTTTTCTATCTGTCTATTGAAACATTTGTACATTGTTGCAAATGTGCCACTTCAGGGCTCATAGGTACGTTTTAAAATTAAACAAGTTTCTTTATTCGTTCAGCTAGAAATCTTAATGAATGTATATATATCATTTATTTTCCCGCTGTCTTCAAACGTAAAATAGGATAGAAAAAAACTCGATAGTGTTCGAACGACCATGACAACACTTACTCAAACTTGCATCATAATTCATTTCTCTGCAAGATTCATTCACTAATGCAAACCGAATTTAAATATTGTCAACTTAGTACATGCTAGCACTGGCACGCAAGAAGCATTCGGTAATCCTGACCAAGCCTGAATATTGTCATCGAAGTACATGCTGGCATTGGCACGCAAGAAGCATTCGGTAATCCTGACCAAGCCTGAATATTGTCATCGTAGTACATGATAGCACTAGTATCATATTCATTTGTTCCACAGCAAGCATTCACTAACCCAGACTGAGTCTGAATATTGTTATCTTAATATGTGTCTGCATTAGTATGATATTTCCTCATCACACAATGAGCAGTTTAACAACATAATCATCGGAACTGATTTGATTTATTCGTTCAGTCTATTAAGTATAAAGTGGTCCAGATCAATATTAAGTTTATTCGTCACAGTAAATTAGACTATGTACATTACATTTCAATTAGTTTAAAATCAAATCTTCATTATCCAACGTGAAGATCTTACAACGCCTGCATAGGGGCCATATTCGGGTGAATTTATTGTATTACCATATTCGTTAATTTAGCTGCCAATGAATGATTTTGAGACTGAGCAGTATGGCTGAAAAGCTGAAATGTCTGCGAATGATTTTATTCACTTTCAGATGTCTGAAAAATGCATAACCATTGGCTAATTCAAAGATTACTAGAATATGGCCCCTACGATTTTTTGGTAGGACTTTTGAGATCTGAATTTAATCAAAAAGCATTATATTTTTTTGTTCTACTGAAACACTATGTGTCCCTGATCGATGTTGAACATATCAGTCTTTTGTTGAAATGAATTTCATTCTCGTTCAATAAACAGCAAGCATAAACTAGTGCAGGTCAATAATGCACCAGATATGATGCTTTATATTATATTTGTTTAATCTATTGGAAACATAATGTAATTCAGATCGATGCTAAATATATCCGTCGCAGCAAATTTGTACATCATATTCATTTCGCATTAAGATTAAGACGTAAAGTCAATATCCATAGCCATCGTTTGTTTATTTGAATTCTATTTTTTGTTCCTCAACAGGAATATAATAATCCTGATAGATCCTGAACATATCCATTGCAGCAAATTTGACTATTAGCTTTGTATTCCTTCGTCCCGCAGCAAGCAGAAAATGGGCCGGATCGATCTTGGATATACCCATCGCAGCAAACTTGATTATTTCTGTTCAGTTCCTTCGTACCACAGCAAGAAGAAAATGGTCCGGATCGATCCTGAACATTTCCGATGCAGCAAATTTGATTATTTGTCTGATATTCTTTCGTTCCGCAGCAAGCAGAATATGGTCCGGATCGATCCTGAACATATCCGTTGCAGCAACTTTGATTATTTGTATTATATTCTTTCACTCCACAGCAAGCAGAGAATGGTCCAGATCGATTCTGAACATATCCGTAGCAGCACATTTGATTAATTGTGTTGTATTCGTTCACACCACAGCAGTTGGAAAACGGTCCAGATCGATCCTGAACGATTCCGTTGCAGCAAATTTGTTTATTTCTCTTATATTCTTTGGCTCCACAGCACGCAGAAAGAAATTCAGATCGATTATGTACATATCCGCCGCAGCAGAGTTTATTATATGAATTATATTCTTTCACTCCACAGCAAGCAGAAAATTGGCCAGGTCGAGTCAGAATAGATCCGTTGCAGCAAATGTACTTATTTTTATCATATTCTTTCTCTCCACAGCAATCTGAAAATCGACTGGATCGATTGAGAACAGACTTGCCGCAGCAGATTTTAGTATTTGAGTTGTACTCTTTGGCTCCACAACAAGCAGAAAATTGTCCAGATCGAGTCAGAATAGATCCGTTACAGCAAATATGCTTATTTTTATTATATTCTTTCTCTCCACAGCAATCAGAAAATCGACTGGATCGAGTCAGGACAGACTTTCCGCAGCAGATTTTAGTATTTGAGTTGTACTCTTTGGCTCCACAGCAAGCAGAAAATTGTCCAGATCGAGTCAGAATAGATCCGTTGCAGCAAATTTGTTTATCCGTATTATATTCGTTCTCTCCACACAGAGCAGAATATGTTTCAGATCGATGACGAATATACTGAAAGCCGCACAGTTCCAGCGTTGCATTATAAATAGTTCCCCAGCAGCAGTGTTCATACGCTACATCATATATTCTCGTACCACAGCAATCAGGTTTGATCAACCCTATCTTTTGATGAACCACTCCATTGCAGCATAACTCAAATAAAGTTTCGTATCGTTGATAGCCACAATAGCCTGAAATGTGATCAGATTATTTCACAAATATTTTGAATTAAGACAATGTCGCAAACATGGGGGTGGCATTTAGGCATGGTTTAAATAATGTATGCCAAGTTAAAATAGTGCAAACCAAGAAGTGAAGCAAGATTCATTGAGTCATAACGTTTCCAATGCATAGATCTAACATACCAGTTATCATGTTTAGCAAGGTTTTCATTAAATATGTAATATTTCTCGATTATATTATAACAGTCAGTTATATTAAACTTAAAGAACTTATTTAACGTAAAAAAGATGTTAATAGAAAAGAATTTTCTGTATAAAATTATGTTCTGCTACTTAATATAATTTAACATTTTTGATTTTTGCTAAATTAAAATCCTCAAGCAGTACAGAATATACTCAAATATGTTTGCCTGAGAAAAACATTAATCAGTTTAAAAAATTAGGCATGACATGTACAAAAAATCAAACATCTTTAATATCCAAGACATTGCAGATTTTAAATTTTTCATTCTTTCTACCAAAATTTCTCTCTGCTCATGTTACAAATTGATCGAATTGCACTTGACATGTTTTGCCAGAAGAAAGCATCATATACGATATAACATATTTGGACAATATTTCAAGTAACTCTTTTTGAGACATGCAGATCATCACTATTAAAAAATTATATACCGCGTGAATTATCTGCTTAATTGGATTGCTTGGTTCACATTCTGTGCAAATCTGGTGAAATCTACATAGAGTAATACATATGTAGATAGCAAATAAATATATTAGTCGTTGTTAGTGTTTGTTTACATTAGCATCTTACCGATAGGTAACTGGCAGACGGCTCGTGTGATCCATGAACACATGCTATAAAGAAGGATACGGAGAATTTTCCATGTTATTCTGGACTCCATCATGTGTGTAAGTGACAATTATTTAAGGCGTTTTCTGAAACGGTAAGATAATTATGAATTTTGTTGAAATGGTTATCAAATATATTCAACTGTTTTTACATATCGATTCCTCAACTAAGCAAAACAACGAAACATTTATTATTAGGAGAAACATTCCAAACAGTTTCGCAAAATTCAATGAAAGGAAATTATTACTTATTTTTATTTTTAAGTCTAGATAACGCATAAGCTCACAGATGTAAGGGCAAACTCGTAGCTAGCCTTGTAATTGAAGCTATTATTATCGAGCGCAGTGAAAGCTTCTGAAGGTTTGTTACTTTTTGCAAAAATAAGTTTTGTGCTTTAAAATTTCTATCGATTTGGAAAGTTAAGATTCGGTACCATAAAGAGGTAAGCATTGAGAAATGACGTTCATCTGATTTTTTTTAAACAATATGACGTATCAATGCAAAACCAAGCCGACCAGTCCCAATACTAACATCTTAATGCTGAGCGCCATGAGATATATCTGCTAGCATAATATTTATAAGTATTTGGTATGATTCGGCCGGATGTCAGAACCACGACTTCCTGCACATCCGAGACGGACGCTGTAATCATTTGTATGTGTAGCGAGAGACAGAAATGTGCAAGAGAAAGAGAGAAATGGGCAATTATTTCATTCCTAAATTCCTGTATCCATGTTTCGGTCTTGTTGTAATATCGTTCTGCAGATGTATTTAATGTTGTGTTTAGAACAAATCTGAGAGGAGTAATTTGTTTGCATTATTCATGGAACAATAAAGCCCTCAAGAGACTGGATTAAAGACACATTTCAGCATTATTATTAAATATTTCAAAAGAGGTTTGATAATGTCATTGTGATACATCATATTAGAGGATATTACTTGCGGCATTCGATGCCTGGAATTCATTTGGAACACTATATTATTTTTTTCTTGTGTAGAACTGTCTAGGATTATTTGGAATTTAATTCACAATAATGTTCACTCCTTTTAAAGTTTCAATTTTTAACATAGAGAATTAAATTATTTTCTAAGTTTATTGCACTTGTTGGTTAAGACAGCATATTCGTAAAAATTGTACAGTAACCGATATATCAATCACACTAACTATTTTCTGGTAACAGTTTTTATTTTATAATATGTCTGGCTATATTCATTAGAATTGTACAAAGGTTTGTGGAAGTGAGCAAGACAACCAGAAGGATGTGAATATTCTATATTGTACGCTTATATTTACGTTTCTAAGTGATAATTTTATACATTTTGGCCCAAATGGCTTCATTTGCACCTCTTCCGCTTCTGCCTGTCGAATCTAAGTCGGAACTTTGTCAAGATATCAAATATACTTAGTAATTCAGCATTAGGAGGTTAGTGTTAAGGCTGGTCGGCCTGGTGTCAGGAGAATGTGACTGGGTGGGACATCATGATACATGTACTATGATGATCCATTGCTAGACATCACAAGAAACTGCCACAATGCATACATCGTAGTGTTATGACTGTAAAAGTGTTATAGCCACGTTAAAATTCTGAATCACACACACATAGTGCATTTCCTGTCAAATTTAATATGTGCAATATTGAGTAAACGTCAGTGGCATGGTCCATATCACATCTTTAATATATTTAGCAGCATGATTGTCTGTTGGGAAAAATTCTACAATCAGCATGCTCTCTTTCTTACTGCCGGGTTGATCCCATTATAAGTCTTATTGTGTATTATTCTTAACCAGATAGTCTCATTTTTCGAGTTACTTTTTAAATATAGGTAAATTGTATAATCTAACCAACGTAGAACCTTTATGTAACGATCTATCGCTAAGTATTTTCCTTATGAATGTTGTCAAATGTTATTATTTGCATTGGTCTCTGTTATTCTCTGTTATGCATACATTTAACAATTTTGATTTATTTAATATGAACCGTTTCAATTGATTTGTGAATATAATTGATATGAATGAGAACGACTTCAATATATTTCAGTATTTAGAGATGTAAATTATCACAAGGTAACTAGTTTTAGCTTCTGGATAAATATTAACCAATTTCCCTTTTTCTTGGAACTTTTTTGATTCTTTTCCTCCCAACAGTGAACTGAACACAGTGGGCTATGATTAACATGTTTCACCAATACAAACTAGTAAAACCAGAATAGGGGTGGGTTGGTTGGTGGTAGATCCCATGTATTAACCACATGTGACCATTCAGGTCACGACAATAGCGGAGATTTATCCTTACCAACTAACTATTATTATGTCCGAAAATGTTGCACATTAGCATTATAATTAGTGTCAACTCCCAGGGATAAAATACATACATTCTAAAAGTTTCACACAGGCATTTTGGACTTATATTTAATACATTACCCGTACAGCAGATTATGTTGACAGTATAAGTAAATTCACTAATATTGTTCTGATGCTACAAGTAGATGT
The DNA here is from genome assembly GCA_016746295.1 of Potamilus streckersoni. Taxonomy (NCBI): domain Eukaryota; kingdom Metazoa; phylum Mollusca; class Bivalvia; order Unionida; family Unionidae; genus Potamilus; species Potamilus streckersoni. Next base: position 1,036,654 of record JAEAOA010001235.1, read on the forward strand.
AATCGAGAGAATTACTAATTGATAACTCACAAGAGTATCCTCTTTTTTGAAAGTGCATATTTTGGTATAGTATAGTCACTATATTTTCATGATAAGTATTGTAGCGTGATCAAGCATTTCAAATACAGCTCTAGTTCTAGGTATTTTAGCTAAAGTGTATACGTTTTAGAACAGTCTACTGTCATCTTCAGAATCCGAAACCAAAACATCGGCAACTAATAACCAAAATATATTGTAATAGACCATGCCACCAACAGCAAATCTCCTACCTACCTACCTACCTACCTACCTACCTACCTCCCTCCCTCCCTCCCTCCCTCCCTCCCTCCCTACCTACCTACCTACCTACCTACCTACCTACCTACCTACATACATACATACATACATACATACATACATACATACATACATACATACATACATACATACATACATACATACATATATAACGAATTATTTGTTGTACTTACCTTACAAAGTTGTGTGTTTAAAACTCTTTACACACGCTGTAAATATTTCGAGCTTGTTCAACTTTATGGTAGAGTCGATGATTGCAGTTAGAAGTAACTTGACCTACAACAGAGTATATATAGTCTAGTAGACAATATCATTCCTAAAACATCCTAGGCATGCTTTTATTCTCTCATATCACCAAAAGTCTTGTAATCAGATCCCATCCTCTATATACAGGTTGTGACAATAAATGGGATGACGTATTTGCAGATTTCATGACAAAGCCGTTTGGAACAATTGGGAAGTTTTACATGTAGCGCGTAATCTTAAAATATATCTTTGTTAGTTCAGCAATTGGGAAATAAGTGAGCCAATGGTATGTTATATCAGATAAGAATCCCTATGACGCATAGGCTGGTTGTTGATAGGTAAACGTAAGAAACGAAAACTAAGTTATAAATGCAATAAAAAATGAAAACTTAATTTGACTCATATCGTCTTGTTTTTCGTTAAGTCAGTGCCTAATATTTATAGAAACATGTTTGGTTTCCATTATGATTAACAAAGTTTTATATTCATGGTTTGAATAGTCCGTCCCTACCTCTTTGTTCATCTATTTTTTGCATTTTTGTATCAACGAAAGCACCCAATACTAATTTTGCTTACAAACACAAAATTTTTAGTGTTGGAAATTTGTATAGGTTGCCATGGAGAAAATGACACGGTTGAATGAAAACATTTGTGGCAGAAAATTTAGGAGGATTACATGAATAGGCATTTAATGCTTTTTGTATTTCACATATTGTTACTTCCTTGTTCTCTACATCTGAGTGGATTGCTTGTCTTTTTGGTTTCACAAATGTTTCATAATAAACATTTTATTTTTGTATTTCATTCCTTTGACGTTTAGATGAGGGAAAAGCTCCAAAACTTTCAAAGAAAACCGAAAACCTTCCAAAGTATATGTAAATAATATATAGGAGCTTTTTGAAGAATATATCTGTTTAGCATCATAATAGATGGTAATAAGAAATAACCAGGAATTCAACATTACGATATCTTTTAGGAATTTAATGACGCTTTGGAGTACTGTGAATCCGTTATAATTAAACATTTATAATCACACCTTGGAGCCAAATAGGACTTTCGAATAACGATTACGCACTTTGGCGTCTCGAGGAATTTACTATGACTTTTATGACTAGAATTTGATGGATATTGAAAATGATGCCGTTGGCACTACCAAGTCTATGGAAAATTTATATTTCTTATTAAACGACGGAGGATATTGGGTACTGAACATGAACTATAGGAACCAATGCATCAAATGGGGATATACACGCTAAAGCAGACGAGCGTGCCTTTATGGAGAACACAAAATACTTTAATTGTTGTAAACAAGGAAAATATCACACTGTCTAATTAGGGACAGTAAGGCAGAATTAAAGGAATATCTAGCGTACATATGGGCAAGGACTGTCTGTGCTATACATATTTACTATCCTACACCATCACGTGGTATAAAAACGGGAAAGGGGTAACTAAACAATTCTCACTGATAATTAAACTTTCCGTGATGTACATAACCTGATTGATGTAGTTTTTTTTATTTTCTCTACACACACATAAAGGGTAATTTCTGTTTTCATTTATACAAAAGTGTTTTTCACATATCTATCATAACTGTAATTACCTTACATATGCCGTGAATACTATATCATATACTATTGGTGGGTTATTTTAAGTAATGGTACACACATATATTTCGTCATATAGGCAGAAGGGAATCAGAGTGTATATATATATATATATATATATATATATATATATATATATATATATATATATATATATATATATATATATATATCAGAGACCAATACGCCCAAAACATTATACGTTAAAATTTTTGTTAGCATCCATTTTTAGCTTAAAAGATGACTTTCATATGTTTCGTCCAGTGGACTTGTAAAACACGACCTTCAGTGTTTGTCAAGGAGACTTTTGATATGACGTTTCTGATAATGGTAGTTCTCTATGTTTGACACAATTACAAGTGTGAGAATGTGTTTTTAATTTGCCTTTCATTTTCGGTCTGTAGTTGTAAATATATGTTCCCATTTAGAGTTGCTTTGATCTGAATCTATTATTCTGTTTGTTGGACCTTCGTCTTCTTTTTCATTTTTGTTTTGTTTCAATCCATGACAGTCTGTTTATATGATGTATTTTGTTTTCATTAGAAGAGTTTTGATTCTGAATAAATGTACTAGTGCATCGATACAAAGGCTGTAATAAGTGTAGGAGACTAATACATATAGTTTGCTTATACTTGTCCAGAATGTAATTTATCTACATTTTCTCTGGTGTTATGAAACTCCTTTTATTGATTTGTAAATTTGTTTAACTGAAAAATACACACATTCGACTAGATTAAACATGTGATTAGTCATGTCCAGTAAATACTTATCAATTGTCAAAAACACGTCATAATATATTGTTATGATTATATAATTAAATTGTTTGTTTATTAGTTGTAAAAATAAAAAAAAATATATTTTAGTTTATTACATTATATGTTGCTGAAATGATAGTTTTGTCTACTGGATATTTTAAAATAGAAATTTAATTCAGTTATATTTGACCTGATAAACAGCCAGTAGTTGAACTATTATAGGTTACTGTTGATCATGATTCAGAAATCAGATAGAGTTTGGTGTAAACAACTTTTTATGATTCATTTCAAGAGTGAGAAGGATTGATTTTAGCTAAGGCTATACTGTAGTACGTGACTTTAGACATGTGAAAAAATTTCCACTATTTTCTAGTAGGTAGTCACGTGATCCCATCCGGGAATCTGTTTTGCGTCTTAATTTACTGTATCGTCATTTTCTTGAGAAGAAATAGCCAGTTGTGCTTTAAACCTTTGAAGGTCAAAGGTATTTTGCTGTGACCAGCTTGAGTTGAATTATTTTTTTTTTTATTTTTTGGAGTTCGTAATTTGTTTCTCTGGAAAACATACATGTAAGTGTTCTTATAAAATTCCTGGACAAGGACGTACATTTTTCTAGGGAAATAAATTGTTTATTAAATTTACAAATCTTGTTGGCTTCACTCTTTCATTGTTACTTTTGCACGAGCCTAGACACGTAACAATATCAAGTTTAAAAGTTTTAAACATGGTGTAATACATCAATGTTCTGGGTCAAGTTTGTAGTTATGAATATAGACATAATATGAATTCCTCAAAAAATACAATGTTATTCCACAGTTTGCATCAGTCGAAACACTTATTACGTTATTTTCAGGTCTAAATGTATTATGATGTCTTGAACATACGGATAATCTTTCTAAGACATATTATATTTATTTCGTACGAAATATGTTTTATAAAGTATTTGGAAAAATATACATGCGTTCATAAGGATACGTGTATTTCTCGGATACCTAGGTGTCATGAAAATAAACTATTTCAGTGCCTAAGAAGTTCTTCTGTTATTTATACTTACTCCCAGATGCTAGATAGAGTGTCATACGAATTTGTCTACAAAACTTGTATTTCTCATCGTTGCTTGGTATGAGTTTAACCTCTTCATCTGGGTTTCACGTATACTGATGAAAAGGTCCCTATGCATTCTGATATTTTACATAAAACTTCATTCCTTATGTTGCAGAACTCTCTCTCAAATAATAATAGTCTCTAACTTTGCAAACTGGTACGTTGGAATATCAACATTTTAGAGAAAAATGTCGCTGTCAAGTATAATTGCTATTTTGTTTATCTAGTTCTGCCCGTTGATCCTCTCTATCTCACTTCTCCTCCTTTCGTTTAGAGATGTAAGATTAATCTAGTTTAATTTTTTTATTGTCGAATTGCATAATTTTATCTATGTAAACAGTATTTTAACAGTACTAAAATTTCTAAAGCATGGAAAAACTAACGTCATCTTTATTTATCACGGTTATGCAAGCCTTTTAATTTATAAAATATTCGAGCACAAAAAAGTCGTCTGAAACTTTTATATTTTTATATGTATAGCATTACATTTTGTGAATGCTCGTTATGAATTAAATAATTACCTGTCATAAGGTCTATGCAAAACGTTGAGTACAAATTGATATTTTAATAAATTCAGCGGCGTTGTTCTGTGTTGACAGGGTTTGACACTCAACTGGCCCTCCTTCACCCAGCTGTGTTGATCTCTTTATATCTTTATATAAGTCTTACTGCACTTCCACTTAAATAAATTGTCTCATTGATGAATTTAATTTTCTTCACTAAGGATATTTTAATAATTGCAAGACAGTTAGTTTTAAGTTCAATTAAATATGTGTTTGATAAATAGCAAAGTATGTTCGTTGTGACTGAGTTAATATTGAGCTATTTGTTCATTAGTTTCAATTACTATGAACGCTCATTAAATGTAGCTGATTTTCTTTTCAAAACTCGTTTTATCTTTTTTATATAATATATATATATATATATATATATATATATATATATATATATATATATATATATATATATACATACATATATTATATATATATATATATATATATATATATATATATATATATATATATATATATATATATATATATATATATATATATATCTATATATATATATTCACACATTATGTTAGCCATTTTCCGTGTGTTTTTGCATTTTGATTATTTTCTTAAATAGCCATCCAATAAACACAACGGAATCTGACAAACCTGTTTCACACATATAAACTGGTATAGGCAGCCAGAGAATGGGTGTGTCGAACATATAAACTGGTATAGCCAGCCATAGGATGGGCGCGTCCAACATATTAACTAACCCCAGAACCCATTGAGGTCATGGCGACAAAAATTATTCCTTGCCTACTAACACTTATTAAGTCCGGAGATTTCGTACACAAAACGTAGCATCTGATGTCCAAACTAGCTGCTGTCTAATGGTTTCATTGAAATATTCTCAACTTCTATATAATACATTACCTGTACAGCAGATTGTGTTGACGGCAAACAAAAACTCAGCAACTGGTAACAGTACCATTATATAATATAATACATCTTGTCACCGATTGAAATACTACTGTATACAATGAGAGAAGGCTGACATTTCATGTAGGTGCAGATAGATGGATGGATGGATGGATGGATGGATGGATGGATGGATGGATGGATGGATGGATGGATGGATGGATGGATGGATGGATGGATGGATGGATGGATGGATGGATGGATGGATGGTTGGGTGGGTGGATGGATGGATGGATCAATGAAATGGATGGAATGAAATGGATGGGATAGATAGATAGATAGATAGATAGATAGATAGATAGATAGATAGATAGATAGATAGATAGATAGATAGATAGATAGATAGATAGATAGATAGATAGATCGATAGATAGATGGAGAGATAGAGATAGATAGATAGATAGATAGATAGATAGATAGATAGATAGATAGATAGATAGATAGATAGATATATGGAGAGAGAGAGAGAGAGAGAGAGAGAGAGAGAGAGAGAGAGAGAGAGAGAGAGAGAGAGAGAGAGAGAGAGAGAGAGAGAGAGAGAGAGAGAGAGAGAGATTCCGATTCCAGTGAACGTTTTGCTGTACTTACTTTGCTAAGTTGTAAAGTGTTGTGTCAAAACATTCATTTTACCTTTGAATATTGCCAGCTTGCAACAGATAAGGGTAGTGTCGACGATTGCAGTTTGAAGTAACTTGACCTGGAACAGTGCATTTGCAGCCATGTAGACAACAATTTAACAAAAACAAATACCAGGAAACTTATTACTCTCCCATATCATCAACAACTGTTAATCAGATCCGATCCTTAAATAGTGTTTGCTATAACAATGGAGGTGAAATATTTGCATGTATCATTACAAAGCTGTTTGAAACAATAAAGTTTTGCAGGTAGCGCATTGTATTAAAAATAAATTTCCGGCTGAGGATTTGAAGTGCTTACAACACATGAACGCAACGCAAGTGTATTAATTTGACAGCAAGACAGACCTGTTCATGTAGCAAAATTAAATCAGATAGGGATTTACTTTGTAAATGAATATATGTAGCCACCGTTTCGGTTGTACCTGAGCCAGTTGCATATTTTACGTAATTGGTCGTAGATGTAGATGTTCAAACCTAACGATGTACATTTATACAAATGTAAGAATTACTGTGACTCATATCACGATATTTTTAATTATTTGCATGAATGAACTTTAGAATCTGTTTAATTGTGTAATATATACAATAATGATAATCGTTTTAGCAAGGTTGTCATTAAACAAGTGTTCAGATCCAGGAATGCAACAATTACACCCCTTTCATCGATTGGATTGCATATATAATATGAAAAGTTATATAAATTATCAAGTAAAAATGGACACAGTTGATTAAAAAATATTTTAGGTAGAATTCCTAAAGATCAATGGACAAATAAATAAGTACGTTCTTTATATTTATACAATAAGAATACTTCCTTATTCTCTCCGTTTGAGTGATTTGTGTTAAAATGTTTGATATTTAACATAATATTTAAATCTTTCAATGCTTAGATTTTTGGGTGAGGGAAAAGCGTCTTATATTTGTACCTAAATTTGTCGTTGAAAGCCTTGTAAGTGTACATAAATATAATATTAGAGCTATTTGGAGAACATGGTCGATTTTTTATTATACTAGCACTGGCTTGTAACATTCCCCTAAAGGGCCGATATATTTAAAGTTTAATCTACAATCTTATCACAATACTTTCGTTCTGGATGTTAATTGAGGGATTCTTTCTGCTACGGAAATAGGGGACAGTCGAGCTAATTTCCTTTTGTTGTCCGGACATGTTGTATTTCATCTGTGGGGATTTTCCATTTCTTAGCACATGTACTCCATAGACTTTGCCAGATTTGTTATGCTGTGGTTATTATTCAATACAAAGCCACGATAATTGCCAAAATCCAAAACAAAATCGGTCTTTGTTGTAGTTATGTACTCCTATACCTTGGTCTTGATACTTTTGCATGGCTGATCTAGCGAATTATTTCTGTCACTGCTATTTCGTCCTTGTGAAACTATCGATGTCGTAGAGTATGCTTGTGTATATGGATTTCAGTTTAACCATCTCATAAATATATCTTAATACTACAGAACACATGCTTGCATTGACTTTTTTCTTATTGACATAGCAAGCAACTCTTTACTGTATGCGTAAGAACACATCATATTAATATATTAAGCTTGGTCCATAGTTCATATAAACTACGCATGCACTGTTGTGCAATTTTCTAATCTTTGTTTAAAAACATGTTGTCAAGCTTTTATGACAACATACATTATATAATATATAAATGAATTTATGCAAATACAGTAAGAGGAATTAGTCATATTTTAAAATATTCGAATAAAAATAAAGAGTGCCAAATTTATTTTGAACATGTAGGACAAGAGATATCAAAAAGGTTTGCGCCCATTGTAAATTGGAAACCATAACATGTTGCTAATTTATTTATCCACTTCAAGAATCCCATTCCCATTGCTGCACATTTAAAACCAGAGGTATGGATGCTTGTACTAGCTTTCAATGGCTATTATTGTGTTAATGAAAAGTAAAATATAGGCGGACTTTGTTCTTCTTGATAAGTTCTTGTCTACCTGCACAATGATACGAATGAAAATATTTATCTTTAGGTAAAAATAGGTCACCGTGATGCACTAACGATAAAAGAATCTTTAATTGTTATACCTGATATTTTTTTAAATTTATAAAACTTTATAAAAAACAGTTTTCATAAAAGGATCATACACAATAATATGAAAAGATGGTTGAAGCGGCCTAATTATAACCTTCACTAGGAATCTGAAGCTGTCTTCAACTTCTGCTTGCGCAGAGAGGGATTGATGTATTTACAGTATTTATGAAAGACACACACTTACCTACCTACCTATCTATCTATCTATCTATCTATCTATCTATCTATCTATCTATCTATCTATCTATCTATCTATCTATCTATCTATCTATCTATCTATCTATCTATCTATCTATCTATCTATCTATCTATCTCTCTCTCTCTCTCTCTCTCTCTCTCTCTCTCTCTCTCTCTCTCTCTCTCTATCTATCTAAACGCATTCGAAAGGTAATTTCAGTAACTTACCGCATTCTTCAATGACCTTACTCAGTTCTTGCATTAGAGAAAGCAATGGATCAATGAGTCTCGGCATTCAAATTAGATTAAGCTTATTAATTGTAGGTTATTACATTTGTATTGGAAAATGTATACGAGTTTGTTCGAAATAGATACTGTATGATATTTGGGAGTGCAGCATTATTCCGAGAAACAAGCTCATATTTTTGCATACAAATACTGCAACCTTTTTATTATATAATCATTTTGTTTTTCTATTTAAGGCTCAAGTATACAAAATACACTACAAGAAGCAATGTAATTGAATTCACGCTGTATTCCAAAATAAATACACCGAACTTAATTCATCAATAACAATATTAATATTTACACAGCTCCGCCGAGCGACCTTCTGCTCATTTCTAAATTATGGACTGGAGTTATTAGCATTTCAATTCCACACGAATTACACGTGCTTTGATCAGGGAGGGACGTGTCTTGGCTCAGGTTACATGTGTGATTCTGTTCTGTCATTTGAATCATAATGTGAGGAATAATGAGAACTTATAAAATGAAAAATATCAAAAATATCACGTTCATTCCATTATGAGTGCAGTAAGGAGAAAGTCATTGCAGTTAGATAATAGCTGAAATTGTTGTTCAACAATTTCACAGTGTTCAGTCAAGTTTTAGAACTCATGACATATTTCATATAATTCGGATATGCACACCTAGCCAAGATACTATATTTTGAAGAAATTCAAGATGCAAAATGTGAGTATATTTTTTGTCGTTCTTAATACCAGCTAAATGAGACATGTTTATGCCTTGTCACTTGCATGCTCTTTGTATGGACCCCAGCTAGGTACATGACTTATCTGGCATCTATCGCGACCAAAAATCCGAAACATTCTATCAAAAACGTTAACGTAAGCACCTGTGTGTGACAGTCCATTTAGCCAGCGGAAATACGAACTCTTCTTATTGGCTATGTGTCCGTTACTTTTTTAAAACCAAAATCTTCAGCTGCATTTGTTTCTCAAATTTAAAACTTTGACGTAGTAAATGGTACATCTTTAAAAATATGTGACAGTCTGTGTCCTTTGCTTTTTTACAAACTCCAGAAAGAAATGGTCATAGTCTGAAGGATTCCAAAAGATACCATTTCTCCTAAATGACCGTTTAATTGATCAGAAAAATAATTTAAATACTGCGTATCTCACGTTTGTTGTGGACATTACGAATATCACTGTTATTCGTTTGCTTTATTTGAAAGTTTAACCTGTGACTCAGTAAAGTGTTCCACATTATTCACTTCATCATCACTTCTTTAAAATCGACGAAACAGCTTCTTTGGTTCATCCATAAACAAATCCTATAACTAAAACTGAAATTGTCTATTGCATGAATTTACATGTTTTGTTAACAAAGTAGCTACTAATACACAATACTAGTTTTAGACATTTGTGTCGTGCACGCGTCATGGAGAACAAAGGTGTTTAGTATAACAAAATACTGCATGATTCTGACACTTTAAAGTTAACGGAGACGAAAATGAGTATATAATAATGAAATATTACTGCACTGCAATGACTAAATAAAACGAAATTTGCAAATTATATATTTATGAGCCATACATATTTTAGTTTCAGGTTACTAACCTAAGGCAAATATGGAATATCAGCTATTTCTTTATTCTTTATCTCCTTGGCCAACCGGGCTTGTTAGCGATAAATCAGCTTGGTTCAAAAGCTTCACTCGCAGCATAGATCCCCAGTCACAACCATACATGTGCTGGAAATTTACAAAATTGACTTTCACAGCAAGTTAGTGAGTTACCGTTCTTTTTAACCTGGCCAAGAGAAAAGGACAAGAAAAATTAGGAAGGTTTCCTCCTACCTATTAAATGATCCGTTGATATTTCGGAAAGAACCATTTATGTGTGAATTCTCTTCACTATTAACATAGGTTATGAGAACCTTATTAAGAAGGACCGTTCCTTTTTGAGAATGAGTGTATATAATCTTAAGGCTATTGCTCAGTAAGAGGGACCGTTCCTTTTTGAGAATGAGTGTATATAATCTTAAGGCTATTGCTCAGTAAGAGGGACCGTTCCTTTTTGAGAATGAGTGTATATAATCTTAAGGCTATTGCTCAGTAAGAGGGACCGTTCCTTTTTGAGAATGAGTGTATATAATCTTAAGGCTATTGCTCCTTCGTGTGGCTATTGAACGGAAGAGTGTTATGAGAGTTTTGGTAGTCATATTTGGAGGAAGATAATTCTTGGAAAAGGCAAGCAAGGCAATAATGAGAGGTAAGTATTTGATCAGTATAATTATCCCCATTCCCAGTTAAGAAAGAACAGGAATCCCGACTATCCTCCTACGCTTTCATATTACGTGCAATGTAAATGATTGAATAAAGCTTATTAACGAAATGAATACTACTGGCTTAGATGTTTTGTCAAACAGCTCTTGGACATGGCTATGGTATTTGGTGCTTGATCTCAGAGCCACATGAGCATCGTATTTCATTGGATAAACTTTTGGTTTAAATATTTTCTAAACACATTAGATTTTTAAACTATCATTTAAAAGACCATCATTACAATAGTTCTAACATTTTTGGATTTTATAACCAAATCGGAATGGCTAACAATTATGTATAAAATGCAGTAGTTTTTGACAAGATTTTAACTTGTAAATCACACCCATAATAAATATAGGAAAATAACCTAACTTTTAACATCACCAGAGGTTATAGCGGGCGATTTTCCCAGGTATGCGACAGGTTGTAATGGATCCGTCCATTTTCGTTGTCTGTTTGTGTACATGGATGTAGGTGAATTCTTTAAACCCTGTTCAAACCAGGCGGGTTCAAAGATTTTAACTGACGCATAATATATGGTATGTTCAGGACAAACATTGTGGATATACCATGATACCTCACACGTGTTGGAACTTGGTCTACTGTGTTAATTAAATCTCGCTTCAATCTCCTTTTCGTTTTATCAATATAGTCATGACGGCACTGGCTATCAATTTGTCGTTCACACATATTATGATATATAGGTTTACAAACATATTTTGTATCAGTCTTATCATTTCTGTGAAATTGCATTTGTCTTTGTTCCTGTACGGTTTAATTCACAATAATCTGATGCTGCTAAAAAAACTCGTTTCGTCATTTGTAAGCCCCTTTCACGTATGGTAGGATGTTGCTACCTTTTAAGTTTATTTTCCTAGTTAGTGGTCGACCCTTCCTGGAAATGCCATTCGGACTAACGTTAAGTCTGTTAGAAATCTTAATCACCAATTCCGGATTATGACACATCTTGAGGGTAGCACTGACGTGACTGAGTTCGTATGACTCCGATTTTCTAAGAAATTAGACGGTGAGAGTCAAATTCAAGGTACTGGTTAGTATTTATAAGTTTACGACAAACTGTAATTTTCAACGTGCCGTCGATGTTTCTGACGGTGTTTCTTGCCAAAACTGCTCATCCAAACTTTTCTCCTTCTGTATGGCGAAAGCGACATTTGGGTCAATGCTATTAACATGATCCGGTTTGCTCATGAAGGCCTTGTTACGAAGACGAAAGCTTCAGATTAGATTTTTATATTTATTTCATGTGCGATTTTAAAGTTATAACATTATAAAACATGAATAACGCAACACACTTAAGTTTCCACGAAAGCGAAGAGAATACATGTTGGTGGACATTTTTCAGATAAATGACGCACGTTTCTTCGCATTTTTCACAGGAAGAGTTTTTTTGCCATAGTACAAATGCGTACTACAATATCTTCGTGTCGTCCCTTTCTTATTTTGTTACTTATTTGCGTTCGTTTTTATCCTCAGTGAGCACGAAAACAGAGTTGTGATTTTATTATGACAATAAATGTTTTGATATATTTCTTAATCGTTTCTCACATCCCCATCTTCTATATATTATTAACTTTTGTTTTTAAGAGACATGTCTGGTTTCAAAACCAATGGTAGTGCATGTATATAAAGATGTAATATGGAAAACATAAAATCTACCTGATCCACCACTTCAATGTTTCACACTGAAAAGGAACGATGGATTCTGGGTGAGGTAGGGTGGGTTTGGGAAAATCTTTGATTGTTTCTTAGATATAAATTCTGGACAGAATTATCAATAAAAAACATTACATGACCACAAATAACATGCTGTAACTCCAACCCTTATGCTAAGCGGATAAAGAAAATATTAGCACTGACAACTTTAAGATGCTTATGTAAAAGAAATAAATCTTATGCAAATTAGTTATAAACCTCATTATTGTGTCTTCAAATTAATAACCTGTTTCGTGCACATATAAAACTCGCTCGATACGTTAGCTCGCTCAAGCAAGGTTCTTGGGCTGTCACGTGATCTAAGACTGTTGTATTTCAAACCTTGGAAGCTCAAAGGTGTTGTTGCCAGTTTGATTTCAAATTCTTCCATTTCGGATTTTAATAATTTATATTTCCTGGAGAATACTTGTGCTCTTCACAATTCTTGGACAAAGACATTTACTGAAAGTTATTCGAAAGTGTAAAGCTGAATTATTATTCTTGGTGACTCAACAAGGGACTCTTAACACGTCAACACAAATCAGATTATAGGTACGTCATCTCCCTTAATTTTTGGAACTTCACGAGATTCTGACTTCGATTTACTTAGAACTTTTTAGTGATATGACTTTTATTTTTTATTATTGGATTTATTTTTGGATATAATTCATAAACCGTAAGTCCTTTTTCAAATTTCAACCTTATTTTCTAGTGAAATAAATTATTTTGTTAAATTTACAAAGCTTATTGGCTTTACTCTTTTCTGTGTGACTTTTATTTGAGCAGAGACCTAACATTCTCTCAATGGCATTTTCCCAGATGAGTAAAACAAAAACAATTTTATTATTGAAAAATGGTCCATAATAATAGGCGTTAACTGTATGCAAGAAAACTTGTAATAAACATAATAATTAAAAATCTTGCAAATGTCTTGCCTTACGTGCAGATAATCTGCAGCTATATCTAAATGTTTTCCTTACAATTACTTATGGGGCCCTGAGTGGCCGAGTGGTCTAAAGCGCTTCCCGTTACGGATCACTGCCATCTCACCTCTGTCTGCGTGGATTCGAGTCTACGATTCGAGGAATGTGGATATGTGAGAAAGCTTGCCAGTGGCTTCTCGTGGGTCGGTGTTTTTTTCCGCGGATTTCCCGGTTTCTTCCTCCACCATTAATACTGATGCCATGAATAGCATATCGTGTGCTGAAAATGGCGTTAAGCCCCAAAACAACAACAAATATTAAAAAGTCACAACATAAGCCACTATAGTGTATTTATTTATTTAAGATCATTTGTATCGTTTTGAAGTTACTGACAGCATCTTGCATACCCTCATTGCGGACTCGTGAGATGGCAGTTACTGGTAAAGACAAGTGCTTGAGAACATTCGGTTACTCAGAACACACCAGATCTGATATGATGTTGTATGCAAGCTATAAATATACTTGTTTTTACTACCTGTTAACATTGCGTGTACATTCTCGAATATAGGTATAGATTACACCTGCGATACATATGACCGTGTGGTAATTCCTTGCAATCGTGTATTGTGTCAAACATTTAATGACCTTTTTACAAATTGGATAGTCTAATGCCGGGGACAACCACATGTGTCAGTCAAACATATGTTTTATGGATAGAGTTAACCCCCTAGGAAGTGCAACGTGTCAAAATGAAAATCCCCATATGTCATTGGCAAGATTCTACATCCCGTTCTTTTGCCGGTACTGTGCTCTTTATCGTCAATACATTTTACTCTTACTCGCATAATTAACACAGTCCAGACCATAAGCCTGTATTTGTTATGTTCCAGTATGGTGAGCTAAACTTGTATTTTACGAACACCGGCAAAAGAGAGGCGTTAGAACAAAATATTGAGGTCATCCGAAAGGTTACATTTTTATGATAATTAATTTGGGTTCTTAAATATCGCACGTGACTTCACATCGGAAATGCACCTGTGCTTTCAGTATGGTAACATTGATTGCAGTTGAGTAGCCATAACTATATACTTGGATGTCGTTCTGTTGTCGACGCAGTGGAAGATGATTATAACAGTTGAGAGGGGTTGAATGAATAGAGTTAAGTAATTAAGTACAATAATGGAACATTGCGGAATATCAGAAACTCTAATGAATTGTACCCTGACGGTTTGTAATTGTCGACAACAATTTTTGTCCTTTCGTGTAAGCCCGAATTTAAATATAACCAATTCCACACTGGACACTGTGAAGAAGTATATCATGGTCTATTGTGTCAAATACTGAAGGTAAGTTATGGAGGGTGAGAACATTTAATCTTTCCCCATCAAAAACGGAGTGGTTATTACCTATAGTCGCAAGGTTATTTTTGGTTTGCATAACAAGAGCTATATGCTGTTTGTAAATTGCAAAAACGAACAGTTAGATAATTTGTTCATGTAAAGTATAAAAAGAAAATACAAAAATAAATCAGTTTGATTTCATACAATACAACTAATAAATGTTTACACCTTGGTATGTATTCTGTTCTGTATACTGGGGACCAATTAAACGTACGTACAGGAATAATAGAGAAACATCCGGAAAATAAATATTGTAACAAGTGGTAGATAGCGGGTTCTAACATATCGACATATATCACATTTACTTTTCAATCAGCTAAGGATTGGGAATATACTTGACAAAATACCTGATACTAGCATTCCGACAGGCTCATTTATGTATATGTAAATTAAGCGAACAAATAGGTGGTGGCTGTGGCCATTTTCTACATTGGCGCACCAGTCTAAGACACTTTATTCGAATATTTAAATGCAAAACCGGATTTTACTAAGTAAAGTACTTTTTGTCAATCAGTTAAAAATATGAGTGCATAATTAATTACTAAATTGCATTGATAAATTGTAGTAGCTATTTAAATACTTTATATCAAGAAAAGGAAGATACTATTTTGTCCCAAAACAAGGGATAAGAATTGTACGCTAAATTGTATTAGAATATCATTAGTTCTGTTCTTCCAATTTTATACCAGATTCAACAGTATTATTTTCTCCGCGCAATTTTTATATCTGATAAAATGGAGGAGGGGTAGAGAGATTTTCTGAAGAGAGAAAAGTCAGGAGAGGATATGTAGAATTATTGCTCAATAATGCTATCATGTTTTCTAATTTACGTGGAGAGTCTTTACGGCCTCACCCAACAAATGCAAACACGAGAAGGAAAGCAAAATCGTTTGATTTCATAAAAGCACTAATTACTAACATATAGTTATTATTCTGTCCGGTATATTTAAGCAAAACTATGTATCGTTTAATAAATTCAAAGTATTCCAGGTCACAATCAGAAGCATCCAGATAATAAATATTGTAAACAATGCTACACAAAAAGAACAAGATAAGTGCAGCAGAGTATAAGAAACCGGAAGATATATATCACATTTCTTGTTTAAAGATCTGATACATTTCGAGATTGGACTAGATAAGATTGGTATGCAGATAAGATAATGTGTGTATGTGTGTATGCGTGTGTGTATGTGTGTGTTTGTGTGTGTATGTGTGTGTGTGTGCATGCTGAGAACATTAATAGTGGCTGCTATGGGGATACTGATCTGAGATATGTTCTCTAGTTAATTATTGAATAGTATCAGATGTAACAAAATGTAGGTTTGGAAAAGCCAAACCTAAATTTTCGACTCACTTGCAATCTACATTTTCCGTCTGCTTTCCATATTGATTTTGAATGTTATCTGCCATTATGTGGTTGTGGGGCGTGCAAGGATGGAACTTGAGCTAAATATAAGAAACACTATTTTACGTTTGATAGCTTTAAGATTAAACAGCAACTCTTTTTCTAATATACTTATATATATATATATATATATATATATATATATATATATATATATATATATATATATATATATATATATATATATATATATATATAAATTTATATTGATATAAATGGACTCCACTGTTTAGTGAGATATGCATCATCATTTTGGCATATGACTTTTCCTTGGTAAAACAAAATGAACCTAAAACAATGCATTTGATATCTGCAAATCACTTAAAATCCTTGATGAATGGTGTCGGAATCTAGTGTACAGGTTCAAAGATTAATGACTATATCTAAATGTAGTTACTGTCATATAAAAACCTCAGTATTTAAACAAATAGTCCAGACTGGAATCTAATCGTTTCATCCAAATGAATAACAGTCTAACATTCATTTCCATGCAGTTTTCATGATGTATGAATCATTCTGTGCAACAATTCTAAAATGGTTGCGGCTAATAAAGGAAATGATGTATACATAACAAAGGTTTATTCTATGTTAAGCTTCTAATCGTGTTGCAATTTTATAACACCTAAACAAATCTGAATTTTAAGGTGAAGGTTAGGTGAGGAACTTTAAAAAAGTAGACAAATCTAAAAAGATCCCCAAACCCTTATCACTAAATACTTCTTTGCGATATTGTGATTTCCTGGAGTCAGTCCCATGTTCTGGAACTACTGAAACTAATTCTGTGGATTTAAAATTGTAATTTAGAGGTGAAGATTTGTTTTCATTTTTGAAGTTGAAGGTTTCAGCTAAGCCGGAACAATAATCATAATTAAAATATTCAAGGCAAATAGTAAATTATCTTTAGGGAATCAAGGTATACAAAAGGTTTGGTTTTGCATGGTTTTACATTATGCGAATTCACATTAACAATACAACAATCGAAATTCAAGTATTATAGTATTTCCGTGATTTGTTTATATTAATCTAAAATTTTATGTGTGAAGGGTTCCTGCAGTGGTATGCGATTAGTTTATGAAGTGACACTATTCGAGACGAAATGCAATAAATGTTAGGCTTTTGATCAGGAAAGAAGAAACACCGTGAGAATTCCCATGGTGTCGATTAAATGTGAAACTTTAGAAACACAAATTTTTTTTCATAAAGCCTTAAACATTTTTTTAGTCATCAAAACTTACTTCAAAGATACTTTTAATGAACATTTTCTGTACCTTGGAAGTGTTTCTCAGTTTACATTATAATATTATAATAAGCTATGACAACCACCACACAATAAAATATGAAATTCGGAAGAATTGATATGTTTTCTGCCTCATTCCAGGTTTGTACAACCTTGGATCAAGAGTATCCCACTATACATGCAATACGTGCAGCGCTTCTCATATTACCCTCGAATCAAGAGCATCCCGCAATTTCAGCATTACGGCCAGCACATCCCACATTCCGGTCATCTTGGATAGAGATGTTGAAAGCGAAATGCCAATGCGAAAAATCATATTCGTATCTGAGTTTTTTATTTTCAATCGCGGTGCATGGTCTTTCCTGCCTGCATATCATATTTTTCCTGATGGTGATTTTGACCTTCGTAATGCACACACATAGCAATTCGTTCCTATTGTCATGATCAATTGAACATCCTTTTACATTAATCAATATAAGTTTCAATTGCAACATATATTTCGACATGAAACGAGATGGATCTGATGTTAGGTCCTACATGAACAGGTCATTTCTCATTTATTGTCCTAGGTATATTTGCAGCTTAGTTGATACAATTTCCAGTCTAACATACCATTATGTTATTTGTTTCATTGTGCATGCTCACTGCAGTACACAATTTACACGCATATTCCAAGTCATTGGTCTTTGAACAGAAATGTGTTTAAACGTTCCTGAAACTTATA
>JAEAOA010001235.1:1060000-1110000 GCA_016746295.1 Potamilus streckersoni
ATTTCTACAAAAAGCTGTGAGATTTCAATAAAAAATGTGCTTTGAAGAAATGTTGCGATTTACAATTATCTGAAAAACATACATTTTAGAAAAACATGTATTAATATTATTGTGTGGAGACATATTTTTCTAGGCTCTTCAATCTTTGTAGTATGTGCTATTGATATCGCATCTTAATATCTTCTTATCTCTGAACAAACGTTTTGAGATTACAGAGCAAATTCTGTCTACGACAAGTGATGTTATCTATTTGTATCTGAAATAGCACCCAGTTTCGGGGTAAAATGATCATTAATGTTTCATAAAAGTAGCAAAGCATGTAGAAAACCTGTACCAAATAATATTAAATTAAAAAACCAATGCTTCGGTTAAAACGAACAATAGACTCATATTATGCTAATATCGTGTTAGATCCTCCACAGAACATTTAGCGTATCAACACATGTTAGTCCATACATAATAGTTATTTCATTATAATAAGTTTAGATACTAACATACTGTTTTATAAAAAAGGTCGCAAAGGACAATTCAGTTAGCGTTAACAACACCATATATTCAAGTTATGTGAATCACTAATTGTATTTAACAATTATAAGTAACGATGAAATATGTTCAGTTGTGTTAACAAATATTAATAATTATGTGGACACAAATTAATAAGGAAATGTCTTTTAGATATTCTGAACGTAAAGGTAGGCTCATAATACAGTCTGCATACACACTAATCCGGAAGAACATTTAAGAAAACAATTAAGCTTTACATATAGAAAATTCTATGTAATCACTCTGATAATTACTACAAGATTGATGTTGACTTCAGCCATATAAAGTATGTCAGTCAAGGTATATATATATATATATATATATATATATATATATATATATATATATATATATATATAAATATACATATATATATACACACACATATATATATATATATATATATACGCACACACACACCCATATATATATATATATATATATATATATATATATATATATATATATATATATATATATATATATATATATATATATAAATATACATATATACACACACACACACACACATATATATATATATATATATATATATATATATACATATATATACACACACACACACACATATATATATATATATAAAGATACATATATATACACATACACACACATATATATATATATATATATATATATATATCTTCATAGTGACAGATATGCCTTTGATAACATCATTAAGACAACACGCTAGACGATATATATCATCACGTTGAAAAATAATGAAGAGAGAACATCAACAAAAATAAAGTTAACTGATTTTTCAACGTAAAGGTAAATGAATATTGTCCACTCACTCAAGGACAAATGACTATAACAGAAAGATTTAATCAAACTCATAAGAACAAAAACGTGGATTCTTTACATAAAATTAACAGATTAAATGGTATATATGAGGCCAAAACCTTGCTAATGCATCACATATTCAAAATTATCGATCTTTAGACATGTCGCCAAAAATAAAATAAATTTGGAAAACAATAAATCTAAGATTGGATAAACTCATTATGATATATTTTAACCAATTCATAAAAAACCTCCAAAATATATTGTAATTGAGAGTCATTTTGCATGAAGACTGCATGACTCTTTAAAAAATGCCCGCATGCAAACACTGGGGCCGAATGGTCTTCCTTACCGATCGCTGCCATGGTACCTGTGTCTGCGTGGGTTAGAGTCTTGGACTTAGCCAATGTGACTATGTGATAAATCCATCAGTAAGTTCCTCTAGGTCCCTGGTTCTTACCAGGGTATCCAAGGGTTCGTCTGGTACCAGTTATACTGGAATCCATATAAAATTTATCTTGCGTTGAGAAATGGTGCTAAACCCCAACAACAAATATAATTTTGAGTAATTTATAAAAATGTTTGAATATAGTTGAACCACAATGATAGGCTGAAAACTGACACATTTATTTGCTCTAAAGGTCAATTTTTAAACCAGTAGAAACTGAATTTATAGAACAGGAATACGCTATTATCAGTAAGGAAATTGTTTTAATAGAACACGAGGTTAAACATCATGGACAAATATTAAAAACAGGTAAGGTATAAAAGAAACTGATAATCACAAGATGAAAAAGAATAGTAAAAATTCAGATTGTTTTTATAATAAGATACATTATTCAATTTTATAATGATACATTTCGGCCGTGCATAAATTTAACAGATTCGATAAAAATAAAATTCGTACCTTATTTCACAGAAGAAAGACAACATACGCTTTTTGTATTAAACGTTCTTTAGACAATTTTGTTTTGAGCTAATTTAACTGGTCACCCCATCAAAGAATCATAAATATAAACCACACAACCATAACCGTGACAATTATCATTGTTGTGAAATATAGGATTTATCAAAATTGCCGCTCATATTAGCATAAGCGACAGATTTTGAAAGGTAAACACTTTTGGAAGAAATGACTGATTTTCGTTATTGTTCATGATTGAAATTATTCTGTCACAAAAGATAATAAAACCAAACATTTAACAGAAATGGACACAATGGGTTCTACTGTTTCATTTTATAGCTATCAAAACCACGTAAAGTCTCTGTTTCTTCTGCATTGAGATTACTTCAATATTATCGAGTCCATTAATACTATTGTAATGTAGTTAAAATGTGCCATCGATTCTAATTTGGAGAAACACATAGCAACTAGAGTTTGGCTTTGTATTTTGCTTTTGAACAAGTATTTACCAATAATGTTTAGGTAAAAATGCAAACGTTTAGTTTATGAATATCTTAAATTATTTTTTAGGAAATGTTTAACAAGGAATATGTCAAGTAACGCCGACGAAAGACAAAACAAAGTATAATTATATTAATCTATGTCATATATGTGAAAAATAATCTTTATATCTTCCCAAAGAAGCCAACTATGAAACAAATGATTGCAATTACAGAACCCTAACAGAAAACTAATGTAGCTTAAATTTTAAATATACATAATGTATCTCATTAGTTATTTCTAATTTGAATAGGTACGGCTACAATTTTCATCTCAATACTAAAGATTTAGGATAACACAGCAAGGATCAATATTTAGAATTCAGATAATGATAACAAATATTTACAATTTAGTAACAATTCGGTAGTCTAGATATTTGTTAAATTAAAGAACAGTAAGATAACATAACATATTTGGTGACTTCTGTAGACTGCCGATCTAACGTATAGCCTTTTTAAATACATATCCTATGTAAACCACTTCACTAATCACCAATTCTGCTTCTGATAAACTGCAATACCTCTCACGAATTTATGTTTGACGAAGAACATAGTACATAACAGCTCTTTTAAGAACTCTGTCTTTCTGTCTCACAATCTCTCTCTCTCTCTCTTTTGTAAATTAATCATAATAGAGAAAACATTTATGCACCTATTGATTAGTGAATCAGTTCATTGTTCAACGGTCTCGTACTGGAGACAAATATTCTCAAACTGATATTCTTGGTTTGCAAGTACTATCACTTCGATTTTTTTCCAACGTAATCATACATCTCAAGTCAGTAGGAAGAGCAAACGAACACAGCGGCCAATGATTAAACATTATTAGACGCTCGAGTGGTGTTCTGAATATCTTTTGAGTATTGAGTATATAATTATAACATATCTTTGTGTATGGAATTATGGCATATCTTTGAGTATGTAATTATAACATATCTTTGAGTATGTAATTATAACACCTTTTGTGCATTATCCTCTCTAAATCGTAACGTACAGATTTGTATTCATTATACCATGCTTTATTCTCTTTGTTCACAAAAGAATGGTTCCATTACGGCTTTAAACATTATGAATATGTTACAACCATTCAGCAGAAAAACCATTATCAGTACCTTAAGAAAAGAATATCACTTTAATAAACATTTTAGTTAAATGTTATACAACTAAATTTATTGCATCTCTGTTGATGTTTGGATCAAGGGATACAATTTTAAAGAAAATATCTTTCATAGATAAAAGACTTGTTCCAACGCCTTGAACTACAGCTTGTGAAAAGTATTCTACTATCATGCTAACTGGAGTGTACATGATAAACTGATGTTGAGGATTAATATTCTTAACAGTCTGAATTGTATTTTTTTAGGGATTACATGTATTCCATATATTGACATTTAATTGCATTTTATAAGTTCTATCACGAGTTACTCATTTTGCAAAAACATTTGTATCCAATACAAACGCAGACACTTGCTAAAACCTCAATGAAAACCTGTTCATGAGAAATGTTTGTGCAACGTTTGGAAAAAGATCATCAAAGTACTTGTAAACTTATACTATCATACGGATTTATTGAAAATTGCATATTGAACATTTTATCCCAATTAATTAAATACTAATGAGGTAAACCTTAGTGTTGGTTTTACATTAATGTCTTTAAGAGTTAATGTTATTTAGTTTAAATTCATATTTTTAATTATTTCTATATGAAATTTAGCTTATAATTCATTCAAATTTAATTATATATTCATCTGTATAAAACAAAATCTGTGTTCAAACAGTCAATTTCACAGTTCATCTTTTATTCTTTTGTTCACTAGTTATCAAAGTATCTAGTTTCTAATTATTCCTTAGGTATTATATTTTTTTCCTGAATACTTAAGACTTCGTACGAAATTCACCGTGCGCTTAGCGATAGTAGTCATCATTTATTTTAAATGATGAATTATAAAAGCGGCAAATTAAGTCACATTAGATACTCTAAGATTATTATCCAACCTTTTAATTCTCATCTGACCTGATGTCCATCTGAACCCACTCTCACTTATAAAAAAATACAAGTTTTGGTTTCTTCTGATAAAAGTTTTTGATGCCTGAATTCTAGAATATTTTTAAGTTGAGGTAAGTTTGTTTATTCTAACTTATTAAACCTATGTATAAAATACTAGTATTATTGTTTATTATAACATAAAAGTTTTAATCACATGCAGATTGGATGTTTACGTTTATCAAATGATCAATATAAACTTGATTTGTTTATTTAAGCATCATAATAGTATTCTTCGAGAATGTGTGTAGCAGAAAAGTAACATATCGTAGCCTAATTCATGATTAGAGTTCTTTGTGGAGAAAACCAAATAATATATTCAAAATATTTTCTTTTCCAGGCTTTATTTTCACTTAAATCAGAAGAAATAAAACAAAGGTCAGTTCATATTTTGCTTCGAAATGTAAATGGCATTAACGCTATTTTTAATTCATCTTACTTTGAAATGGTTTCTTGAAAGTCCTCGTGTTTTACAATTGTGGAAGAGTGCTTTTTTATTCTGCCAGCCTTTCAGCTGTTTACACGAGCTATAAAGTCATCACGTAAACTATTTTTTCTCACTGTTGCATTCTTTTTCCAGCTATTATACTTTTGTAGACACGTTCTGTTTTTCTCCGAGTCGCTGTCTAAAGATGGCATTTCAGATTTATTTTAATCGATGGTCTAATATTGTCTTAATCTTTAAGAGTTACTGGACGAAAACCATTTTATTGCCTCTATTCCCTAAATCAATTTTCTGTATTCACCAACTATCATACCGAAGTCATAGTTATTCATTGTCGCATAATGCTTTACTAAACATGGCATTAGTATTATTCACCTTCATCAATGCAGCCGTTACAATCACATCTAAGCTTGTCTTAAAAGCCTTTGTAACAAGACCTAGTAAAGTTGTATCAAACTCTGTAAAAGTTAAATGTATAATCAGACATAGGGCACAGGCAGTCGTTACTCCAAAACTAGTACCTGCTCGACGTATTCCTCTGAAAACATTTGCGACACCAGCCTATAAAAAATTAAAAACTAATATGTTGTTTCATACATTTTACTACACTTCGATCTCTTTACATAAATCATTCTTAATTTTGTTGATACTTATTATCATACATTATTGAATGTTCATAATTTATTTATCAGTTATAAGTATTAAAAACTAAAATACATTGGAAGGTGTATTGTCGTTCGCTAACCGTAAGCTGACTCAAAAGAAATGAAAAAATTCATTGGGAAATTTATTGTAAAATAAACATCCTCTTCAAATGCATAATACAACATTCTGTAAATGTTGAATTCACAATAATTCCAATGGTTTCAGTGGCGATATAATAATATAAATTGCACTAAATTAGCAATTAATTATTACACGCTCAATTAATATGCAGATTTATTTTGAGTCTTGGAGGATATGTTTTATAGTCTCCGCTGTCACCTGTTCTTGTATGTAGCACCAACTCCTTTGGTACCAGCTACACCAGTTAATGAACAGTACATATCATATCCATTTCCAATAGCATCTAAGTTAATGTTTGAGTGGCTATGTTATCCTAGTAGACATAAATGATATGTTAAAGTTTTCTACTTTTTTCTGTCTTAATTCTTTTGAACGTTTTCCACTTCATGGGGATCTGTAACATTTGGTGAAAGTGCCGACTATAGTGATTAAGAAACCCTTAAATTTCCTTCAAGTTTACTTTGCATAACTTGCTCTCCACAATCAAGATTTTTTGGCATCGAGCTTAAAGTTTTACGAAAGAGATGTTCAAGCTACCATTTGAAATATGTCCTATTTTCAAATTATTTTCAGCTATTTGTTCACGATAACTTGAAAATTATTTTAAAATTTGCTTCAAGTTATCTTTCAAGTTACAACTGTCTTTAAAGGTTTTTCACAATTACTAGCTCTTTAATGGACTAGGTCAACTTTCAGTTTAAAAATTAATATATTTAAAAGTTATCAAGCTAAGACATAATGCTGAGATTGGTAATTTACGCTTTACAGATAAAATTCCACTAGAGTATTTAATTCCATTTGTTGATAAGTTGGCTTCTATCATTTATAACGTAAACTAATTTAAGTTGTTCATTCGAAGAAATTCGATTTTCGAAAATCGTATTCCAGGTATATTGATCTGTTAATGATATCAATATTTAGAACGAATTTACATTTGTGAATATATTATAATATCTGAAACAATTGTTAATTCATTTTTGTCTACCTGATTATTGGTGTTTCCAAAAAATTATTGGTTTAGTGTTTCAAGTTATTGTTTGCTTTTACAATAGGGAATTTTAATTTCTGTTTCACTGTTTCTGATATATAACTACCTAGGTTTGGTTTTCAAGTTGCTTTTGATCCATGTAATTAATGTCTAATGACGAAAGGTTGCTGTGATTGCATGAATGAACAATCTCCTCCTTTATCAAATCACATCGATCCTCGTCCAATACCCATTTATGTATATACTCATATTGTTTGTCACTCCTAAAACATGACTATTATTTTATAATATTTATTTATGATTTTGAATTGCACATAATATCTTTAGTTAACTTTTGCATACGTTACTGGAGACTTTTAAGAGTCTATTATTACACAGATCTATAAATAACGCTGACATACGTGTTGACAATTATTTATAATAATTATAATAGTAAGATGAGTGTGTGTGATTTAGATTTATAACGTAGCTTTAACAATTTTTACAATGTGACAGTTTATAGTGATGTCTAGCACTAGGTCATTATGCTGCAGATATGTGGTATGATGTTCCGCATAGGCACATTATCCTGACACCAGTCCTAACATTAACCTCTTAATGTTATGCACCAAGCGAGGCAGCTTTTAGTACCATTTTTTAAAATCTTTGGTATGACTCAGCTGGGGTTCGAACTCACGACCTCCAGCATCTGAGGCGGACGCTCTAACCACTAGGCCACCAGAGCGGTACTAAATAGTAAGATGAAATGGTCTTGTGACTTAACTTGTTGTTGGCTAATGTGGTAAGTTCCGTCGCTTATGGAATATTGCCAAATATGGTCGCAATAGACGGTGTATAAAAGAGAGAACAGATCAGTTTCATTCCGATTTTTGCAATCATTAACATGTATTGCGTTCCTGTTGTAAATCGGCAGACCTGTTTTATGCTGTGGTTAAATATTATTCGAGAGGAAAGTCATTTTTCGTTGACTGTTCAGTGGAAATGTAGGTGCATGTTATTTGGACCTGAATACAATTCCGGAACTGTTTTGAATTATTGCAATGATTTCTGGACGACTTCATCTTGGCAATGTCACGATTGTTGGCAGACTAATATACTTCCCGTTTTGAAATGTACATATAACTTTTTATTCATTTATGATTTTCATAGAATTTTAGAAGGATTATTCTGGATTTACTTCATAATAATATAAGTTCATCTCACATTTTTATGACTGTAAGTTAGATTAAATTCAAATTTTTTAATTTTTGTTGGTTCTGCTTTTTCTATTTTTTCATTTGTAAACATAAAGTCGTAACACTGATCATTTATCACTATTTGTCAGCCACACATTACCTAGATCAACAGTTCAACAAATAATTCTTGATACATATGAATAATACATCAAACATAATTTTAAATATGTGAACAGGACCAGTCTTAATTAACATTATCATAGTATTATAAAAGAAACACCATATTAAAAAGAATTGGATGTTCAAGAAATTCAATATTCTAAAATTGGCAATCTACAAATGTATTCATTTAACATTATATATAACAAAACCGGATTGAGTAAATTTCTGGAAGATATGGGTTGGAAACGGGCAAGACACATATGTTATAAGCTAGAATTATTCCCAAAGAAAATTGTTAAATTCAACGATAGATTTTTAACACTGCTGTTCGAGTGTTTACATGATCGATGACAATTTAAATAAAGGGAAAAAATCATTCTACAATTCCAATTAAATATCTAAAAGTGACATAAACGGAACTGGTATTAGGATGTCTATAGAAGGTTAAGAATATGTGCAAGTACTACAGATGTTGTAAAATCAGAAATATTAGAAGAAAAAAAAAAACAGACGTTAACTTGAGTGCCCATCATGTACAAATAAAGAATAAGAAGAAAATTAACGATGCTATTCTTAAAGGAAAGGATTCATCCAAGAATATTTTATTGATTGACATAATATAATTGTAATTCTAGTCCAACGTTTTATTTATATATGCCATCCTCTAGGCTGCCACTTGTGTAGTTACATGCTTCCTTTCTGTTTATCAATCCTCGGTGTTTAATAATATTTTCAATATTCTTGTGGCATATTAAAAGCATAACCTAGTAATTAACATGTAATTAAATCTATATTTTGTATTTCGTGTACTATATTGTTATCACGTGATAATTGTGTTAACTATTCATACAAAAGATCTTTTAAAAACCTGAAAGTACACATGAAACATATGCCCTGACTTTATTAGCTATCTTTTCCACAAAGAAATGGCAATAAGATGTTCCACATTTCGCTTGTGTCATCAATAATATAATTGATCTTGTTAAAAATTTCCCATCACATATCGTGCCTGTACCTATTCAGTGAATCACCAATATCAGATTTTAAGGTTTAGATTTTGAAAATGTTTAGTGGGTAGTGTTCAATTTACTTTCTATGAAATATCTGTTTTCATGCTGCGAAATTTATTTACTATAATAACTCTTTGTTTCAGGAAACGTATGTTGGACCAGACATTTCTTAGCTTTCTAAACCAAAATTACATGGATTTATTTATAGAGTAAATTCGTTGGTAATGATATGGGAAATAGTCGTTGTTTTTTTTGTCCTACATTTCTGGTATGTGTGTGTGTGGGTGGGTGGGGCTAATGGAACTATTGTTCTATCATCCATTTTAAAGGTCATGGGGCAGGTTATTTAAGGAGCGGTGGCTTAGGATATGGGATAGGTGACAAATGTATAACATTTAAGACCAGTTGCCATGGTTTTAAGTATCAGTTCCCTGTTGCAATGTTCCGATATTAGACGCGACAGAACCTAGACCAGATGTTAAGAAAGCCAGTGGTCAACAGGTATTTAAATAACTTCTGAAGGTCAAAGTCTATTCTAGGAAGTCAGCATTTAGGCTGAAATGTTAAATGTAGGCTATGTAAGGTGTCTAATGTTATGTGGCCCTCATACCTGTTGAATATTTTATTTATATAGTTCAGTTATTAGCATGTCTATATCACTATAATTATTTACTTTCCTAGAATAATTCAATCGAGGGTCAATTAACAAAAGGGAATTAATATTTTATAGCAACATAAAAAGATAACTCACTTTCGCCCAAAAAGGATACTGCTGGTGTAATCCACGAGTACAAACCACACAGAAGGATTACTTGAGACATCCATATTCCTTTTCCATTCATTATCTTCTAATTAGTAGATCAAAACTGAAGAATATTCCTGAAACTGTAACGTTTCCATGTGAAATATTTAAATAAATTCTCCTTTAAAATTTCTCTACTCCATAATCTTTACCCCTAGCAACAACAACAAAAAACCCAAACAAAAACAAAACCGACATGACAAGTATAGTTATCAAATGAAAAGAGACTTGGTTTTGAAATATACAAAGTTTTGAGGCATGTGACCGACTTTCAATCTCTTTTAAGAGTTTAAATATCATGATTTATTTGATAAGTGGCGGATTAAAGTTAAGTCAGTGTTATATGTCAGAACACCCACCCTTGCCGCTACCTTGGGTAGGTTACATATGTAAAAATAACCAAATTTAAAAATAAATCCCCTAATAATAGACTTTTAAAGCTGGAATAATGTATGCATATATAGGACCTTTCAGAGGCAGCTTTTAAGGGCCAAATTGTTTGACCTGCATACTAATTGTACCGGCCTAAAAAGACATAACCGACCCTGCGTCAAGTATTGCTTATACATACCATACGTGGTGTACACTACACAACAGTAATGTTGGCTAATGTAATGTTTTGTTTGAGCTTTCCGCATTATTTAATTTATGTCATGCAAACAAGCACATGTAAATTATTTTTTTCCATTCATGCGCAGCCGTTAATAGTGCGTGGAAACTTTCATTAGAATATAACATTTCAATTTGTCACGGATTTATCAGTTGACAGAAGGATTGATGTCATCTATCATTTAATAAAAAAGGAACATTAACTTGACATAGTCGCATGATTCACGAATGCATAAATTGTCCCATCTACAACGCCGAGTGATATACTTCAATCATGAAAGAGCTGTCAAATTTTATATCGCAGTGATTGTATAATATTACCACAACTCAATTATGTTGATACATATTTATTTGCTATTATCTTGCAATTAAGGATGAATTAATTTCATGGGTAATAGGAAGTTCATTGAAGTGAAAAATAAATCAGCTGACTGTCACAATCAGACTTGAAATATTATAAACATGTTGCTTATAGAGTGCATTATTTCTATTCAAAAACACTGAAATCGAGTTTGAAAATGTATTTAATAAATCTCATTTCTAATTTAAAGTGAATTTGCCATACAATTACGTAAAAATATACAGTATAAAAAGGCGCCTCATTCTAATCCTGATAGATGTAGAAAGACGATGAAATTTGATTAATTATGAGTTAAGAAAGAGCTTAAGGACCACTCACTAGGGTTAGCAAAGTATGGTACAACATGTGGCGTGTTCTCTTACATTGCCCATGAATATGTAACTTTATCTACCTGAATCAAGCAAGGTGCCTAAATCAATGATTTATATATTTGATATCAGTTTTAAGGTAATAAAAACAAAACCACCCTGGCGAATCCCGTCACGCGTTAAGCTCAAAGCTCATTTTCATGCATTGTACCACCTTGACCAACAAAAAGTAGTTAGCATGAAAAATAAATTAATAGCAGTATTAATAGTATAAATAAAGTAATGCAAAATTAAGATTAAAAAACTGCCGGATATTATTTAATAGCTGGTTCCATTAAAGAAAAAGTATTTTTTCTGTTTAATTAACACATGTTGTTTATATGAAAGACAATGCAGTTAAAATAAAGTTCTGAAAAAGATGATTAAGTATAGGTACTCAACTAAAATGTTCAATTTGTCTGCAACAATATTGCATCCAATGTAGTTCGTCTTTTCGTAAATTGCTACGTAACCCGTATCATGAATCTCAAGGGGACAGGGAGGGTTAAATAATTTGAAAACAATTGAACTATTTAATCTGTTTAGCATTAAAATACATCAATGAATCAATAATCATTTAGATCAGAAGACACACACACACACACACACATATATATATATATATATATATATATATATATATATATATATATATATATAAAGCAAACATACCTCTAATACCAATATAAAATCAAAAGAAATTATGATTAATACATCAATATGAAAAAAACGCTACATACAAATACATCAATATACTTATAAACAGGCGTAAGTATGATAGTAAAATGATTACCAAGCAAAATCTCGTAGCAATTGCTGACTAATATTGTAAGATTGAAGGTCTTGAAACAAACAATTTTTAAAATTAAAGCTGTCTATTAGAATATGAGAGAACAACTTACCCGTATAGCAACGAATGAGAAAACCCCGTTAATAAACTAGCTAAATTAACGCGTGTGTAAATCTGTCAAAAGAAAGACATTGATAAACATGCATTTTAAGCGATGCAGTTTTAGATACTTCCAGGTGAAATAGATTAACTTTGTACAAATGACAAGACGACATATTCGCCTGTTGCACTGAAATATTTCAGAAAGGACTTTTTGTCATTTCCAGTCATTACTCTGACGGCAACCTAATCATGCACCAGTTATAGTTCTAGAAAGAAAATGCTCGGCACTGTATGTATGATGTCGAAGAAGCCATGCCGTTTATGTTTTTTATGTGCAAACAATCAGCATTTTAAAATAAATATTTTCACAATGTTTGCAGCCCATATTATCATCACTTCATAGAATAAAGTATAATATCTATAGTCACACAGTGAAATTTTCCCCTTCTCTCTCAGTACCATGCATATTTGTGACAGCGACGTACATTTTAGGACATGTTCCAGCTGCCCGGATTGACTGTCTGCTCTAAGGTTGGTTTGCTCAGGAGCAGATAACTAGCCAGATGAATCACATATTAGTACATACAAACACTATCATATGTTAGTATTGTGAGAACGTACCGGTAATATCTGAAAGTGAACATATTTAAAACTAAAGAGAGATACGACAGCCGGCATTAACAACATAACAGCGGAGCTCATTAAAGCAGTAGAAGAAGAGATAGTCACAGTTCTAACAACAATCTGCAACAAGATATGGCAGATAAGAAAATGGCCCACCACATGGACTCAATTATTTGTCCCCAATAAAGGAAAGTTAAGGCCATGCCATAACTAAAGAACAATCAATTTGATCAGTCATTCGTGCACAGTCACGCTGATGATAATTCTGAACATATTAAAGCCTCAAGTAGAGAACATTATTGCTGAAGAACAGACAGGTTTCAAAGCAGGAAGGAGCACCACAGAACAAATCTTCACTCTAAAACTCCTTTGCGAGAAATACCTTCAGCATCAGTAGGATTTATACCACGTCTTATGGATTTCACAAAATCCTATGATAGGGTATGGCATGCAGCCTTATGGGCAACTATTAGGTTTTAAAACATCAGCTTATACCGGGCGCAGGTTGTTGAGCACATGTATGATCAAGCCACCAGTGCTGTACTCATCAATGGCAACAGAGGTAATAGGTTTGGAACAACAGTTAGAGTCTGACAGAAATATATAGTAAAATGATTACCAAGCTCAGCTCTTCAAGGTTTTTATTGAAAGGATCATGGAGGATGTCTTGCATGACCACAAAGGCACTGTCAGCATCGCAGGAAAAACAAGCACCAACCTTCGCTTCGCAGATATTGAGATTAGCGCCGAAGAAACCAAATTGATGACAAACAACACAAATGGAAGACTAAAATATATGCCCAGTATTTATATGACATTTAGCTTGTAAAAAATGATATTGAAGACAGATGACTGAAAGGCGTTGTTTATGTAGTCGAAAAAACTGCGTCAGCATTCAGCTATCCGCCACCACTCCATTAAGGGATCAATTTAATATTTTAATTTGTTTGCATTGTTTTGGGTCAATGTCTTTTTGAAAAGTAATCGAGATAATCCATTACTTAGTTCTTTAACACATATTTAGAAATACCAAATATATGGTATTTCTGCATGCAAAATATTAGAAAATTACATTGACGTAAGACTTGCATATAATAATGGGAACATTATCATCATCTTAAACTATCGCGCACTTTAGAAGCGGTATAAGGGTTTTAAAATTTAGGAAACTTAAAAAGAAACATACTGTATATCCTTCGTGTCTCAACCTAGCCCACAACTGCTCTCCAAGCTGTTTAAGCAACTTGTTATGCTCTTTTCATGTTGTGTGACATTGTACAATTATGTATGTCTGGGTCAGGCAGGATTATAATGGGATATAATTTCTACTTATCATTAATACATATAGTATTGTTATTGTTATTATTATTATTATTATTATTATTATTATTATTATTATTATTATTATTATTATTATTATTAATATTATTATTATTATTATTATTATTATTATTATTATTATTATTATTATTATTATTATTATTATTATTATTATTATTATTATTATTATTATTGTTATTATTATTATTATTCATAACCATGAGCAAACAAGTAAACGAAGAGTAACATTGAAAAAGAAATACTCAATACATTTAAAAATGTAAATTTAAATAATGTCACTTGAATTACTTATATTTTCAACAGAAAAAAACAAATGAACTACTTCAATTAATATTATTTTATTATCACCATTCCTCAAAATGAAAATTTTTTGCACTTTATTTATGTTAGAGGTGTCTGTTGTTTTCAAATAGCTTCATAATTCATTTTGTGAAGGGTTTCTGTTTTTGACAGTTATCTTTTTGTATATGATTCATTTTTTGGTATCTATTGCTGACAGTTTTCATTTTTTATGTCGTTTGAATAGTCTTTATTGCTGACAGTGTTCTTTTTGTATGTCATTTTTATGGAATATATTGCTGACCGTTGTCATCATTGAATGTCGTTTTAAAAGTCTTTATTGCTTACAGTTTGTATCATTGTATGTCGTTTTAATGGTCTTTATTGGTGAGAGATTGTATCATTGTATGTTATTTTAATGGTCTCTGCTGCAAACAGTTTTCATTTTGTATGTCGTTTTAATATTCTCT
This sequence comes from Potamilus streckersoni, assembly GCA_016746295.1. Taxonomy (NCBI): domain Eukaryota; kingdom Metazoa; phylum Mollusca; class Bivalvia; order Unionida; family Unionidae; genus Potamilus; species Potamilus streckersoni. The sequence goes on from JAEAOA010001235.1 coordinate 1,075,129, forward strand.
ATTACTGACAGATTTCATGATTGTATGCCGTTTTAATGGTCTCTTTTGCTGACCATTTTTATTTTGTAGTTCACTCATTTTAATGGTCTCTATTGCTGATTGTTTTCAGCATTATGTTTTGTTTAATATTCTCTATTGCTGACAATGTTCATTTTCTGTCATTCATTTTAATATTCTCTTTTGCGGACACTCTTCATCTTGCATGACATTGAATTTAATACCTATTGTTCACTTTTCACTTCATTGATTATTTTATGGCCTTTATTGTTGACAATTATTTATTATAATCATATCTTTTAAATGCACATAGTCTCAAGCTTTTTAGTGAGTTAAAGCGAGTTGAAAGATGAAAAAGTATTTACTCTCTCCACATATCTGCATGTGTCATTCCATTTCATGGTTACATGTAACTACAGAAGTAGTACGAGCATAATGATTTGCTAAGTCTGTATAGCAATCTTAACTGGCTTGTTAGAATAGTTATTCAAAACGACTTTAACCGAGAGGAATGAAATGTGGTCGGAATGCGTTTCTTTCATGCACAATAATTAATTTTGTCCAATATCGATCAGTACTAAACCTTGTGGATGACTTGGATATGAAGATAAGAATGAGGTCAATGGTTAAGATGACCGAGGATCTTGTTTTCACATAATACCTTTAGTTTTCACACAATACCTTTTGTTTTCACATAATACCATTTATTCTCACATAATACCAATAATACCATTTGTTTTCACATAATACCATTTGTTTCACATAATACCATTTGTTTTCACATAATAACATTTGTTTTCACATAATACCCTTTGTTTTCACATAATGTCATTTCTTCTAAATTACAGATTTAGACTAAACTTTGTGGAGGGCTTGCAGTGTAGTTGAGTCAAAGACAATGCCTTAACAGGTTAACATATCTTTGTGGAATATAAACATCTAGGTGAAGAACAAAGCCAGTTTATTGGGGATGGGGTTGGGTCAAATGATAATCGTGAAGTTCACTAAGACACTGTACACAATACTAAATTTTGTTCTTACATACATACCTATAATAAGCGTTAATTTGTACTTGTAGCAAGGTAGAAAATAAGCATATGCATGTTGGAAACGAAAGTTAAAGGTCAAGGTAACTGATTAAAAGGGTTAAGATGCTTTCTGCGACAAACATTGCCGTTTTCTACTATGTCCCTTTTCCAAAGACTGGATTACTTAAACTTTGTAATAGTTTTCACTTAGGATAATGACAAAACCGATTGAGTTAGTGGCCGAAAGGTCAGAGGTTACATGCATCGTAAATATAATAGTTACATACTAGTTTCTGCACAGTAACCTTAGTTCAGCAGTCATATAATAATCATTTGGTCAAAATCTTTAAAGTCAGCCATGTCCCTCCTGTGGTAATATGTTCACAACTTTAGGGTCACATGTGAGTCATTTTAGTGAAACAATTAACTTGACAGGAAAGGTTGTCTCATTTCAGTCCGAAAATAAGTGTTTTCATAAAAAATTTAGATTACGCGAAAGGATAGTCATCATGTTTAATTAACCGAGACTCAAATTTAAGAACAATAGTTAGATGCATCTAGAAAGTAAAGCAGTGTCAAGGTAATTTACGGACTACGGACTGCTTCACTTAACAGATATTATACTGGTTCGACTAAGGACATCGATGTTAACAAGAGAAAAATGTAACCAAACTTACTCTTCTATATCTAGATGAGTTGAGGCTGACTTAGTGTGTCTTAAACATCAGTTGCGTATAAAGACCAAACTTCCACCACATTTTTATCTCTTGCCAATGCAGAAACGTGCAAATTTAGTCACCTAAAATATACAACCATCCAATTACATACAAACTGCAGATTTTTATTTAAAGTATTCAGTGCTCAATAGCGATGCAAAACGGTGTCAAATCTCAGTTTCACAGGATTCATAAATTTTAGAAAAGGGTAGCATACATTATTTGAGATTTATCTTTTGATTACTCATCATACGAATTCTTTGCAAACCCAAAATACTTTACAATATATGAAAGTTTGCAAAAGGCAGTTCTTGCATATAAATGTCTGCTTCGCCAGAGCATATGTAGTATTTATACAGGCTTTATTCAACAAAATACATGTTGAAGTCCGAACGACATGAAAACTTGTATCCATCAAAACGAAGAACATAGCGTTTAATACAATAGTAATGTTTTTGCAAGCATATTCCACTGCATCTAAATTGTGTAGCTGATATTACTGTGTTTAAGAAGGGATGTAATCGGTATGCATATATTACTAATTGAATATGGATGATAATGCAATTTATTGTCTCTTTTATAGTGTATCGTTTATGGTGTGTTATTGTAGCGGTAATTGAATGTTCATTGACTAAATTAGTCACCATTTGTAAATGAATAATTATAATTATAATTATTAACAGTTTTAGTATTATTATTATTAACAGTTTGGATAAATGGAAATTAGGAAAAGTTTTTGTTGTTGCAAAAAATATAAAATGATGCAAAGTTCTATTATCGCTATTTTAGACTGGTATCTCGCTCTAATCAGCAATGATAGCCTCAAATTTACCTTTGTTACCATGATCGTTAAAGGTAGATCGTAACTGTGACTGTTTGCCTATTTTTTTTAAACAAAAATTCTAGAAAGCTAACTACTGTTTTGTAAACGTTTACAGAACTAACACAAGACGATATCATTTACAAACGTACGCATGACAGTGGTACTGAGTAAAGCATTGTATTAGTTGGTCTGTTACTACTTATCAGTTAGTAAGATAATTCAAAGCACATTGATGTCAAAACGAATCGAATTCTGAACTTGGCTTACGGCTTGCATGCATAACAGAACAGTAAAAATCTACACTAACTACATAGAAAACAAATTACTGATTTAATACTGGTAAAATTATATTGCTTTAGAATTTCGTTCACTATATAGCTATATAATATATAACCTATTTTTTTTAAGCGAGACTGATATGGTGATATAAATACAACAACAAAACATTTGCATAACGTTAGTACTTTGATGTAGCAAGCATCATATAAATAAAGGATATGATTGTACACTTTTAAGTTTATTGTCTATTATTGCTGTTTCCATGACAACTATTGCCACGGAAAGCGAATCTGAAGCCACTCTAATATACCTTTTACCTTTATATCAAATATAATTTATTCAGTTATTCAGCTGAAACAACACAGAACTCTGGTGAACCACTATAAAGGTTCAACATTAATGACTATAAAAAGTCTTCTGATGGCTGCCTAGGGTTGTGTTTGAACATTTAACTCTTCTTGAGATAATTCCTGTTCTCAAAATGGACACCATATTTTGAGCTAATCCCACCAAAGTAATCAACATACAATTATTGGAGTATTCAGAACGATTTACAAAATAGAGCTGAATTTATTCTTCAAAGATCTGAGTTACCTCTAGTCCTTCATCATAAACAGAAAAAAGAAAAATACCTTCTCAATTATATCCATTATCCAATGATGAACATATATTACGTATGAGAATTTACCCAATTTTTATCTGCCATGTAACTCAAGTTTGCATGATGAACCGATTTGGCTTAACATGATGGCAGCTTCCTTAGCCTTAGATTCGTTATTGTAGCAAACCTTGCTCTTAAATAATTTAAGTTTCAGTTATTCCTTTGTTCTTACAGGTATATTAAAGTCTTTAAAGTGCTGCTCAACCTGTCCATAACATAAATATTTTGCCTGTACAAGTTGAAAAGTATTCAATGTTTTGATCTTTTCGTAAATCCTTGACATGCTTGCTGTAAAACATCTAATATTCACCACACTGCATCCTTCTAGGCTCTCTGTCTTTAAATCTCTGCCTTCTGTGCATTACGTAAGTAATATTTTATTTTGGTTTTATTTTTCAGTTGAAAAATTATTTTTAATAAATATAGATCATTATCAAAATGCACCATTGAGGGTTGTTATTTTATATACTTGCATTGGAATATTATCTGGTTTCCGAATAACTTGTTTAAATGTTTTTGTGTTTGGTGTTTAATGTAGGTTATTCAGCTAGCTATTCATTATGTTAAAATTATTGTATTTATTTTGTCCTGTAAAATTTGTTACCACCATTTATTTGTGTCAGCAGAATGCTATTATCAGGCTAATGTCGAACGGTCAGTGTTATGACCACCAAACGGGGAGCCGGTGAACCGAGAGGTCTAGAGCGTAAGACTTTTTTCATGGCTGGCATCTAACGTCTGTTCACATAGGTTCGAGTCTTGGGCTCGGCCATAAAAGATTTGCGAGAAAGCTTGTCAGCAGCTTACCGTATCGGTGGTTCTTTCCAGAACGAAAATAGTAAAGACCAAAGAAACATGAAGACAAACCCGAAGGGCAAAATATAAATAAACTTTATGTCAGAAGAAATCGAATAGCACGTTAGTAAAATACCAAAGTAATCGTATCTCATGCTATAGATAATTGCACATTACACTAATATTGTTCTTACTAAAATATTTTATAAGAAAATATGACAAAAGATTTTGTTTTCTATTTTAAGAAAACCAACACTGATAGTTAAATATTTCAAAAACATTAATGTGTATTTACAAAAGAGAGATGGTTTAAAATCTATTCTCAGAAGTTATAAGTAGATTCTGTCATGGTATTTCAATGGTTAGAAAAAGCATAATTAATTCAACAATTGGTGCGGAAGAATATTTGTGAATAATTGCAGTTTGGTTAGAATACAGATACATTGCTCTCTTACTTCCACCTACCCCCCCCCTCCGCGATATGTGTACACGTGGACAACTAGCTGAGACTTAACGGTAAGTGTTGCTTACCATCGCCGTCCCATTATTGATGAAAGCTCATATCTAAGTTTTACTACACAGCTTAAAGACAGCTCTTTATTTTGCACCATGGAACGACATACTTTTGATTAACACGACCATATTTTGAGCATAGTCAATACTGATTTTAAATGCGGTCATGTTATGCTAATGATTACACTATGTATATCAATAAAATCAATTTCTGCTCTAAATTTGGGATAGTACGTATAGTTCCAGTTATCATGCTATACTTAAGAACAATTATATATTAGCTTAACCTTGACCTGAACGTACAAGTAACATACCTTGAAAACAAGCCGTTCCCTTTGTTACACACAGTAAGATATAGCGTTATGGTATAACTGCAGTAATTGCATAAGCCCTAGTGACCGAGTCTAAGGTATTGGGAAGTCAGAAATAAACAATAAAACTAGCTGTGATTGGCGCATTATGCAAGAGTTTTTGTTTCTGTTAGGTTTATAAAATAGTTACATTTCTTGCCAGTCTGCAACGTTATGTCAATTCATGTCTATATCAGTTTGTATTTTTCCATATTTGTTTATAAATGCGATATAAATAAATGAAAATAAATTTTCTTTGACTGGATATTTCTTACCCCTGTTAAGTTCCGACAGAGTTATCCCTCCTAAATGCAGTGGTATATAGTTATGTCGTTGACAAATTGACTTTCTAACAATTACTCCCTGTTACAGTGCATGATACGCATGCTGCAGTTAACTTTGGGACTGATGGGAAATACCATAGGTAACACAATATTCATGCATATTCATGATTCAGTGGTGGTCACTTTCCCTTTGTTTTGAACCAGTCGATACTTTTTATATTCAAAAAGACAACTATAGACACGTATGTGGATGAAACAGAGGATATTCTATTTGTTTCAAATTAGATGACTATGAGAAACGGAATGGTAGGAATGCTTATTAATCAGGGAATTGTGCAGGGAGGAGTTACAGTTGGAAGGCTTCTTACAACTGTTCTTCACACACATAGTTAGTAGCAAACTACATAGAAATGTAATCATGTAATCGTAGAGGTATATCATCAACGAAATCACACCTTTTAGGAAGAAAACCATCTATGTATATGTACATCGAATAGGTCAAAACTTTAAATCTCAGAATATAATTACATTTAAAATGCTAATACAATTAGTATCACGAATATTAAATATGCAACCATTTTTTATGCTAGAATGTACCTATGCATATTTAAAAATAAAACCTTTTGTACAACATAATTGGGAGTCTCGAGTGGCCGAGTGGTCTGAAGCGTTCACCATTACGGATCACTGCCATCTCATCTCTGTCTGCGTGGGATCGAGTATCGGGCTCGGCCAATATGTGTATCAAAAAAAAGGAAACATGCCAGTAGCGTCTCGAAGGTCGATTGTTCTTTAAGGGGCGTTCCCTAGTTCTTCCTTCACCATTAATACTGGCTGCCAAGTATTGTAGCATATCTGTGCTGAAAAATGGCGTTAAACCCTACAACAAAAAAACAGCAACTAAATATTTATCCCAGGTGTCCAGTTGAGACACGTATCCCATTTTCGTGTTAGTTCCAGAAAACAATGATATTGTCCTCATTTTCATCGTCACACACCTTTCCTTTAACCACGAAACATTTTCATGCGTAGGTATAATAATCTTTTATGATCGAAATTCGAATGTATTCATTGTACTTGGTACAGAGCCTGATTATGGTGATATGTTTGAAACAAATATTAGCATACGTGCTACATAGAATGTTTTGGTTCTCAGTATATCCAAATATATTCTCCATAGATCTTTCATTTGTTATACGCATTGTGTATTGTGGTTTCCTGCCTCCTGTGTAACGACATGCTATTAAAGAAAAAAATACTTGTAACTTTAGTTCCTGAAGAGCTGACATAAAAGGTATTTCAAGATCTTTTAACAAAATCGAAAATAAAATGATTACTAAATCATTCAGTAACCTTGCAAAATAATATGTGGAACTCCTACACGGGTAACCTGGCCATTATCAGCATTTGTTGTCTTCGTCGGCCACTAGTAGCTTCAAAGCTTCGTAACTGAAAATAAATATGAATTTAAATCCACTGCGTAGATCTTAATTCACCACCCTCTAGTCATTATTTCCCCTTTTACACACACGCTGGTAATAACACTACATGACTGGTGTACTTAGTCTTCCCTGAGTGTACACTCCTACCAAAATACTGTTTCTATATAGAAGCGATTTCTTAGTTAATGTATCGGCCTCTTTTCCGTAATAAGAATTTATTATACTAATCCAAAATATATTGCTAAACGAATTTTGTTTTAGAAAAGTTACTCATATTTAATGTGCTGAATGTCATTCATTTATCTGTTTAAGTACTAATGGTATACACATCTACGGTGGCCTAGTGGGTAGAGCGTCCGCCATGGATGCGGGAGATCACGGGTTCGACCATCGACTGAGTCATACCGAAGACTTATAGATCTGGTGCATGCAGCTGATTATCATGGCGCTCAAAATTAACAGCAATAATAAGCTAGTGATATGAATGGTCCGCCTAGGGTCAGGATAATGTGGTAGCGTAGAACGTAATGCTGTAATGCTAAACGATGATTTAGTGCTATAGCTCACGATAAAATGGAATACTGAAGACATCGTATCGATATGACATAAAAATTGTAAATGTTACGCTAAAGTCCAAATCACAGACACGCGTTTCTGATACGTAAACACGTCAGATATCTTCTTATCTGCCAATAATTCGCTGATATCCATGTAAAGGTCCATTCAGTAAGGAATTAATGTTTCTTTCTTTATTGCATAACTGACCCAACTGTTTGTATTAAGTTGTTTTATGGTTATTCATATTTGGTTAACTGTGTCGTAAATGCCGAGACCTGATTGGTGGAAGAAACTGAACTTTGCCAAATCATAATGGAAAAAAGGGAAATCGGAGTGTGATAGTTTATTACGAATAGATAACTTTAAAACAGGTTTGTGGTAAAAATATATAATTAACAGAAGAATGAAATTATGAGTAAAGTACTCTGGAAATGGGAAGAAAATATGCATGTTGTTAAAGCACACGTCCAATTAAAACTGGAGATGATAGGGATGGCATCAAACGTGAATTTTATTTCTGTCTTCCTCTGAATGTGTTCGCAGGAGTTAACAACGTGGCGGTAAAGTAGGTCAGTATCACAAAATAAAGAGGAGTGTATGAGGGGGAGGGGAGAGAGCACTAAAGTTATTGATAACATGAAACCACGAGACCATTAAAATAATAATGATGCCATTTAATGGTGTCTTAGGAAACTTCATATTTGTAAAGTGACAATTAGTTTTGCCTTTTGAGATAGACAGCGACACAACATCTACATGCGTAGAGTTCGCCATTACGACAAAAACAGCTTGAAAATATATTTAAATTAAGCGAATATTTCACAATCTAAAAAGGTGTTTAAATGTTATTTCTTGATCTAAATATTTCGTGTGATGAAAGTAAAGTACGTGAAATCGATTTATAAATGATGTAACATATACACGTTTATATGTATGTATGTATGTATGTAAGTATGTATGTATGTATGTATGTATGTATGTATGTATGTATGTATGTATGTATGTATGTATGTATGTATGTATGTATGTATGTATATATATATATATATATATATATATATATATATATATATATATATATATATATATATATATATATATACACACACGTATTTGTATGTATGTATGTTGTTGCTGTTGGGCTTAACGCTATTTATCAGCACACGATAGGCTATTCATGGCGGCCAGTATTAATCGTGGAGTAAGAAACCGGGAAATCACCGGAAAGAACCACCGACCCACGAAACGCCAGTGGCAAGATTTCTCACATATCCACATTCGCCGAATCCTAGACTCGTAGACTCGAACCCACGCAGACAGAGGCGAGATGGCAGTGATCCGTAACGGACAGCGCTTTAGACCACTCGGGGCCAAGTATGTATGTATGTATGTATGTATGTATGTATGTATGTATGTATGTATGTATGTATGTATGTATGTATGTATGTATGTATGTATGTATGTATGTATGTATGTATGTATGTATGTATGTATATATATATATATATATATATATATATATATATATATATATATATATATATATATATATATATATATATACACATATATACATGTCACAGAATAAGGCAAGAAATAACCTGATTTTGCCTTAGAACGATTTGATTGTTTTCATTGTACAGTGGTACAGCGTTTCCTAGGGTGGATATTCTTTTTCTTGCTAAGCGACTGAAGTAAAATGCATCTCCTTCCAGTTCGCTTGCGGCTTGAGACCCTAAAAGCACAGCATGCACGGTTATTTTACTAAGACTCGTTTTCCTGGGATTTATAACTGAATCATTGGCATTTTGGATCTTGTCGAGGAGTTCTCTATTTTTGTCTACAAGGTTATATTTTTTATTTGATATGTGATATGTGAAACGTTCAGTTTTAATGTCTTTGTGTGAAATCTCACTGCTAGTACCGCAGATTTGAGACGAACTTTTAAATTGTTACAAGTTCTTGTCATGCCTTTAATTTAGCAGCTCGTATATATAGACTAATTGTGTAGCCTTTTTATTATAACCAGTTTGGCTTTATTATTGTAGCTATTATTGTAGATGTAAAGCTGTGTAGCTGTGCGTATGTGTATGCAGATACATCATACTGACGGTCTTGCAGTCTGTCTGTATGGGGTAAACAAAAGAAACTACATGACGTATAAACTTGTGCGCATGATGGATCTGTGAAGGGCAGATGGGGCCAAAAGTTGAGTCGTGAGCTGACCCATCAATTCCGAAGGACTGCGTGGTTTTGACAACTGGACTAGTAAACAAAGTCCAATTGCTTAGGATTCAAGTTTGTACAAATAGTTATCATATGACTGAGTGACTAGTCATTGTATGATGCAGTCGTTGTATTGTTTAATATTGAACGTATTTGTTTCAGTCGATATTTTAATACAATTGAGCTATAGTATCACGTGAGGTTTTTCGAGTCTCGTTTACGTTACAATCTCAATGTCATTTGCATTACGAGATTATGTGAATCTCAATCTCGCTTACATTACTTTATTTTGAATATTTGCTTTGCACTTTCATTTATGTTTTTCATTGTAAATGTGTTTGTAATTGTACGAGTCGTGTGTTTGGAGCTTGAAATCATCAACCTATATATTTTTATCAATTTATGTCATAAACCAACATCATTCATCACATTGTGTTGTGTCGTCATTCGATCCAAACATTCATCGAAATCCAGTTACACATACACACAGTCAAGTTAAGTTGAAGGCATATCTGGGTTCCTAATACCTATTGGTAAAAAGCATTGAAGCTATTTTTCGTACGACCGAACATAATGTAGGTACTGTTTCCAAATTGCTGAACACTTGAACACTTGAAATTTTGTTGAGTACGCGTTCAAATTTTAATTGGCCAGGAGGCTATAGACCAATGTCATGCTTCGAGTTGCACCGGTTCTTTCAAATACAGATTTAGGTATATCATTTACGATGGGTTTTGATTCACGTGATGCTGGTGTTTCTCCAGGAAATATAAATTATTAAAATCCGAAATGGAAGAATTTGAAATCAAACTGGCAACAACACCTTTGAGCTTCCAAGGTTTGCATATCCTCAGTGCCTGGCTATATGGAATGTTCTTAATGCAGTGTTTTGGATGACAGCTGGTTGGGAGAAGATACTGGTGTTTGTCGGTTGGTTTCGAGTAGATGTCTGTGTGTAATTTGTTTTCCACCAGTCTGGTTGTTGTGTCCAGGAAAACATGGTTTGAGTTGGAAATTTCTGCCGTAAATTTTATTGAAGGATGGAAGTTGTTTGCCTTTGATATGAAGTCATCCAGACTTTCTCTTCCATACTGCCACTTCATTTCAATATCATCGATAAAGCGTACCCACTGGTATGGTGTACGCTCAACCGATGCTAAGAGCTTTTCCTCAAGTTTTCCCATGAAAATGTTAGCATACGAAGGGGCCATTTTAGTACTCATTGCAGTTCCATTGATTTGTAGGTAGTTTTCTTCATTAAATTCAAAGTTGTCGAGTTTTAGGACAAGCTCCATGAGTTGGATTAAGAAGTGTGTGGGTGGATTGTTTACTGTTCTTGTTTCCCATGCTTCGCTGAGGCACTGAGGATACGCAGAATTTGCTCCGACGATGAAAGATTCCTAGAAAGGTCTGAAGAGCTGGCTAAACATTTAATTTACCGAGGCTACGCCAAAGACCTGATTGCGGAGGCAATCCAAAGGGCCAAACAAACAAACCGTGATGACCTACTCAGATATGGACAGAAAGAAAAGGTTGATAGGATACCATTTATTCTGACCTATCACCCAGACAATCCCAAAGTAGGTAAAATCATCGCAAACCACTGGCCAACCGTGCAATCGTCAGACATACTAAACCTAATACTTCCGAACAAACCTGTAGTAGCTTACCGGAGACCCAAAAACCTAAAGGACATCCTAGTCAGGGCCAAGCTAACAACAATCGCTAGTCAAAACCAACCTAGTCAATCTGGACCCTGTGGCGATAAAAGATGCAAAACCTGTCAACATATGATAGAGACCAAGACATTCACTAGCACAGTGACTAAAGAAAAACTAAACATACATGGTCCAAACAAAACGTGCAAAACAGTGAATGTGATTTATCTCATCACATGTAAGATCTGTGGCCTTCAGTACGTGGGAGAAACTGAAAAGCTACACATAAGGATAAACCTTCATAGATCTGATTGGATGACAAAAAAGCTGTACAGAAGCCCGGTCGCAGAACACTTCTCCTCCCCTGGCCACACTTTCAGTGATATAATACTTATCGCTATTGCTAACAACCACAGCTGGAGTTCCTAAACCAGGAAGGAAAAGGAATCATACTGGATACGCCGCCTTAGAACATTGAAACCAAGCGGTCTAAACCAAGAAGACTAGAAAATGAAAACTATGCACTAGTAGAATTTAACATTATCTAAATCTTCTTATTATCCTTCAATTTTTACTATAAGAATAACCAGTATAGAATCAAATATCCGGGATATAATCTGCGTTACATATGTACACAAAGTAAAAATAGATGTCGCTTTGGCTTGTAGACTTTTAGGGAATTATACAACGTTTTCAGTTTCCGCAACTAGTCTATACAAGCTGGTTGTATTTATAGTGTTAGCACATGTGATGACAGAAATGTAGAGGTTTACAAACACAACGTTTTTGTGTTTATTTGTTTGTCGTAACTATGTTTTGTATTTGCCTTTGTAAAAGACTCATTAAGAGTCGAAAGCGCTTAGGCTAGTTAGTTATTAGTTTCGTACTGTTCGTCGTCAGTTTGTTGCATCTATTTTAATTAATCCCTGACAAACGTGATCCCTTGGTGGATCCAGTACGCTTGAGAGGGTTGTTATTCGCCATATGATTTGTATTCTTTATATATATATATATATATATATATATATATATATATATATATATATATATATATATATATATATATATTGTCTAGTATCATATATTAAAGTCTTGGATTTGAAAGTTTTACTACAGCATTTCTATATGTATTGCCACGGAGTAAATCTGTGGAGTAGGGTTCACAATTCAACTTATTTGCATGCGATATATTTTCACAATATTTTGGTCTTAGTTGCTAACCTTTTTCATTGACATCTATTGTTCTATTGCTTTGCGAAAAAATTATTGAACTAGAGGCTTATTAGTCAAAATCGTTAATTATAAATAACATACAAAACCAAATTAAACACACTAAGGCACTCTGCTGGTACAATCCAGGCGCATAGACCACACAAGACTTGAAGGCTGGATGTCCACATTCCTTTGATTCTATTCGAATTAACTTTGAATATTCCTAAAAAGAGATAACACGAATCAAAGACAAATTTTACCCATGTTTATAGTTTACGAAACATTAATGTGAACCGTGTCAGTCCTCAGCCAGAGTTACGTCTGGCATCTTCATTTGCTTGACATATATAGTTTTAAATTGCTTTATGGATTATCTGATTTCCTATCATCAAAAGACCGTGAACAGATGGAATGGCACCATCAGCCGATCCTAGATCAGGTGCTTATAGCCTATCTAGGTAAAGTCATTTTCTCTAGTTAGAAATTAATTTCATGTAAATACTGCCACATAAACAGCTAAGAAGAAAAATTTTGCCTTTCAGTCAGAGATACAGAAAAATGTTTGCTTTTTTCAGTCTGAATAACACCGTTTGGAATAGTACTACATCCTTAATTCGTAGACCAACCCGCCATTACATAATGGCCACATTTTGCTTTACGATATGTTTAAGTGATAAGCATACATTTACCCATTTCATAGTTTGTGCTTGTTTCATACAGTGTGCGGCCGTTTTATTATATACAATGGAATGACGATTCAAACTGTATGTTTAGTCCATTTAAATTATGTCCTGTCACAGATGCGATTGTTCATTATTCTATACCAGACCCGAAAAGCATAAGCCCCCGTACACCTATTGACAGTAGAAAACAGGACTTGGCAGCACAGTACATAACAGTATAGTATAGCAAAGTATACATTATGGTACGTTTTATATGGAATGGAACCGTCGACATCGATATAGTATGGTCGATAAAGAACGACATATTATTACGAGTCTAATATGTGATCATTTATTCACCTCGTGTAACTGGTATTACATTACCTGTACGGTATAGCTCCTTTAATATTTATGTGGAAATTAGCAAGAATGACAATATTTCATAAGTACAAAATTCATTATACTTCATTTTAAAAACATTTATATAAACATACGAAAAACAATACCACACCATTCATTTAACCCACGCATTTAGTATGGGATAAATTTATATTATACAAGGAAACAAATACAAATTCTAATTACATTACCAAGCAAGATAACATTTAATTGTTGTAATTAAGTACAGAAAATGATTTAATTTACAGTGGCTATGAAAATGGCATGTACATTTAAATTTTGTGCATTATTTTTATAATTTGTTAAATTACAATTGGCAACATTTTCAATGCTAATGTCATATGATCCTAGTTTGCACATTACAGACGAGTCGTGTATAGTGCTTAAAGTAAATCTTTCTCAAGTTCCAGGATTGAGATGTACTATATTTAGTTGAAAACATGCAATAAAATTCCATGGGATTTCAGTTTATTGCTATATTTAAACAAATTTCAGATAATTACATTTTTGGAATATACGAGTGATTCTTTTCCATTATTGATATATCTTTACAATATAGGTCCTCTGGAAATATCCTTGCAACTCACTAAGATGTTTCGCATGAATGGTACATTTAGGGTTATAGCAATTCACCATACCGTACAGTTTTAAGTATTGCATCTTTTCTTAGAGTAAAGCAGAAGGGAGGGTGAATCCTACAAAATTTTGCTCGTGTAGTTAACCTAAAATAAGGGTTTCTACAGAAGCTTAAAAAAGGTCAATAACCCTAAACCAAAATCTCTAACTTTTATATTACAGTGCGGGTAATAAACCGCATGAGGTTAGCTCAGTTTTGTTATACTATTATTGACTTTTTTCCCTGACTTTATCGAACTATTTTTTTTTCGTTAAAAACTCGAGCAAAATCATGTAGAGATTCACCCTCCCTGCTGCTCCTGATTTATCAGGGATTAACCAAATCTTTTATCTAGACCTATACGATATCTGTATCTTGGGTCAGGTAGATTTATTGTTATAAATCCGAACGGAACAGATTGTGATTTAGAAAACAAATTTTTAAATTTATTCATTTTCATATCCCCTGTACACCAAGTATACTAAATATTCTGCAGGGTATAATTATCTACACCATTAAACACAACCAAAATATTACAGTTATCTCTAATCACTTTAGGTATTTATGTATATCTTTGAGTAACATAAATTACGTCTGTATTTTTGTGTCTACCTCGAGAAAATATTCTAGCTGGATTAGATTGTTTCTCCAACATCGCATCGTCATATACGACGAGATTATTAATGAATCCATCTAAGTCATCTACGGACGGGGCTTCATCTATATCTGTGATAAAATCAATAATATCTTCACCGTCTTTATTAGCTGATTTTGCTTTTTCGTTAAAATCGTTAAGTACTTCGTTACAATGCTGATCATCCACAGACGGTGCTATTAAATATAGTTTGTTCAATCTCATCCATCTCATTATTAAATTTAATAATAATTGTGTTTTACCTGATCCAGATGGACCTATTATAATCATTCTTATCGAATTTGGTAATGGTGGATGGTACTTTACTGGTTCTTGTTTTCGTGTCGCCGAAAAATCAATTATTGTATCCATATTATTAATAACATGAGTCTATATTGTTTTCGATGTAGATGATCTACACCCACCGTTGGATTGACAACAATAATAACGAAAAATAAACGACGTGCATTAACAGGTAAATGTGTAAAATGTGGTACACAAAAATATAAATTTATCTCAGGGACAACAAAGATAGGTGGGGATATTGCTGCTTCTTTAGGAAAATTACCTGGATTACCATGGGCTAAGTATGCTGGTGAGAAACACCTTGCTGGATATAATTATTTTGGTCCTGGAACTAGACTTGACATCCGACTTGATAATCAAGATCAACCAAGACCAGGAGAGTATCCAGTAAATAAAATTGATCACGCATGTCATATTCACGACGTTGCTTATAAAAATCCAGATTTGCAACAACGGCATCTTGCAGATGTAAAATTGATTCATGCATTAAATTCTATACCTAATAAATCTGTTAAAGAGAAACTCGCTAGTTTCCTAAAAAAAATCCGCTATGAAAAGTAAAATAATGTTAGGGGCTGGTAATTAATTATATAATTATTATAATGTAATCCATTTAGTATAGCCCAATAGGATATTGGAAAGGTACGGCAGCGATCACCAAACTTGCTAAAGCAGCAAAAGTTTCACATTATGTTGCTGCAGCGTGGTTAGCACGACAGGCAATATGGCAAATTTATCTACCACCACCAAAAAAAATTCAATATGCACATTTTGTTGTCAGTGTTCCTAACGAAGTTCACCAAGCAGATATTTTGTTTTTACCACATGATGCTATTAAAACACGTGGACAAAAGTCACGCACATACAAGTACACACTGACTGTTGTTGATATTGCAAGTAGATATAAAGAAACTGAGCCATTATCAACAAAAACAGCATTTGAAGTTGCAACTGCGTTTGAGCGAATTTATCAACGTGGTAGTCTACGATGGCCAAAACTACTACAAGATGATCCTGGTAAAGAATTTCTTGGCGCAGTATTATCTTTGATGAAAAACCATAACGTCAAAATTAGACAAGGGCATACTGAAATTCATCGTGATGAAGGAATCGCTGAACGATTTAATCGAACACTTGCTAAGCGGTTATTTGGATATCAATACGCGAAGGAAATATCTGCTGACTATAAATCCGGTGATCGATCTCGTGAATGGGTTGCAAGGTTACCAAGAGTGATATCTGCATGAAATGATGAAATTACTCGTGCAACTTCTATGAAACCTTCTAATGCAATAACAAAAACTATATACCACGTAGCGATGAATACGGACAACGAGGTCAACAACCAGTATTAGGTAATGTGATTGTGAGATATTTATACGAACCAGGGGAGTTGGAGGGTGGCAAATTTACGAGCTACTGATCCTATTTGGAGTGTGACCATACATACAATTTCTAGCGTGGTTAGATCCACTGGAAGACCTGCTATATACAGATTAGATTCTACTGCACCTCAACGTGGATTTGCGCGTGAACAATTGCAAGTAATTTCTGCAGATACACAATTACCTCCACGTTCATTTATGTAAACTAGAACCCCGACGTCGATTACATTTAAGACAGGTCAACATCACATTTACAAGTGTGTGACCAAGATCACTATTAATTCTGTCTACGGTAAATTGTTTTGGATTATTATTCGAATATTGCCATAACATTATTGTGTTACAACTTGCACAGTGATTATTCTGTAGTTGTTTTAGTAGGGACCCCGAGTGGCCGAGTGGTCTAAAGCGCTGTCCGTTACGGATCACTGCCATCTCACCTCTGTCTGTGTGAGTTCGAATCTAGGATTCGGCGAATGTGGATATGTGAGAAAGCTTGCCAGTAGCTTCTCGTGAATCGGTGGTTCTTTCCGGTGATTTCCCGGTTTCTTCCTCCACCATTAATACTGGCCGCCATGAATAGCCTATCGTGTGCTGAAAAATGGCGTTAAGCCCAATAACAACAACAACAACAACAGTTGTTTTAGTTTTATAATAAATTTAGTATCAATATCAAAGTCACGTTTATTTTTTTTTGTCACATTGTTTGTAAGATGCTAATTTTTCCTTTATTACATCAGCGTCATTAGTAATCTCATCAGTTATCAAATAATCTATAACAATTCGATGTAGTTGAGTTATTGCACTGACGCGAGATACTGCGAGATAGACCAAGTTTGACCATTCGATTCGATCATCTACAATCCAGATATTTGTATCAGACATAGTTAATCCCTGTGACGAATGAATCGTTATAGCGTATCCTATGAACTCTCAACAGAATTGATATCTATCAAAATAATATCATTCAATACCAGATTTTGTACTCGGATACTTTCAATATCTCCACCAGGAATTTCAACATCAATATTCTGTCGTCGAGTATCTGCTGGGCAATAATATAATGGTACTAGTAGATTTGAAAACTTTTCTTTATGTAACATAAATAATTTCCTTTGCAATTCATCACGAACTATCTTTCTACTTGCGACTATCAAATCAGTAGGTCTCCATAAAGTCCAAAAATCATTCATGGTAGTTTCTGGAATTATCTCACGCATTATTTCACATTGTATTTTATCTGGTTGTAGTCTGATTAATCCTTTAAGTTCTTTCAGTGGTTCATCAATAGTTCTATGATCATTATGTATTTCTTCATAATAATCCACATTATTCTTTAGCCATTCATGTGGAGACTGTCCAACAAAAGGTGGTGGTTGACCATCATCACCAAACATAATCACAGTCTTGTTTTTTTGTTCATAACCATTCAAGGAATATTTTTAGTGTTTCTGACGACAATGTACATATCTCGTCCCATATAATATACTTAGGTATATATTTTTCACCCATTCGCTCAGGAGTCCACGTATCTCCACACCATGTAAAGAAACTATGATACGTACATGTTTTTACCCCTCGTTCTTTTATCTCTCTGGCTAGTTTAAGTGTAGGTGTCAAAACAATCATACCAGAATTGTTGTTCATAAATAATTTAATCGCACGAGTTGTTTTACCTGACCATCCACATCTGTTAAGATAAACGATCTTATGTCTAGCCACAGGATCGTACACAGATGGTGCAGATGACTTTGATATTTGATTATTATTTTTGTAATATATTTCCTTAATTTCAACGTCAGCATTACGTTGGCTTATAAATGTGTTTTTCTCCGTTGTATCAATTATTATAAAATCTAACTCAGCATCGTCCATAATCAATCTTACGCAGTGCCGTTTATGACCTTATGAACTGGCGTTAAGCCCAACAACAACAATAAGAACAACCAAGATCTTTTGCACTTTTTTCATCGTGCGCATCCCTGTAATTACGTATAATATTAGTAATTTTAATAATGTCATCTTCGGCAAGATCAGGAAACTCTTTCCTGGCATCATCAATATTAAATCTGTCCGGTTCTGGTAACCAAACTTGCTTTTGTGCACTATAGGATAATATCACTTCATTAACCTTTAACGATACTAAAATTCCAGCATCAATCATATATCTTAATAATACTATTGGAGTCCAACATTTATCTGAAAAATGTCTTACAAACCAAGCATAAGTAATCGGATGGAGATCTTTTCCGAACTCAAATGATTCTATACATGCAAATCCGGTTAAGTGAAAATCTGGTAAGAGTCCATTTATCGAAACTCTAGTCATGTCATGTGTGGGGTGTCGAAATGTGTCAAAGTATTTAGAACACTCACCACATCCAAGAAAACTCCCAGTATAACATGCAGCCATATCGACGGAGATAACATCATCATACTCGTATTTAGTATTCCATAATCCACCGTGCCCATATTCTATGCAACTTTTTTGTATATTCTCAATAAATTCTGATCTTGTAGGTTTCCATGAATTTTTCTCTTGAGCGAAATGAGCCGCTACCGATGGTACTGTAAAACAATTATTTAGTAGTTGTTTAACCATGACATCGTCAGAAGTATATTTTAGTGCAAGATTTCTCATTTCTTCATAAACAGATTCCGTACGATAAATATCACCATTAGGTCGTACAAATTGATCGTAATCGTGTTCCGAACTCTAAAATAACCAAACAGATACAGGGTCACTTTTACTAATATTTTTAATAAAATCACATATATGACCATTATAAAATTTTACCATTCTGTCTCGTGGAAATACAGTTACAGCATCAGTCCATGCATGTGCATTATGATCAATAATCGTTATAGGACTTCCATTTTTTATATTTTGGTTTGTACAATATCTCTCCCATTAGTGTGTTTACAGTAATTGGAAATCCTAATGACTTTTCTAGCTTAGCAACATCCTTAATAGATGCACTAGAATTTTTAACAGTTTCTGCCCATTCACATATTTGTTTACGTCTTAAATCTGTTAAGCCATTACCACCCATCGCATTTGTGAAATGTTCAGTAATGCGGTCCGCAACACAGTTTATTCTTGACTCTGATAGTCTCATCGGTTTGAGATCCGCAATATTAGGTTTATCATTCAGTAAAAACAATCCATACACCACAGCAGTAACTGGATACTCTCGCTCAAAATACGGTCTATCAATACCAGTCAGCATTCCAGGTTTGGATTTGTTACTTAATAATATCATTTTATTATTTCCAGACTGTATAAGAATAGGATTTCTCTTGTCACGAATCATCCAGATATTATCGTCTGTCTTCACAATAAATTTTATTAAAATAAGATATTTTTGATTATCAAGGTGGTTAATAATTACTTTTTATCGTTTGTCGTTCATCACATTATTAACTTTTTCAACTCTAAAAGTTGACCAAACATGCACAGCACCATCTTCTCGAAATTCCATTTTGGCCTCACGGATACGTTTAGTTATATTTTCATTTGTTAAAGCTAGATCGTTCATCGAAACACTAAATTTATATCCTAATAGTCTGTCAAGATCAAATCTTGTAGCAGATGGTTCAATTGCTGATAATTCTTCCATTATTATAATTAAGACAAATATTCAAATTGAAATTTAGTATATATAAAATGATTCAAACAGAAAATAAATGTGTTTGATTACAAGTGGGACATATTTATTATTGTAATAAAGCATGCGTAAACAAATACTGCGGTTACCATATGCAGAGTATCAGACATGGAAGAACTGGACCAAAATCACGCATTCAATGTGGTATTGGAGTTAGAGGCAGCACACAAGTATGCGCAAATTGTGGAGGTCAAAAATATAGGGAACTTAAACGATATTTGACAAAAAGAGATACATCGACAGGTAAATCTCCTATAAAGACAGAAAATGATTATCTAACCAGATTTAAAAATAAATGATTTAAACAAATAAATATTATATATAAATGGAGCAAAAAGAATTTGTGAGACATCCAATATATACGAATTACGAGGCATACAGAGATGGTGTTAATAGACATTGTAGACGAAAGAAACCACTCGGTAGTCTTAATAAGTTTGGTTATTTTCAATTTAGTATGAACGAAAATAAAAATTATTATTCACACAGGTTCATATACGAATGTTTTTATGGGAAAATCAAAGATGGATTTATTATTGACAACATTGATGGAAATTCTCAACATAACGAAATTTTTAACCTGCAAGCTGTTTCGCAGTCAGAATTCCAGACGTGGAAATACAGGATCGTTTCAATTATTTGGAAAGAGAGCGATTAAATCCATAAATACAGAAACAGACCAAGAATTAACTTTTCCATCAATAGGTGCAGCAGCCAAATATTTTAGCATTCGTTCACAATCGGTACAATTTTTTCGCAAATAAAACAAATCTGCATATTCAAAAAAGTATGACCAAAGGCTTATATTTGAGTATATATAATAACTGTCTCTTTTAATTTATATCAATCTTGCCAAGGGTTCTGTTTAGCTATAATCATTTCTAATCACATCTATATGGATAAACCTTCACTATTGCTATCCTCAGTTTTACTATCATTTATTACAGAATCAAATAGCATAATCTTTCTCAATTGCATCACACTATTGTCTATCATGTTTTTCTTTCATATTCGTGAGATAATGCGCTTTTTATCTTTTCGATTGAACACGCAAACACGCAAGAGGCGCAAATAGCTTTACTTGTGTGTCGTTCACCAATTGTAAAGATTCTAACATAGAATTATAAATTGACTTTATGAATCTGTAATTGGAAGATGTGAATTTATTTTGAAGTTTTCTTTGTTGTAACGATTCAAACTCAGAATTTTTTCAGTATCAAGACCTTCAGATAATTGAATTCCGTCATGCTTTAATTTTTAATAACAGAAAGAATAGCTTTGATATTTTCAATGGTGTTTTTATATATATCTATATATATATATATATATATATATATATATATATATATATATATATATATATATATATATATATATATATATATATATATATATATATATATATATATATATATGTATATATATATATATATATATATATATATATGTATATATATATATATATATATATATATATATATATATATATATATATATATATATATATATATATATATATATATATATAATAAAATTTAACTTTAAAATATCTTCATTTGTTTTCTCCTACTCTACGAACGTATGTACAAATTAATATATAACGTCTCCCCGCGCAAGTCCACAATATTACCATCTTGATTTGTGAGTTTGAAATTCATTCTTGACAATAACGGATTATATACACACAGGTAAACTTGATTTATTGGCTCAGATACAATCAGCCAGCCTGAGGGGATTGGATACTAGATGAATATAATATATACCCCTGCTGAGCCTGACTAGACTTAGAGAGGTCAAAATGGTAGCTATTATCAATCATATCGCAAACTAGATTCAGTGCGATGGTGGATGTTATATTAACAATATTAGGCGAGATGTGACGACCTGTTTCATATGGATCATTATTATATTTGAGAACTGCTGGAGGTGGAATTATTTTTTTCCAAGAATTACATATTCTTTTAAAGTGTTCATCAATAAGATCACTAACTGATTTTCTTAGCTCCTTGGAATCAAATCCAGGTATTATAAATGTTGGTAGCTGTTCTTCTGTGATTCCATAATATTTCATACTAATAATATACTATCATAAATAATCGCTTATGACTTATACGTTGGATTTGGTCATTTTTATTAACTATAGAAGAGCTAGAAAATCTATCTGCCGGCACGTTAATTATTTTCTCTCTGTCAACATTAGCCTTATTTACGAATTCTAAATCTGCTAAAACTTGATTTAGATGTTGTATTGTTTCAATTATTTGATTTTTAAAATCATCGTTATAAAAAGTATTGATGCTGGAAAGTAAATTTTTAAGATTACTAAACACGTGTTCGTGTTCAGATTTAATCGGTCTTGATAATGAGTTAATTTGCTCAACATCAAGTGTCGATATTCTTGCTAAACCCCTCCTACTTTGAATGAAATTTATAAAATAAGTATGATGCATATAATTACGATAAGCTGCTGCAGTGCTCTCCATAAAGCGGTATTTGTTTCTATATTCTGGAAGTTGTATAAATTTCTTAACATCTATATTGAAGTCGGATCGCTGTGGTTCTGGTGGAACCTGATAAACCGGTACAACATCAGGCCAACCTAGTACTGATCTAATCGAACTTTGATAAATATCTAGAGCATAGTCAGGAGAATTTATTTCAATTACTGAAGGTAATGTTGGTTCGTAAACAGTAATTGCTATTTTAGACTCTTTCCTGGTTAAAGACTTAATTCTGTGCTGGAATTCCTCATTTATGTGTTCTAACTGATAACTGCCAGTTGGAATACTAAGAACTTGCCAACCGGGAGTTCCATCAGATTTATTTTTATTTGCGAATACTAGTGAATTATTTGGTTGTTGTCCACCAAATGTTTTTGATCTGATATTAGGCCAGCTATAATAAACACGTCACTGAGCTCATGCTATCTCTTTTACTGAAATTGCAGTTGGAAAGTTAACGCTAAATTCAGGATTAGTCGAACTTAACTTATCGATATCATAGTAGTTTTTGAAGGAGTTGTATTAGTGACGATCTGCTGTAATAACTTTGTTGACTAAGTTGCTGACTGTTATTATTATTATTGTTTAATTCTCCATTTATTTTGTCAGCAGAATCACTAACAATTTTGAATGCTTCATCGTAGGTTGTAATTATCGTTACGAACTTCTCGTCAGATATTTTACCATCACTGAGATACGTGGAAATATATCCAGATTGTTTAGAGTATGTTGCTGTTGCTGTGTGTAATTTTATGATATACTCACGCAATTTATCATTCGGACATGTAGTTATTTTTTTCAGCAATAATATTAAAAATACCTGTTATGGTGGTAGAAGTTGAAACAATAATTGTTATAATTGCTGGAGCTGTCATCGTTAATGTTGATAATAATAATTAGGATCCAGCAACAATATCAGAAACTGAATACACAATTATATCAATGACGACCATACGTCTAAGATATTTTTTTACTTTTATTGTATAATGGTCGATGGTATTTTTTAGTTTGGTCAGGCATTCACATGCTTGATTATATCCATGACGTTGAACGTCGATAGATGACGTAGTTATTTGATCCATTATACTATAATGTTAAGTAATTAATTCAGCTACAAATTCCAAACACCAACTATAACCGATTTTGTCTGAAATTGTATTAACAAGTTCAAGTGTAAATGTTTCTTCAATACCATTTAGTAATAATATAGATATAGTTTAAGAAGACCGATCAAAATTATGTAATGGAGATCTGATTGAAATATTAAAATATTCAACGCTAATCACTGTGAATCTATACACACCAGTAACTTCTGCAGTGTGTTTGATAAAATTATTATTTTGCTTTGTCCATATACCAGATCCAGAAGCAACAGCATGCACAATATGTTTAATCTGCTTGTGAGGAATTTTAATTAGGTCTGTTTTTTAACAATAACTGGAATTTCTCCAATAATATCGTTGAGTTTTGTATTAATATCAGCAAGTTTTATATTAACATTTGGTGGCTTTCCCAAAACATCGTCATTAATTTTGTTTATGTTTTCGCGAAAACCGGTAAATTCATTTTTGAGATCATCGACGTATTTTTTTGTAGCAGCATCAAATTTAGATTCTGGTGTTCTGAGATTACTAATACCGTTATGGGTCATTGAGAAATGCACGCATTATACCGCCATTGTTTAATACGTACTTTGATTCTTGATCGTCAACATATTTTTTTGTTGTAGCATCACTATCTGAAGTTGGATTTCCAAGATCGGTAATTTTTTTTTTGTTCATAATAACGTCTCAACTAAATACACCGCCAGCTTTTTTAACAAAATCATTAACTGACCTACCAGAATCTTGTATCATACCTCGATTGTTAAAAGTCACGATATTATCAGCAACCGCAGCAGAATTTCGTACAAATACATCTGTCAGTTGTACTTTACTCGTCTTTAATCTTCCTTGTTTGTCTTGAAAAACAACATTTTATCCACACTTGTAATATTTAATAAATCGTCGATCTCATTTTTAAGTTGATCGAGGGTTGCATATTTAGATAAATCACCTTGCTGCTGAGCTTTACCACGAGCAGATCTTCCATAAATATCTACCATTATATTTTACTGATGTCTGTTTAAATGTGACAATCTGGTATATTCATGCATGACTTTATGAGGTGGTTTTCTTGGCGTTGCAAGGGATATAGCATCAAGTACATTAAGTACTTCACGACCACATATTGATGGATCAGTTAATGTTTGTGTTGGTAGCGTTGAATACCAAACTGGAGTACTTTGCATGTTGTTAGCATAGTCTAAAAATTCCCTTGGTGGCGCTAATCCACATGAATCAAAATAAATAATTCCACGTGGATCAATTGCATGCGTTACACAATGGGTACCTGGTCCAGAGTTTTGATCGAGATTTATAATACCTGTTTCAGTAGTGTTCGGTTGTTTTGGTAATTGATCGCGCATAAAAACTCCTCTAAAGTTTTTATTTTTAATTTTTTAACAGCATTGAGTAAATCAAAATTAGACATAGGCGAGATTAGTAAACTGTCCCTAGAAGTCTTAGGTCTTTTCCGTACCACGAAGGCGGTGTTCCTGGTAATCTGAGACCTTTTCCCTTTTTTGATGTTCGTTGTATTCCCTTTCCAGTTGCTTTCTTTAATGCCATTCCAGCGGCTGTTCCAACAGCCCCTAATGCAGCTGCTTTTGCAACAGCTGGGGCTGCAGGGGGTATTAATGCTGGTATAGCTGCGAGAAGGGGAAATATACAACCAGTTTTAAAAGTATCCTTAATAGCAACTGCAGAAAGATCAAGTTTGACACCTTTATTTGATTTTTTTGCTTTATTAAAGTTTTTGAATTGACGATCGGTTAACGATAATTTATTTGAACCACTCATGATATTGTTATTTCACAGTTATTATTTGATGCTGATTGCAGTCTTTTTATCTGACCAGGAGTTAGTAACATTAACGTGATTATATGATATTTATAATACTGATAAATAATCTAATTACACATTACATATTTTCTACTGGAGCATCAACGACTTTCATTCGTCCACCAGCACCTTCTATGAGCATTGATTTATCGCTAAGTATAATAGCAGTTGCTCTGTAATTATCAATAGCTCCCCTATTAACACTAGCTCGAAAATATATACCGACTACCGATTGTCTGGTCAAATCTAAATGTTCGAGCGAAAAGTAATAAATAGGATATAAACTTGTAAAATCTAATTGTGATATTTGTAATCCAGTATCAACACTTTGATCACGGCCCATGAACGACATAAGACGATGATATGCACGTGCTATATGATTTTGATCAAAATTAAGTAATATATCCTCGGATGGTTCTTGATGTCCATTTATCCTTAACGAAATCCCCGAAACACCGAGTTGATCAAATATCATAATACTACGCGTTTGATCATTTACTCGTGCAGCATTTTGAAATGCAATAAATATGTGTCTTGCTGCAGAAACACCTTGCTGAGAGGCTATCTGCCATGTAAATAAACCGTTAATATTACTCTGGATAGTCATTGTCAGCCATGATAGCATTGATTTACCGCCTTGATTCATAAAAGATAATAATCGTTGTTCTTCAGATATTGAAGGGGTCAATACAGACATCCAGTGTGTATGTTTTGTAAGAATTACCATACCAGCATCACCAGCGGGTCTCCATATTGCATCATCATCTGCAGCCTTTCGTACTATTACAACTGTATGTTGGGCTCCGAAAATGACTTTTCTGATATTTCTACAGAATCCAAAGATGTGTGATAGTGGAATTGCACATGAAAATATTCTTCTATTTCCTTTTAACATCGCTCGACGTGATCTAAATCCTAAGTTGAAATCTGGATCTACATTAATAGTCATTCTCTCTACATCTGCTGGGGCGTTTCTAGCAAAAACCTGTGGTCGTCCTATCTCATATTGTTGATATTCTGGAGAATCAGAAGTATCTTTTACAAACAATATTGACGGCCCAGCTGATCTCGAATAATCGTCACTGTATCTTGCAAGACCAAGTATTGTTGTAGCTACGTCAACATCTTTTTGAATTGATTCACTATTTTTCCCGTCAATCATGTACGTAGCGCCAAACAACGTCATAATACCATTATTAACAAAACCAACACTAATTTCGGCTGCATATTCAGCACTACGGTTTTTAATATTTCACCTTCGACTTCAATGAAAGCTTCTGAAGGCAGAAAATATCTACTTGTATCATGAACCTGAAGTTCAATTCTTCCTCGTTGATTTGGAATTCGTGCTTCATAAGAATAATACTGATAATCGTGTATAGACTCATCTTTGAGAACTGGTTCGTCCATGTCAAACGCGGGATCACTCATACGCTTGAACATATTTATTATAATTATTATCGTTTAAAACGAAGACCATTTCGGGAAGTGAGACTACTTCCTGCTATCAGACTAGCAGTTATGTTTCTCTCTTTTTCTGATAAAGGTATATCAGCCATAGATGGCGTTGCCATTGCTGCTAGTTTTTGATTAGCGGCTTGATTTATTATTTTACTTACACTTGCGGGCATCACTTCAGTACTGGGCAATTTCTCCGACTGAGATCGGACAGGTTGTGGTCTGCGTGTTAATCGTGTTAATCTATCTTTAATTGCTGAGAATGCTTTTCTGACACGGTTACCAGAAGTGTCTATACCTATTCATGAACAACATCAATAGCTTCCATACCCAGCTGCTTTGCAATTGGTATTGCTTTTGGGGCTAGTCTTCTAAATAGACCCTGAACAATATCTCCTAACCCATCTCCGTAGGTTGCTATGTAAATCGGTATTCGAGAGTTAATTACCCTGACCATAGAAGGTCCACGTTGAGCACCATGCACAATCATTTTACTATTAATTTACTTTATCACTAATTGTATCTAATCACTGTGACTTAGTCACTATAATAGTCATCGGCAATTTCATTAATAAGTGATCGATACACATTAATATCCATGATACCGCCACTAAATCGTTTACAAATATCAGCGGCTTCATTAATGATTTCTGGGGAATTATTACCAGCTCGTTTTCCTCCAATCAGAATTTCTAGTCGTTCAACATCAGCAAGGATGTTGTTTGGACACTTGAGTAATAAGACCACTTCCTAAACCATTTCCGAAAGAAGTATCTGACGGCCCTTCTTCATTTTGTATTTGGGCTGGTTGTGATTTTGGAGATTGTGACAATAATTTTTGTTATTGTGTATACTGTAATATTTGTTGTATTGATGGCGGTGATGATTGTCGTTGTTGTTCTATTTGCTTTGGCGTTTGTTGTTGCTCTGGCGGTTTTTGTATAAAGTTAAAATATACTGTATATAATTAGGATCACTATTTCTGGCCTGACTAACGTTATAGTGTATACGAAATATCCATTTGTACCAATTATCACTAAAAATTTTCACAGCAAACACAGCTAAATCATTTTTAGCGCTTTTAATATCAGCAATAGCATCTACGCCAAATTTATAAGTTAGATTGTTCAGATAGACGTTCCCCTATATCATCTATTTCAGCACGAGTTTGGTCTGCATTTTCAGGCATTTCTGGGACTGGCATCGCATCAGCTATTTCGACTGGAAGTTCTTTATGACTTTTTTTGTTTTCTTAGTTTTTTCTATTTTTTGAATTGCTTTAGCTGTTTGATCTAACACAGGTTGAATACCTTTAGTGGTATCTGTTATCGGTTTAAATAATTGTTTTGTATCCTCTGCAAATTCAACTTGAGTTTCCTGACGCTGTTGCAATTGTTGTTTGACAGCATCACGGACAGATAAATATTTTTTAATTGCCTCTAATCGCTCTCGACCTAATTTAGCTGAGAGTGGTTCGCCAATATTCATTATTAAATAATATTTATAATAGATGTTTAATTAAATTGAGTGCTGGTAAACAAAAATCACTAAAACTGCTTTTCTATTCTCTGACAAATCAAAGGTAAAATAAATATTTTATTAATTATCATGTATATCTGCAAATTTATTATAAAATTAGATCAAAACGCAGATAAAAACATCATTTTATATGAGTAGTATTAGAGTATATAATAAAGCGCGATAACTATGCTCAGAATCTATGTTGATCAATATATAATTATTTCTCGTTGCGCATTTAGTCGAGGACGGATAAAATGTTTTTCTAATTATCTGTTACCTTGCGTGTCGGACTGCGATCAGGGATTCATTTTAAAAATGCCTCACAAGATAATGCAGTCACTCGGTCGCCTGATATATTCGGCCCACAACCCGGTTCAGACGCTAGATACCTGCTAGCCTAGAACCTCGCAAGCTAGCTACAACAAACTGCTCGCACTTAAGGCACCCTGTGCCCCGCATCGGTTTATACGTAGTACATTCAAGCCGCATATACCAGACCTAGCCGCCTAGGTACACCTGCCTGTCTACCTGCCTGCCAACCCCAGATCGTCCGCAGCCTAAGGGTACCCTGCACCCGATAGCGCCTAGGTCAGCCTAGTCAACAGCCCCAGTATTATCCGTATAGCGAACAATGAGACAGGGTGCTTGCTCGGTTCGCAAGGTCGCTATACACATTCTATACAAATGCTACACCAATTTTGTTCACTTTCACTGAAGCACCCTAAATTTGCAATATTGTCTATATAATAGTGCCGGAATCTATATGTGGGTAGTTAGTTAGAAATGTTAATATCCTCCCCTTTTCATATCAAACCATACGTCCCGAAGCGACCACAGGCATTGTCACTACGAACTCGAGAAGAATCAGGTCTGATGGTATCGTTTACACCAAACCCACTGCAAATGCATTGCGTCAGTCTCGCTAAGCGAGAGACCGGGAAGAAATTTCAGGTCTTGCGGGAAGAAAGTTACGGGCTAAGGAGAGTTTCTAACTAACTACCCACATACAGATTCCGGCACTATTATAGGGGAAAAATATAAATTTTCAGTGGATTGGGTCTGAACTATATTGTCATAGATGATTCCCCGAGCCCGTGTAACGACCCAACTCGTGATTAAAAAGAGAAGAATGTAAACATAATAGAACTGAGTTGTCTGAATAAAATCTTTAATGAACCCTTTCATCACTTTGGACCGACAAAAACAGCCTGGACATTAAGCTTGTCAACACTATGGACCGAAAACACAGTCTGGGGTAGTAAATCCGTAAACACTATGGAACGAAAAAAACGATCATGAGGCAGTTAACACGTAAACACTATGGACCGAAAAAACGGCCTGGATATTAAGTTTGTCAACACTATGGACCGAAAATACAGTCTGGGGCAAATATATAACTCAATCATAAATTTTCTCACATTTACAGATTTTAACATAAATAATAATTAGTTTTAATTTTTGTTTGTTAGCGTATTAATAATATTAATTTTATTTTGTTTTTTGGGCCTTATTTCAGATTTTAGCAGAATTTGTTTATAAATAATTCATGCAGACATATGACTCGATTTTACATATTCTACAGATTTCTGAAATAAATCGTGTAAATATATGACTCGATTTTACAAAATCTACAGATTTCTGAAATAATTCATGCAAACATATGACTTGATTTTACAAAATCTAAATTTCTGAAATAAGTCGTGCAAAGATAACTCAATCATAAATTTTCTCACATTGACAGATTTTAATATAAATAATAATTTATTTTAATTTTTGTTTCTTAGCGTAATAATAATAATTATATTTTTTTTGTTTTTGGGCCTAATTTCAGATCTGTTTATAAATAATTCATGCAGACATATGACTCAATTTTACAAAATCTATAGCTTTCTGAAAGAAGTCATGCAAACATGACTCGATTTTACAAAATCTACAGATTTCTGAAATAAGTCATGCAAACATATGACTCGATTTTACAAAATCTAAAGAATTCTGAAATAAATCATAAATTTTCTCACATTCACAGATTTTAATATAAATAATAATTTATTTTAATTATTGTTTGTTAGCGTAAATAATATCAATTTTATTTTAATTTTTGTTTGTTAGCATAATAATAATAATAATATTTCAAATTTTGTTTTTGGGCCTAATTTCAGATTATTTTATAAACAATTCATGCAAACATATGACTCAATTTTACAAAATCTATAGATTTCTGAAATAAGTCATGCAAACATATGACTCAATTTTACAAAATTTAAAGAATTCTGAATTCATGCAAACATATGATTCAATCATAAATTTTCTCACATTTACAGATTTTAATATAAATAATAATTTATTTTAATTTTTGTTTCTTAACGTAAATAATATTAATTTTATTTTGTTTTTGGGTCTAATTTCAGATTTTTTTATAAATAAATCATGTGAATATATGACTCAATCTTAGAAAATCTATAGATTTCTGAAATAAGTCGTGTAAATATATGACCTTTATTATATTTAGTTAAGTCAATTTAATATTTTTTTATTTTATTGATTGATTGATTGATTGATTTATATTTTTACGTCACACCAGTACTCTGAGGTTATTTAGCGCCAAATATAATGTTGTATCCTTTTATGTTTAAAACTGGTAAAATAATTTTATCGACCAGCGATTGGAGACCAAACAGAGAAAAGTAATGCGATAAAAATGGTAATGATGGTAAATAATTAAAAGTTTCTCGATCAACGGGGAGTGGAAATGTATAATAACGAAAACATATGATTGGCAATTAAAATCTATCGACTGCGTAAATATAACACATAACTTAACAAGGTGATAAAATATAAGCTTTAACTTATAATAAATGTTTGCTTCCTTAAGGAAGTCTATAATGTTGGTAATGTTAACTGTATCAAAGAGCTCCCTCATGTCTTGCACAACGTAGTAATGATTACGCGTAGGTTGAGGATCGAAGCATTCCAGCATAAAGTGCTTAACGGTGAATGGTTCATTACAAGCTATGTACTCTGGTGGGCCTTCTCCTTTTAATATGTAAGAGTGTGTTAAGTGAGTATGACCGAGTCGAATTCTTGCAATGACTACCTCCTCTCTACGGACGGATCTGTCGGAAGGGGTCCATTCTCCTCAGGTTGGCTTGATGGCATGAAGTTTGTTATTCACGGCATCATTCCATGATGCCTGCCATTTCTAACGTAAACAGTCTTTGATACAACGTTTAAAATCAGTATAGGGTGCTTAAAAATCAGTTGATTCTAGTAATAGGGCCATTTTAGCAGCACGGTTCTGCTTTATCATTACCTTTAATTCCTACATGGCTGGGTAACCAACAGTAAACTATATTGTGGGAGGTACTCAGCTCAGAATGCTTAAGGAGAATATTTGCTAATAATGGATTCTCCAGTTTTCTGTTATGTAGTGACTGAAATACTGATAGTGAGTCTGAGAATATTATGCTATTTGAAATACGCTTGCTTGCAATGTATTGCAAAGCAAGGTCTATTGCTCTAATTTCGGCTGAAAAAATTGACGTACCATTTGGCAAGCGAACTTTGGTTGTGTGTTTTCCACTTACAAAGGCGGCAGCAGCCTTTTCCTCATCTTTTGATCCATCGGTATATATTTTTGTATACTTTTCAAATTGTGAGAGGAGTTCATGGTAAGAGTTGTGGAAAATGGAAGGGTTTGTCTCCGATTTATTTCCATCATGCAACGTAAAAATTACCCTTGGTTGCTGTAGTAGCCAAGGAGGTATTTCGGAGATGTTGGCTTTCAGAATTTTTGAAAAACCAATTTGGGTACTTTCGAGAAATTGTGATATTCTTATGCCAAATGTAGGTATGACATTTGGTTTATTGTCAATTAAGGATTTATATTTTGGTTCAAAAACTGCCGAAAAAGCTGGGTTCAGACGGCTGGATCTTAATTTGATAGCATATTGTGCGGAAAGCATTTCTCTCCGTTCTGATAAGGGTGGCTCATCCGCTTTGACGAGGAGGCTTTCACACGGGAATGTTTTAAATGCTCCCAGGGCAAGTCTTATTCCCTGATGATGGATTGGGTCAAGCATCTTTAAATACGATTTCCTTGCTGAACCATAAACAACGCAACCATAGTCTAATTTGGAGCAGATAAACGTTCTGTATAAATTGAGTATGACTCTCCTATCAGCACCTCAGTCAGTGTGCGCTATTACTTTAAGTAAATTAAGAGATTTCAAACATTTGGCTTTCAAATATTTCAGATGTGGAATAAAAGTCAGTTTTCTATCGAAGATAATGCCTACAAATTTTGTTTCCTCAATAACTGGAATAGGTGTTCTTTCCAGCGTGAGATTAGGTCCATCGTGATATCTTTTTAACTGACAGAAATGCATACAGACAGTTTTTGATTTCGAGAATTTGAAGCCATTTATATTGGCCCAATTTTGAATTTTGTTTATATTTTGTTGTAATTGTCTTTCAATTGTATGCATGTGTTTGGATCGGTAACATATTAAAAAGTCATCAACATATAGTGAGCAATCCACACCTGGAATCAGACACTTGGTGATGCTATTAATCTTTATGTTAAAAAGCGTCACCGATAAAATACTGCCCTGGAGTAAACCCGTCTTTTGATCGTGTATATCAGAGAGGGTGGAACCCACTCGTACTTTGAATTCCCTGTCTGAGAGGAAGTTTGATATGAATGTGGGCAGTCAGCCTTTTAGACCCAGATCGTGCAGGTCATTTAGTATCCCGTACTTCCATGTTGTGTCATAGGCCTTTTCCAAATCAAAGAAAAACGCTACTAAATGTTCCCTCTTTATGAAAGTATCACGAATAAATGTTTCGAGTCTAACCAGATGGTCATTGGTACTACGACCATGACGAAAGCCACTTTGGAAAGGAGAAATTAAATTGTTTGTTATTTTAAATAAATAAATAGCAGCAGGAGAGTGAATCTACATGATTTTGCTCGTTTTTTTAACGAAAAAAATAGTTTTAAAAAAAATAGTTTTTAACAAAAAAATAGTTCGATAAAGTCAGGGAAAAAAGTCAATAATAATATAACAAAACTGAGCTAACCTCATGCGGTTTATTAACCGTACGGTAATATAAAAGTTAAGTTTAGTGTTATTGACCTTTTTTCAGCCTCTGTAGGAACCCTTATTTTAGGTTAACGACACGAGCAAAATTTTGTAGGACTCACCATCCCTGCTGCTAGAAATAATGTATTTGTTAATAAACATACGATAAACACGCAACAGTTAACCTATTATAATCTATATTGAGTTGAGGCGTTTTCAAGTTTTGAGTGCATGCCAGTGCCCCACAACTTTTGCATGAGGATCGGATCATCCAGCGAGATCTGACTGGATCTTGCGATTACATATGAATATTCGGCACAACGGATCGACTTATGATCCGAAATTCATACCAGGTTGTTATAGGGTTTAACGCCATTTTTCAGCACAAGATAAGGCTATACAGGCTATACATGGCGGCCAGTATTAATGATGGAGGGAAGAACCCTGGAAAACCCCGGGAAGAACCACCGACCCACGATTAGTTACTGACGCTTTCTCACTCGAACTCACGCAGACAGGTGAGATGGCAGCGATCCGTAACGGTCAGCGCTTTGACAACTCGGCCACTAAGCCTCCTCATACCAGGTCCTACCTTTGATCTTTGGACGAGTTACTTGCGCACAGTTCACCTAAGGTTCCTTACAGCCAGATTATGCGTGGCGAAGACTCTGGAAAGGAATTTGTCAAAAGGCTATACCATTTCCGTTGTTCTCGCCGAGCTACGGGTAATAATTCAGGGATTGTTGATAACTCGGAGACGAAGCGATGTTATTTTTCATTAATGTTGACAACTTAATCTTACTAGCGTAGAATACACGTGTTACGCAAGCTAGCATGCTTAAGAATTATGTGCTTGTAAAACAAGAAATCCGTCAATGACCTTCAGAGACGGAAAGACTTGCAACCTGGCAATGAAAATCTAAATCTGCATTATTTCTATCAACCAGCAGAATCCCATTCAACTTTTGTTTTAAATGTCATGTTGGACTTGAAACATCACACATTAAGGGGCGGATATATAGAGCTTAATGAACCTTTTTTGTGCAAGGAGAGGTGCATGCCATTTTTGTAGCTGGGAAACAGTGTCCACACAAAACATGAAATAACCTAATGAACGAAGAACAGTGCATTTGCGCGTCATTTGTAAACGTATTTCT